>JBAJMU010000001.1:20603834-20807836 GCA_037952995.1 Hyposoter didymator | reverse complement strand
AATTTTAATAAAAATTACTATGTTTTTGCTAAAATTTCTCAGAGGGACGACACTGTCACCAGAAAACTATGGTGGCATAGTAATTTGTGATATAAATTTCCCCGCATTTTTCTCCATGCGTTTTCATCATATTCTTAACACTTGCTGTAATGTTATTCGAGGATCATTTAAATCTAGAGCATCGTGCTGATAGGAAATTTCATAGAGATGATAAATCCTGCACTTGATGAGCTCTGCGATTCGGCAGGAATACAGCGCGGAAAAACATTATACGTAATATTACACATGTAAAACATTTATATGTAGTATATACGTTCACAATATTGTTTACCATGTAAATATATAATAAAAGTTTCCTTCTTGTATTTTTAAATAAATTGTGACGATGTGTCTATCCAGGAAGTTATTCCTACATAGTCCTCCATAGTCCTCGATAAGCCTCGACAGTCGAAATGAGCATTTTACATTCGATGGTAAGTAACCGTTTTTTAATCGCTCAAAAACACGACTACCCAGTTGTTAATCATCGTCGAGACAAGTGGGTGAAGTAATTCGTACCTTGTATCGACCAGCAGTCCAGCAACTCGACTCGTATCCGCAATACGTAACGTGAAGGGTTACTCATTAGTCAACGTGTGACGCAGTTGCAGGATATCGCCATCGTGGCAAAAGCTCCATTCGTTGTGCACGTTGTACCCCAGAATTTCGTGTAAATCGATTCACTCGTGCGATGGAAAATTATCGATGAATTTCGGACGATCCTTTCATTGCAAAAGACGATTCGATACGTTTATTTATTCATCGCCATGGAATTATTTATGCCTTGCCATGGGTTTGTTCATTCGTTGCAAGGTATACGTCAAAACTGATTTTTCGAATTCAGGTGTCAGATCACGTGTAACACGCTCAAAATTCACTTGGGCAATCGGAGGAATTATAACAACGTAAAATTTTTTTTATATACGGAATTGTATAATGCTGAAGTTAAATAAAGGGAGTAAGCAAAACACGCATGACTAAAGGTGTTGTCGGATATTTGTCTCTTGGGAAGTTTGCCTTTTTTTTCAATAGAAAATCCTTCAATTTTTGGAACTCAAACGGAGCGTCGTTTGTTGGTTCTAAATTTTATAATTAAAACGTTTGTCGGATATTCGTCTATTGGGACATTTCATACGATCGTTACTCCCTTAATCGAAGCAAAAGTTGCAATAAGCGAAGTTGTTGCTAATTCTGTAAAACCAAACAGTGAGGATGAAAAAAAAATAATTGTAACTGCATTTGAAATTTCAAAGAGTTGTATAATTTGTTTGCTAAACTCGAGTGTGCTTGATGGTTTATCATCAACGAATATATTAATACTGCAATAATCCGAGGGTAATAACTTGCGAGGAAGCCAAGCGTAGCCGATGAACACTGTTCAAAAGCTTGACGTCTGTATTAAGTTGTGTTACATGTATGTATTGTACGAAGAGTGACAACACATGGACTTATGCAGTCGTGGGAGTAGAACATGAACCCTCTGAAACCAGCGAAGGGTAATCCTAAATGTATGTCCCTATATATGTCGCCGGTGGTGGGTAGTGCACGGTCCAAGAACTTTCCTCGAATCGGGTATCCTGCTTGTCACATCGTAGTTGCAGATCTGTATATAGACACATATATTGCTCATGTCCTTTGGAGAAGTTGCACATTATGCCCAGTACCGGGAATCACTAGCTCTCCCGTTATTGTCGTCTATTCGACGCAGTTCTATGTGACAGTGGCTCGAGGAGCTAGAATTGGCGCCAACACTGATTGAGAGCCTCGGTTGAGAGAGATTGCTCGGTAACGCGAGATGAAACTTTCATACATTTGCTGCGATTGCAGGTGTTTTTCCATTGAGCATTCCTAATGAGTCTTGCAAGCAAATCACCACGTGGAAGCGACGTTTCAATTGATTTTGTGTGGCACCTCTGAGCTTGCCTGGAACGAAAAATTCTGGCGGTAAGTTGGATTTTATTGGAGAAAATTGTACAAATCAATAAACGTTAATCCAAGTGTCCATCACCGTTCATAAACGTTCACTAATCTTCGTTAATTACTCAAAATGGCAGAGCCAAGGAAGGAATCAGGTCCTGTGCAAACTGCTTCATTAATGACCCGCAGCGGTGGACTTTAAAGCGGATGAGGCGAAGCAGTAGTTAAATACTCGAGGAGAAGATTTTTGTTCCAGTAGGATTGTCCAGATTGGGTCACTAGTGGGTTAAGGCGCGGTGGCTGAAGGGGATTAGGGAGATTTTTCAAGAAACTACTTCTTCAACGACTGCGATCGACACTGCAAACAATTTAGTTGAAGGGTTCAGGTGCCATTTCCTCTGGAACAAAACTCGTTCAAGCTCCACGATATTTTATCCCCAAAGTGTACAGCTTCCGGTATTCTTTTTTGTCTCAAATAAGAATACTGCTCGACCATTTCTCTCGTGAATAAGGCTTCTCTTTGTTGCCAGCTTTGCAGTATTTTTGTGGTGAGCTTACTCATTCAATGAATAATCTCTTGATTAATGATGTTACTTCAGATTCCTCGGGAGATTAATTAATACCACGAGCTTCGTTGATTGGTATAATTGTGGAGAACAAATTCTGCCATGTCACTAGAACATCATACCGCGATAATTAAAACATCGTTACAATAGTGACTGTTAAAAAAATTGAAGATTGTTACAACATCTTTTTTTTCTTTTTTTTTTACCGAACAGAAGAAAAACAGAAAAAAAAAACAAACAGCTTTGAAAACCTATTGAGGATTTGCAGAGTCAGGTTGAAAAATTCTATTCATAGAATGGTAACCGGGGTCAAAAACGACCCCGGACGACTTTAAATCCCGCGCTCTCTCTCCCTTCGTTCTCTCGTTTTTTATCGTTCTACCGCATTTTTGACTAATTTTTTTACTTCAACCTAAATTGCCTTGGACTCACGTAATCCCGCATTAGAAAACGAAAAGAATGAGCTCAAGTTGAGCCCTTTTCGTTAAATTTTACCGGGGATATGAATTTTTCAAATTTGGGTCATTTATGACCCCACGTTATCGGAATGGGTAAAAAAAAATAAGGTTACCGAGTTTAGCCTCAATGCTCCTGAACGTCGATCTGTCAAAACAATGAAACGTTTGTGGAGAAATTGAAACTACATCTCTTTATCGTGGCGAAAGTCATCAAATACCGCGGCGCGGAAGTTTACGTTTAACTCGATGTTACATAAAAAATAATTATTTTTTCTGAACGCATTGGTTCCAAGTGCCAAGTATTTAAAGCATATTTTTTTTTTTTTAATCTGACGGATTCCCATAATCACAAACACTTTTATGGCGACCGGAAGTTGGGTTTTTATATGTCGTCTCAGAATTTCTTTGCAGAAATCATTTCTTCTCTGTGTGATTAGGTCGACAACGGACCCTGCAGTTTTACAGAAATAATTATTAATTAAAATATTAAGTAAAGTTCGAAAAAACAAAAATTGAAATCCCTTGGATTGAGACCTGGCAATCAACGTCATCTACATCCCCGTTCTCTGGCTTGGACTCGTTAACCGATAGGATTATGCCGGGAATTGGTGAAACATCAAAAAAGAGTCTCCTCTACTTTGATTGAATTTTTTTTCCACTGAAGCCAAACGACAGTTTGCGTCAGGATGGTTTCGCAGCTTCGAGTAGCACACAAACCGTCGTCGTCACTTCGGATATAGCACAATGATGGAGCTACGATTTCAGTGCGCGACGGTCCTGTATTGCAGAAAAACTGGGAAAGTCGAGAAGAAAGTATTACCGAAAAAGCTCGTCTACAAGAAAAAGGCGAAAATTATCCTCCTCGCATACTTGGTTTTTTTTTGTTTTATTCTGCGAAAGATAGGTCTCTGTAGGAACGATCGATTTGGGCTAAAAGTCTATCAGTCAGCCAGAATGATGCTGGAGCAAAAAAGGACGATAGCGGGATCGAGGAGGGAAAGGATAGAACGGGAGCAACGATGAGGCTAACGACGGCAAATCATCATCTCTCACATCCCGTGCGCCTCCTGCTCATGTCCGGAAATTGGCATTCTTCGGGGGTTTAACCCTCTGCGAGTTACATTTCGACCTACACGAGAGGAAAGCCTTGACTGGAGCGAAATACGAGTGAAACGAAAAAAAACATACACGGCTGTGAGCAAGATCGACAAAGAAAGGAGAAATGAGATCAAACACGAAGAAACCATGAATTTTAACATTTTATTTGCAAGTTTTGAGTAAAGCAGAAATTTATCATAATTTTCTTCGAAACACTTTGAAACGAATTCGGAAACTAGCGAAAGTCGAGCTACCTGATGGAAAGCCTTGTGAAGTGTGTATTTTCCCGCCTCAATCTCTCTCTCTCCCTCTTTTTGCCTTTTTATAATTTTATGATATTATTTTGCGTTCTTACATTTATCTTCATCTTTTTTCTTTGCATTTTCCCGTTTCTTTTGCGTTTTCTTGCGTTTTTATAATTTTATTTGTATATCCGTGACACTTGCCTCCACGAACTTGTTCTGCGTGTGCATTCTGCCATTTACCTTGCACAACGTGTTGGGCTTCCTATTGCATTATTGCATTTTACTCGATTCTACTTTTGCGTTTTACTGTACCATACTATTTTTGATATTTTTTTTCTCCTTTCTTTCCTGCACTTTTGAATGTGTTATCCCATTGCCCTAAAGCTTCCTGGGGCACAATAACAAATTTCAAACAATCTCTCTCTCTCCCTCTTTCTCTGTCTCCCTCTTCTCTTTTCCCGCTTTTCTTATTTTGATGAAAGTTAAAAGCTCCAACTGCGTGGCGTTGCAACTATTTGCGCGACGGGTAAACTGATAAGTACTGAAATTAATTTTGCATTGTTCGGGACGTCGCTAAAGTTGGTAAATGTTACGTAACTACAGTTATATTTATCGAATAACATTCTCCTGATAGAATGTACAAACAGAACTTATAAACTGTTTTAACGTGGATGGTTTGGCCTCGTAGCGAATGAATGTTTGTTTCGTCGTTTCATACGAACGACATGATTGGATCATGATTTTATTAAAGCGATGCTTATTCACTATTTTAGAAACTCTAATGCCATTGTATTCTGGAATGCAAGAAGCGTCTTCGTCTGCTACTTTGATCCTGATGCAACAGACTCATCGAGATCGCGACGAAAAAAAGTTTTCTCAACTGACGACTTTTTTTAATGTCCGAAAAAAATGTCTTCACAGGATCTGGAATGTTGATCGGAAAAACATCGTCACGATTATCGTTTTCGAATTGTAGGGTGAACGAGAATGCGTCGACACTTTGTCCTGACATCGATAACGAAAGGATTATCAATGGAAATGAAATACCATCGAGAAGAGTTTTTTGTTTTTTCTTTCGTTTTATAAAAATGAGCATCGAGTATAATATTCCCACGGCGTAATTGGAAGGCTTGCAATGGCCATAAGGACCGTTCGAGCCACCTATACAGACGAGGCGTGGTTCTAATTAATGTCACGAGAGTAGCCTAGTGACCCGGTGCCACGAATTGGCAGCTGGTTTCAATTGCCTGAAGCTCATTCACGCGATCCAGCACTCATCAGGCCGCACAATCTCTTCCATCAATGTTGGCCATGCTCGTTGTTACAGAGACCAAGAGAAAGAGAGAGAGAGAGAGAGAGAGAGAGAGAATGGAAGTTTATTTTCGAGGGGTGTCTCGTTAGATTTCGATGTATATTTTGTTGCATCCGGAAAAAGTGTTCAATATAACGACGAGAGAAACCAATGAAGGTGCATTCTACGATATTGCATCGTAGTTTTCTCAACAACCTGCTTTTAGATTGCAACGAGAGACAAAAAACAAAAGCATCCTCCAACGCAGCGGAAATAATTATTAAATTTGGAATGAATGAAGCGAAAAAAGTAGCTTCCACGAGACTGGAGCACTATCAATTATAAATAGCAATTAAATCGCCATGATTGCAAAGTGCATTCCAATCGTATTTCGATGTGTCGTATGGCCAGAAAAACGTTCACGAACTCTGGGAAATCATCGAATCAAATGAAGCAGTTGTCAAGTTATCACGTTACTGGATAAAAATAATTCTATTGCCAAGAAAACAATTTTTTCGATCAAAGTAACAAATTCCAGAATAACACGCGTGAAAATTGTCGAAAAACGTTTTCTGCAAAGCTTCAGCCCTTATTCCACACCCTCTTGTCGAAATATCGTGGTTATAGCTCTTCCATATGCCGGTCTTCCTACTCATGCAAACTCGAATCGGTGTCGTGGTCACCTGATAGTCCGCACGATGGCTTTTCAACGTTTGGAAGAAAGAAATAGCGCTGCATAGCTCGAGGCTCAAGAGAGGAGCGAGAAGAATGCAAATATACGGGACACTGAGACGACAGAGGGAAAACCAGAAAAAGACATAAAGAGGAAAACAAAAGCGAAGCAATATCGATATTGGAACGTCGAGAAGATTCGATGCGTCACAAAGTTTCTACGGCAATCAATGTCTCATCGAATGCTCACTGAGAGCTCTTCGCGTCTGCACTTAGCCGAGGAAACAATAAAAAAAATATATAAAAATGAATACACATTTTTATTCCAAAATTAATTATTATTTCCGCCGGAACAACAATTATTTTTACCAAAATAATAATCATTCTCATGAAAACAACAATTATTCTCACCACAATAATAATTATTAGGACGTTGTATGGCGCCGGTGAAATTCAAATTTTTGTTTTCAGTTTTTCTTGCACAGAAAATGGTTTGCGAGTCTGAGTTCATTCGAAAAAGTTGTTACAAATCGACTGAAGAACAACGTACTATGAATCCAAGATTTTATTGAATAACCAAATAAAGCTTCTTCGATGTTACATAAAAGTGTATGCAAAGTTTTAAGAGGCTTCACCATTTAGAAATCGAAATATTTAATGTTGAAAATTGGAACTTTCAACACAAGCTCTTATGAGAAACTATTGAAAATAGTGATTTTTATAAATAACAATCGCGACACCTACATGGCGAAACCTCTTGCAATCGCGCGAGCTATTACATATCCCAATTCTCTTGGTGTGGTGCAAATTTGAAGGAATTCTATCGATGGAAAATTTTGCATGCAACAAAAATAACAATTGTTTTCACTAAAATAACAATTTAGACAAAAATTTATACATAAATTTCATATTTAACACAACTATATATTTAGATATAAAAATAAATTTCTATATTTAATATTCAAACTGAAGTTGAATTTTTAATTTATATTTTTTCAATAATTTAAAATGTATACACATTTTTATTTTCGTTTTTATTTGTTATATTATTAGCATCAACATATTTCAGGCTTTTGAGAACAAGGCAACGTTTCAAGTTGCACATCTCTCAATGGCTCTGGTCCCTCTCGGTGCCTCGACAAAGATATTTTCATATTTATGTTTGTTTACAAATCTTATGCATGCATTTGAAAGTGTATGACGAGTAGAGAAGTACAAAATGTCGTTGCAGCTGCATAGTTTCCTCCCGTGGATAGGGTAGAGGTTTCGAGGATGGACCAAGAGCGGATATAGAGAGAAAAGTGGATGGCGGATTCTCGCGCAGCTAGGATAACGTACGTCGCGCTTTCGGCGCCGAAATGGCCGTGCGACGACGTTTCGACGACTACGCGACGATTCGACGCACTGGAAGCTGACGGCGCTTGCGGCGGGAGACCTCAGTTGCGGCTTGAGCGTCGTCAGCAGCTCGAGCTTTTACCGCAAGCTCGTAAAGCAATTTTGTCCATTCGATAAGCGAACAACCCTGTCGTCGAGTTGAACGAAAGAAAATACAAAATAAAAGTCGATGAAAATTATTTAAATCCCCGTTTCCGGTTGACAATTAAACTGCGAAAAAAAAATTCGCCAAATTTTCATCATTTAATTATTCATCGACAAAGTTTATCCATTATTTTCATTTCCTCAGTGAAAAAGGTGTCTCGAACAAGGATTTAACTTTTTCTTCAATCGGAACGAAAGTCACGTCTGTAGAGGAAAAAAAAAATACAAATTATAAATCTAAAATTCGTTTCTTCCCGAAAGTTAAACGAAAACGAGTTGATAATGAAATAATTTATTTCGCTCCTAATTTTTTACTCAGTGTCGTCAAAGTGTGGAAAAATAATCGTTGAATGGGTTTTATAAAAGAATACTCGTTCGAGGATTTTCCGGACGAATAAGAAGACACAAAAGGATTTATTAATATCGTGTTTCGAGTGTGTGGAATATTAATGAAAACCTCATAATCAGCGAGTGGGTGGCAAGTGTTAGAATTGTTATTTTATTATGATCCTGTTTGTGTGATTTGAAACTCCCGCGCTCGGGGAAAGGACGCGTGAGATTTGTAAGATCCAACGGGCGGTGGTGAAATAACGGAATCATGAAAAGTACAGCGCGTCGTCGAAACCGAAATTCTCCTGCCTACCGGATTTTGCTTCCTCTTTTTCTCGCATCCATTCTGGGTAAGCGATTCCAAAACTTTTCCCTTTCTACCAAACATTTGATCGGGCTCATTTTTTACTCCCGTGACATTTTATTTTCACAGTGAAAACGAAAGGTCCGAGAGGAACGAAAAAAATGCAGAAAAATCGAAAGTTTATGAAATAATCAATCAAAAGTTTAATTATTTAAATTTCGCAATTCAGTGAACAACTCAACGAATGTTAACGAGTCTATCATCTAGGAATTATTAAATAACATCTTTCAAGGCCTCATAGAAAGATCGTACGACGATTAGCTTGCGAGGCTACCGAACCCATTGAACAGCGATTTCCGGCAGAAATTGTTTCCCATGATCGTATCCGTTTTAACCAAAATACGAAATGTACGTCGCAAAGGCTCCTGCTACCTCCATGCACACATTTTCATGGAGTCAAAATCCAAAAAAAACATAGAAGTTCAAAATTTTTTTAAATTGAAAAAAAAAATAAAAATGTACGCGGAAAAAAATCCATGAACGGGGGAATATGAACCGTACGAATTCGTCCGCTGGACAAGTTCGCACTGGGAGCAAGCTGGTTCTTTCACTTTTGTACCAAACTCGACTATATAGAAAGGAAAGAGGAAAATATTCGATGATGGCAAGCTTGCAAAGCTTTGGGCTAAAAACTTTTTAGGGTCTCTGTCGTAACTTGTTGGGGGATAAAAGAAAAGGCGACTTTTCCTTTTACTTGCCGTCGCGCACTCCGCAACGGAGGAGATTTCTTTTGGGAACATTGCTGAGCAACAAGAAGCACTTCTCTTCTTTTCCCGCACTTGAAACGTTCGATGGGTATTGCTGAACGATCGGGATTCTTCGAGTACGCTCGAAAGCGAGATATCGAGAAGTCGCGAAAGACAGAAAGCTCTCATACGTATCACGGTACACACGTTCGATTCTGTACTCGTCCAGTCGAACGAAAGGAAATGAAGTATCAAAAAAAAACCGGAAACACGCTCATTGCGAATTCCACAGTATCCGAAGTTTCGTTTATTTTTCGGAGAATCCGCTGCGTCTCAGTGCCGCGTACAAAAGCTTCTCTTCCGAATCCGTTGTCTTGCCTCCGTCGTTCTTCGTGCTTCCCTCCTCATTCCTCACGCGAATTTATCCGCGGAAACTTTTTAGTCCGCTTGGAAACTTTCCACGATAGAATTCTGGCGGTTATCGGAAAATCTTACTTTCGAATTGATGACCCGAGGCAACCGATGACCAATTTTATTTGCATTTTCGTTTTTTTTTTCATCGTCATTATGTAGCGTTAAAATTTTTTTTTTTTTTATTGATTTTTTGTTGCAATCGGAAAACCTGAGCGAACCGTCAGTCTGCAGCAGCACAAAAAAAAAAGCACCGAGAGAACCCGTGCATTTCATCTTTTATACATTCCTACCAGGAGCGAAAAGTCCCGATCGATCTAACTCGCGCAATACAATCTCGATAAGCCCCTCGACAAGTTGAAAATAATTCAACGCGAAAAGACGCACCCCGTACAAACTCTCCGCATGATTTTTTTCTAAAGATACTACTAACGAAGTTAGACAGAGCGAAACTTCTGGGTACTGATTTTTCCGAAGCCTGAAGCTTGCAGAAATGTTTTTTTTTTTTTTTTATCCCTAGAATGCTAAGGACCAGGCTCATGTAATCCTGCATTAAAAAACGAAAAGAATGAGCCCAAGTTGAACGCTTTTCGTTAAATTATCTTCGTCTTCGAATTATCGTTGAATTGGTTACAGCGATTTTTGATTTATCATCATTTTTTGGTTGCTTGTGAACTTTGAAAGTGGAAAATGTGATTTTGTGGTTCGGGTTCGCAAAAAAAAGATTATCGGAATGCAATACAGTCTAAAAACCTATTCTCATTAATGGGCTTCATTCCTGTGAAAGATTCATCAAGATCGGTTCAGTGGTTTTTGCCTGAAAAGCGCTCGAACACAATTTTGTAGCAGTGTTTTCTGTTTATATAGATTCAATAATTTTTTCGATAAAAAATTGAATTTTTTTAAGAAGAAATTTAAAATTAATCGTTTACATATTTATTTTGATAGGAATTATTATTGGTTGGCAAGCAACAAAATCTGATGAAATAGAAACAACTTTCCCAATCGATTTGGTTGTGTATCAATGAATGAATTTGCTGGTAAATATTTATCGAGAATTCTTTGAGAATTCATGTTGTTTCGAACTATCGAGAAGAATTTTTCAGGAGATCTTATTTTTCGCCATATTGGAGACCAACTGAAAGCGTCGAGGGACACGATAAATAAAAAGATTGCGCGGGACGAAAAAATTTACGCTCGGTTTTACAACCTATAAATCCAGCGGTACAGGGCAAGCGAAAAAAAGAAACGTGAGAATAATATAAACCGTGAATGGCGAACGTTCTCGTCATCCCCGTAACTTGGATATCCGGTAGGGTCGTTCGCCCGGGTACGAGATTTATACACGAGGATAATTAAAATGTCACGCGGAGAAATAATGCTGATGGGGCGTAAAAAAGTTAAGAACCCGTGCGATATTTATAGCAATCCATATTGCATACGAAAAAGCTGTAAGCGTGTAAATTTTTCTACAATATAACGCGAGCTCGTTCGAGTCACAACAAAATAACGAAATTCGATGTTGCAAAAGTTTCTTTCGCATTTTAACGCCATTTTTTCACGTTTTACCCGATTTTCCGAACTTCATAGAACGAGAGTATTCCAGTGCACCACCGACCACTATGAATATACGAATCGGACACGATCGAAATATTACTTTTCGAACGAGCGATTGAAAGATTCTAACAATAAATCGAGATTTATAAGAAATCCCATCTCATTATTTTCCCAATCGCGTGTACAGAAATGTCACGTTATTAACCCTAGAAGGGTAACCGGGGTCGAATACGACCCCGGGCAACTTTAAAATCCACACCCTTTCTCCCTTCTCCCGTTTTTTATCGTTTTACCGCTTTTTGGACTATTTTTTTGAGTTCAAGCTAAATGACCCCGGGCTCACGTAATCCTGCATTAAAAAACGAAAAGAATGAGCCCAAGATGAACCCTTTTCGCTAAATTTTACCGGGGCTATGAATTTTTCAAAATTGGGGTCATTCATGACCCCAGGTTATCGGAATAGGTGAAAACAAAAATAAGGCTACCGTTCAAGGGTTGACAAACTGCACCCCCAGCTGGAAATCCAATAAATAATTCAACCGCGGACTCGGGCTAATTTAATTATAGTTGAAAAATGTCCGCATCACGATTATTATGAATAGTTGTTGATTTGTTTCCGAATGAATCTTCGCAGAAATAGTTGCAACGTATGAGAATCGTGAACTCTAAAAATACTGCTTGAAATATACCGTGCTTGAAATAGAGTATATAATTTAGAACTTTTTGTTGAAACAAATATATACGTGAGAAACAAGTAAGAGAAACTGGAATTTCTCTTATTGTATATTTGGAACTTGTACGAAAGGATGAATGACCACGAAACTTAGGTTGCCGGAGTTTTAATCAGATCTTTTGTACATCGCGATACACTTGGGTCTCTACCCGTCACGAGAAGGCTCTTTGCTCCCTAGCTCGGGCAATGTGAGAAGCATAAAGTAATTAAGAGGCTTATTTTGATGCTGTAGCGATGAAGATGTATCCGAGATATTCGACGAAAGTTTGAGGGTTCGACTCCCTTATTTTTGATGGTTTTCTTTATCTGTCGCTCACTCGCCCTTCTTTCCCGTCTCCCCTAATTGTCACTGTCTGTCTCTCCCTAATTTCTTTCCCCTGCTAGTGTTTTTCTACCCAATTTTGCTTCCTCATAGGGGGAGCTCTGTGGCGGGGAAATTTTTTTTCCACTTTTTGATGTCAATCTGCTTAAAATGTTCCAAAACATTGAAAATCATTTCTAGAAAAAAAATCCGGATGTGGGTGTGTGTGTATGATCTGGCACTATAAAATTCAAACGTTTATAACTCGAGAACGGTTTGAGCTACAGGGCTCCCGTTTTGCAACGACGTTAATCTATACAAACTCTTATTCCCCTAAGAATTTTTTCGGAATCGCTTAAAAAATACGAATTCTACGTCATTTTGAAATTTAAAAAAAAAATATTTCAAATATTTCGATTTTTTCCCATAAATAGAGTATCATAATAGGAAGGTTGGTATTGAATCCGGGAAATATCAGTTGAACGGTTTAAATTTTATGATTTTTCAAAAATTTCACAAAAAATTCCATTTTTCGAAAAATTGTTTAATGGATTTAATTTTCACAAATTTTCTAAAAATATTGTGTACAAGTTCGTACTTTTTCGAAATTTATGCGAAAAGCTCAGCCTCCACTTTAACTCGCTCGAATTAACTTTTCTTGCGGTAGAAACTTGACTTGATTCGTGTGTGCAGCTCTCAGTGACTTCGACACACGATTCCTCCACCTTGTTCATAACGCTTCGGAAAATCTGAGTATACATGCGGAGAACAGCCACGAGTTTCGGAGCTGAACCGATGAGTGCGGTTGGGCAAGCCATTATTGAGACATCGGTACATGGATAGATGCATATATATGTGTGAATATCTTTATATGTATATAGACAAGCTCCTCGAACGACCATGGAGATTATTGCGAACAGATCCGAAGTTTGGTCAAAATCCATTTTGGTTGGAAATGCGAAGCTTGAGTATTTGTGGCTTGAGAAGATTAGGAACCGATGTACGATTGAACAGTATATATATTCGGCAATAATAAACGCACAACAAACACGGGGATTCCGTCGATTCTTAACAATTCATCGAACTGTTTTTTGCCAATCACAATCTCTGTCTATTTAAAACTTTACTACAGAATTGTGTTTTTGCCTTTTTCACGCGAAAACGACTGGAGCAATTTTGATGAATCTGTCACAGGAATGAAACTCATGAATCAGAATAGATTTCAGTCTGCATCGCAGTCCGATAATTTTTTTTTTTTAACCCGAACCGAAGAATCACATTTTTCGTCGCATTTTCCACTTCCAAAGTTCACAAGCAACTAAAAAATAATAATGAATCAAAAATTGCTACTGACCAATTCGAAGATAATTCGAAAACGAAGATAATGAGAAGAGGCTGGAGTGCTAGATTGTAAAAAAAAAAATTTCAACGATTTACGTGAAATCGAAGTTTGAAAATTTTGAAAACAAAAATTTCAACTTTTCTATTTAATCGTTAATAATTATTTCGAATCAAAGCTGCTCCTCACAAAGAATTGACACTTCTCAACAACAACAAAACAAATACCAAAGAATTTTCGAACACGATACACGCATTTTTAAATATGGAAATGTTTGCACACCGCGTCTCAGAAGTTCAAGTCTTTTTGTTACTTCTGCATTCTTGCTCAAAATGCAAATATACGAACCGATGAATTTTCAGCTATATTCACCGTAGCTCGTTGAATTTAGAATAGAAATTATTGAAACGACCGACCACTCTGAATCAGCTGTGCAAATGAAACACCGAACCCTGCGATTCATTTCCTACCAGAATTTTTTTGTTTTTTTTTTTTCATAAACACATCAAAACCAAAACATATTTTTCATTAATTATGTAGATAAAAAAAACGTGTATAAAAACGCGAATTACATAGAAATGCGTTCGCGCAGTGCGGTCAAATGTAACAGTATGAGAGAAACCGCGAATAAGCGCAAAGAGGCTAAAGTTCAAAAGACGACAAGCCAACCGAGCTGGCGAACGAATATCTCGTCTCTTCGGAATTTCGCATTTATAACTCTGTAAAATAATCACGCATCGTAACAGCCAAAAAGCGATGATTTCTTGCGGTTCTATTCTCACAGTCATGAGAGTAAATACAAAGTAACAACAAAATCATCAAACACTATTTTTCCAAGAGAATGTTGTGTCATTCAGCGTGAAGCTTTCATTGTCTAGGAATCGAGATATTCAGTGTCTGAAATCGTAATCTGAACATGAGGTTTTATGGGAAGTTACGAAAAAAGACGAAATTTTATAACAAATAACTCGATTTCTGGTCATCCAAACTTTCTCAAAGTTTACCCACACTCGAGTGTGACTGTTGAGGAGGTTTATACGAATTTGGAATTCATCTAGCGCATGAGAAACGATAGAACCTCCTTAACGACAATTCGTAGAGGTGCAACTTTACACGTATTTTTTTTTGTAAGCTTCGTATATATTTCTTTCACGCCTAAGCCATGAAACTGAAAAGCTTTTGCATGGTGGCTCAATGGACACAAAGGACTGGAAGGAAGGGCTGAGGCTCTAATCGAGAAAAGAATATTTAATAACGGGATATAAAAAAGGCAAATCACCTGGGGGTGTCCTTTTAATTAGACTTGTTTTTCTTGGCGTAAAAAAACCCCATATATACTGATCCGCTTGACAAAGCATGGCTGCGAAACTTTGTTGTCGAAATGGACGAACGTGAAGAGCAAAATAGTTAATTGAAAAAAAAAAGAAACACATTAACCGGACGTAGAGGTCTCATTGTGGTCGCGACTACGTGAAGGAATGGTGCATGTGATTTCCTGGAAATTAACGTGCGCGGTGCATACGGAAACTTATCCTATGACGAAATCCCGTAAATGTCGCATTTGAACTTACGCTCCGTGTATCTACTTGTACGAATGAGGAAGGAACCGAAAGCTGGATTTCCTGCTGGTGACTTACTCGGTAAAAATAAATCCCTTTGGTTACTCCTGGCCTATGGTCTTCTCGGAGGACAGAGTTATGACCTTGTCTCATTTGCTTACACGTTTGATATTGCTCTTTGGTTCGTCAGAATTGTACGAGCTCGTGTACTCCACTCGTCGTTCTCAGAGTGCACAGGACGAGGCCAAGAAAATCATCATTTGACCTCGGTAAACCGCATTTCCAAAGCCTATTTCCCTCTCTCTCTCTCTCTCTCTCTCTCTCTCTCTCTCTCTCTCTCTCTTTCTCCCTGTTGCTTCTTCCATTTAAGTACGTTTGCGTGTTCTGATACGCTTGTCTTATCCCGGAAACCAAAAATGAGGGCTCGTCGGAACGCTTGATAAAAATCTTTCATTCCTACTCACAGATTAAATAGAAATAAAAATTTCCTATGCTGCAATTTTTAACCCCCAATGGTCACACCTCCAGATTGTGAGATAATAATCATTGGGGGTGTTACCAACTCCAATCTCTTTGGAAGGCGATAAATAGTTGAAAAATGATTTTTTTTAAATTAAAAAAATACTACAATGTATTTTTAACCCTTGAGTAACGACCATGATGATTGCATTTGATTCATGCAATTTTTAATATAAAAAAAAATGTAAAATAATTAATTGGAAACCTCCTGTTTACATGCAGAGACAGCTTCTTGGGAACTGATTTTTAAATAATTCATAAAGTCGTAAGCTCGAGTTATACAATTTAAGACGAAAAAAGTTGGACGAACGTTTTGCTGTATTAATTTTCGTGCTCCGAATGCTGAGATGTCGTCAATTTGCAGGCTTTTTCGTGTCTGCACTTTTTCCCGGGAAAAATGGAAAATGGATGAAATACAATTTCAACACTCCGCTATGGAGTGAGGGAATGCAATAAAATGAAAAATTGGGTAATAACTTTGAGCAGCTGCGATGAAACTTTTGTGTGAAGGACGTTTGCAATTTTCGCAAGAATATTGCATTTCTGATTTCAGACTGTAACACGATAATGTTTTTCGTCTGAAAAACAATTGATGTGTGTACGAGAATCGAGGACGTTGTATGACAAATTTTCTATTGATCGAATTCCTCTAAATCTGCACCATACAAAAAGAATTCTGATATCTAATAGCTTGCGCAATTTTAAAACGTTTCACCATGTCGAGATATTTATTTATAAAAATCACAATATTCGGTAGTTTCTCATAAGAGCATGTGTTAAAAGTTTCAATTTTCAACATGAAATATTTCGATTTCTAAATGTTGAAGCCTCTTGAAACTTTGCATTCACTTTTATGCAATATCGAAGAAGCTTTATTGAGTTTTTCGAAAAAATCGGTCGTCAAGTTTTTTCGAAATTTTGTTGATTATATAAAAAATACAAATCACCTCGGACAATCTTGGGTTTAGAGTACGTTGTTCTTTAGTAAATTTGTAACAACTCTTTTTTGTGAATGCAGGCTCACAAACGATTTTGCATGTAAGAAAAACTGAACACAAAGATTTAGATTTGACCGTCGCCATGAAACGTCCTTAAAGAAGAAAGAAAAATAAGTAAATGACGTTTCGGAGGATACAGGGATGGGGGAATGGGCGAGAAATCGGTGGTGAGTTTTATTCGAATGGAGGCGGTACAAAAATCTCGAGTTTTTTCCTCCGCTCTCTGTTTGAGAAGAAATCTTGACGGCCTGTATTTTGCTCGTGATAAGAGAAACTGAGATAGAGAATTAGAGAGTGAAGTAGAGCTCGAAACAGAGTGGAGAAAAGACGGTGCGTCCGACGCAAAGTTATTCCACTCGCCTCCTTATTATACGAGAATAATGTTGACGCCATTCGCTGGGAAAGAGGGTAACGAAGAAAGTTACGCTCTAGGCACGACGCAGAAACCCTCCCCCCGTGTTCCTTTTCACTTCACATGTATTTATATATATGTGCTCCCAGGATACGTCAAACTTTTTGAGAAAATACATACCTATAGTTCGTGAAAAAGTTTCCTATGTATACGACGCGAGTGAAATCACATAAACGTAAGGCTGTGAAAGCCAGCCCGAGACACGAAGGGTCCAGACTTCTCATTCAAGGATTCTTTTCCAGATTAAATGACATTTCGTAAATCAGGTCGCTACACAATAATATAAAGTAATGAAATTCAAGATTTCATTCAATTTTTGTCATTTAATAATTCAATGCAACTCAATTTAAAAAATTAAATAAAATAAAAAATTAAACCTAAAAAAACTCTTTGCGATTTATCAGAAAATTATCATCGGTACGTACCATTTATAAATTATTGTAACGATGAATTTGATGAATTCGGTGCATGATCCATCGTAATCAATAATCCTGCGGGATTCCACGTTTCCAACGAGTGTTCGTAATTACAAATTTTGGGTTCTCTGTACTGAGCTATCGTTGCGTCCCGTTTAGCACTTCATTGGAATCGTAATTCTCACCATTCGATAGATTTTCATTGAAATTCGTCTTTGAGGATAATTTTGCAATCGAAGCCATTGCATTATATTTTTCAATGTATTCAGCTTTGGATTGCAAACATTTTTCAGTTGAACGAATTATTTATTATCATTAATCATCCGCGTAAAGATTTATATTTCACGGGGCCTGATCCAAAAGTTTTTGATTGAAAAGGAAATTCAAAGTTGTGAAAAAAATAGTAATAAAACTAAAGTGTTCACGTCGATTTGTTATTGTTGTGTTTGTGCAAAGGACACAAACACAATTTTGTAGTAAAGTTTAGAGATTTGTTCTCGTTTATTTTTGTCGCCAACAAGTGGCTTATCCTGAGGGCTCTAAATTTGGAAAGATCACTTTGTAGATAATGATTAATGGATTAACCATTTTTGTTCGTGAGCAGGAACTAAATTAGCAAAGGTTTCCCCTTGGCGAATATACGCTTGATATATTTATATATATATATAAATAACTACGTGTGGATGGGATGGCGATGGAAAAGCATGAGCGAGGAAAGACTTTGAGAGAGGCGAATGACTCGTTGCATGCGCCCAGGTCTGAGTATCTCGGCCAAGAGCACTTTTCCGATTTATTCACGCTCCCTTGGCGCCCGTTGCTGTAAAGCGCATTTTCGGTGCTCATTCTCTAGCCTCTCTCTTTTCCTTTTTGGCGACGTCGTCGCAGTCCTCGTCATCGTCGTTTGTCCTGGTCTTGGTCGTTGACGTCTTTGCCCCGATCGCGGAGTATGCAAGGGTAAAAGCCAAAGCCGATCGAATGACACGAGTGAGCGAACTAGGCTCCAAGCTAATTTTCACGTTCAACGATTAATGTTTACGTATAGTTCGGGGAATAACTCTTTTCCTCGTGAATCTCACGATGCAATGGAAAATTTATTTAAAAAATGATTTTTTCAAAACTACGTTAATTAAATTGGACAAAATTTAAGATTCGAAAAATTCAACGACTTGATGGCAAATAAATAACTTTTTTTTCACAAGTAATAAGTGAAAAAATAAATCATTTTGCGTCATGGACTGTTTTTTCTACACTGCGGCAGAGTGTCTGTTTTTTCTTGCGCTCGTAGCTCGAAATGAGAAATAAAGCATGAGGAGAAACTTCCCTGGCCAGGGAATTTCCCGGCGGATTATCCTCACCCCTTAATCGCGCTTATTTGCTTCTCGTGCTTTTCAAGCGCACTCGTTTCTGGTAATCGTACTACGTCTGGCTTTCCATACTTTTTTCTAATTTTTTTTTCTTCCTTATCTGCGATCGCGAGGGTTACGGGGCACGAAAATGTGCTTCTACAAATTTTATCCTCTTTCGCGAGCGACCCACGATGAAAAGATTGCTGATGAAGGAACTCTGATAACCTTCGCTTATTTCGTAATTCTTTTGAAATTCGCGGATCCTCGATCTTTCGCAAAGACATCGACCTTCTCTGTACGCAGCGACAAATATTTTTATTCCGATCATTTTGCTAATTGTCACTATGAAAGAACGAGGATTTTGAAGTTTGCATCGTTGGAGACGAACGAAAAAATTTTATCCACTCACGGTTTTTTTTTTCTTTTTTATCGGAATCGCCTCAATTTTTATTTGACATGGGTCTCTCAGACCCAGTAAGAAACCAAGTTGGGTCTTTCAGACCCAGTGTGCTGGGAAACCGAAAACATTCAGTTTTTGATTTTCAAAATTTTCATAGACGAACACTGCGTGTAAATTTTTCGGTCTGCTTTCGAAAAATGAAATAAAATGAATCCCGTTGGATTGCAACGATGCAAACTTCAACATCGTAAAAGATGTATTATCTGCACGTATTAACAACTGATGAATTATAGGGGAACCCTCGGTCGAACGATTCCTCAGATTTATTTATACTCGCTTGGAAAGCAGCTCTGAAAATCATACATAGGAGTTTGGGTGAAATTTGAACAGATATTCTTCCATTAGACATGCTCGTTTTAGCCTCGTCAAAAGTTCATTCGCTCCCTGATTCAGGGATTCGAATATTTGCGTTTAATTCCTGAATTATTCAATCATTCCATTAATTAATTAAATCCCTAATTACCCTCGATGAGTTTGGTGGAATTTACGAACGCATATTCAAATTTTAAAAAGTTTTTGATTGATATTAAAAAATGTCAAAAGTTAAAATGAATAATACAACTCGGAACAGCGAAAAACATTATGACATAGAAATTACAAAGAGAAACGAAGAATCTCGCTGCGCATTAAATGGAAAGTTACACTGCCCGGAGCAAAATATTCATAATACATGAGAAATTATTTTACTAATATTCGGAATTGTTGAAAAAATTCAGAGAATACAGAGAAAAGATTGTAATTGGAATAACTAGAGACCTTCCGAGACGCTACTGCAATTACTAATAAGAAATTTCCGTATCCCCCATGAAATTCAAAAACAAAAAGTACAATTTGCGATGTCTACTTTAATTGCCACAGTTGGCACTCAAATTCATAAACGTACGCCAGAATTACGAGATGCTGAAGTTCGCAACGTTGGATCGCAACGAAAACTGATAATTTTTTATAGCAGAGCCCAAATTTTTCATACATTATTTTTCAACGACAATGAGCTACTCATTGTTGCCATTGGAAAACTGAATCAACTAGAAAATTGTAAAGACCGGATTGATAATCAAAATAATGAATAAAAATCTTCAAAATCATCAAGAATTGCATACCAGCAGATTTCACTTTGTTTTAGTCCTTTTCACGGTTCGACATTGACTATTCGGTTGATAGGTCCCTCCCAAACGTCACTCTTGGTAACAGTACGTCGTGTTTTTATTTTTGATTGGAGAATGAATTGTTTTTCGCTCCAAAAATCGTCACCCATGGGGATAACTCTACATTTAATCCTAGAACGGTAGACTTATGTTTTTTACCTTACTCGCCTTATCCGGTAACCTGGGGTAATAAATGACCTCAATTTTGAAAAATTCATATCTCCGGTAAAATTTAACGAAAAGAGTTCACCTTGGGCTCGATCTTTTCGTTTTTTAATGCAGAGTCATCTGAGCCTAGGGCAATTCTGTTTCAAGGAAAAAAAATAGTCAAAAATGCGGTAAACGATGAGAAACGGAAGAACGAAGGGAGAAAGGGCGTGGGATTTAAAGTCGGTTGGGATTGTTTTTATAACCGCAGGTTACCGTTCTAGGCTTAACATTTATTTCCAAGCTGTTACATGAAATAACTTGCAGGGATCTCAGCACATGTAAATCTTGGTGTGTTACACATTCAAGACTATAAAATGGATGCAGACAAGACATAAAGACACGGTCGACCACAGCAGATTTGGAAAAGTGCATATTTGTGTCGAAACTTTTCTCTCAATGTCTTTACAACATAATTCACAAGCACAAACGTTTTCTGCTGCTTCCTCAAGCCGTTTGTAAACTCTTGGGGGTGCGTTTACCGACTCGTACACAATTCACTCCGTGGAGACTGAAGCAGTTAGCCAGAACTTTATCAATCTTCAGGAATATTTTATCGTTCGGAATGAAAAACGCGCAAGTTAAGGAACATTCTTTTCATAAATCATGTTACGCACGCAAAAGCTCTTTTTGTATACTACGCGTACATATTTGTACGTACAGCAATACGATGTATCAGGCCCCCTGAAAAAATAATCGTATATAAATACACATCATCCAACATAATTATTTACAACGATATATAATGACATACAATATTTGTATCGAATAATGTACAAAATCGTAAACAATTATATATTGTTACACATGATTATATAACTATATATGATGCGACATCTGATTGTATATGGAATCCTATATAACTATGTAAAAATGTATGAACTTAAAAATGAACTAATATAACGAGCTATGGTAATATATGATCGTTTATTTTAGTGAATGATGCCAAGAGCTAATCATCCATGATTATGAAGAATCCTATATCTGTCCAAATGTATTCAGATATCATGCTATGCATTACGATACGTAATTATATGCGACGATATATGGTGCTGTTTTCGAACAAATTTAGATCCTTCAAAATAAAACTATAAATAACATGATGATATATGAATATATATGGGGATTTATGGTGCTGTATTGGAACATATTTAAGTTCCCGAATGACCGTATATGGGCGTATAAGCTTACAATCAATTGTATAGACTTATGTATATCATTGTATTCAGAATTTCTCTTGTAATGCGCATGACAAGAGAAATTAGTGAGTGGGAACAGAAAGCATAAAGCATCAAAGTCAAAAGGTGTTGAGGTAAATTTTCTTATCCGGTTTCTACCATCGGTTGGTGAAATTTAGCAAAGTTGCGAAGTAAGCGAAGGATTCAAGTGTCATAATGCTTATAAGCCTTCGTCGATTGGTATCCCTTTTCGAAGAGGGTTCAAATTCTATGTCTCTCCCTCTCTCCTCCTCTCTCTCTCTCTCCCTCTCNCTCTTTCTCACCCTCTCTCGAGACTCCAGAAGCAAGTTTTCTGTCGTATTTGAAAGGAGAATTGCCGAAGATTATCATTACTTCCGGCTCGGAGTAACTCACCCAAAAGATCCACCCCAGTGTTCTCCAGCGGCATTCGCCTCTTCAGGGGTAGGGGTCGCAAGCTCTGAATCGAGGTAATACCTCGATGGCGTACGTACATAACCTCGAAAATATCATAATCGAAAGGCGAATGATACAGAGAGGAAGAGGGATTGGAGAAGCAGCCAGGGATGAAGCGAAAGGATCTAGATTGTGATGTAATCCACTTCAATTTTCAGTAACCTATTATGTCCTTCGCGAAGGATTTGAGGTCGAAATAAGAAGAAAATGATATCAGAGAAAAAGTATAATTCATCCACCGAAATTTATATTTCATCTTTCTCAACCCACTTCCCAAGATAGAAAGACTGCAGGGAAAGAGCATCAACGACAAAATGCTTGCGAAAAAAAACCCTACCATTTGATACTGACATATTCTCTCTAACAGAAAAAATCAATAAAGGAGCAAAACGTTGCCATATACTTCGTCGTCATTTCTTGGATTCACGAGTTTACACAGCTTATTACATTTTTAAAGAATATTATGGAGATTGAAACTCAAATACCTATAAACATTGTCAGTACCGTTATACTCCGTAGTCCTGTCTGATACGGACCTGTCATTCATTTTATTCATGTACCGCCAAATTCGTGAGCAGTATTTTTTATTTAGTTTTCTAGATTTCTTGCACGTTGCCATTTGCAATGTTAATTTTTTGTTATATATCCCCGGAACTGAAAAGATTCGCGTGTCGTTTCAATAGAAGAAATTTTCGTTGTAGAATTATGCGCCGAATTGCTGAGGATATAATGAAAACAAATCATATCTCCATATATATAAAACTCAATTACAAAATTGTGTTTGCGCCCGCTTCACGTAAATTCCACTGAGCCAATTTTCACAAAAAATCACATTTTTCGTGACATTTTCCACTTTCAAAGTTCATAAGCAACTCAAAAATGATAATAAATCAAAAATTGCTCATTACCAATTCGAAGATAATTCGAAAACGAAGATAATGAGCGGCAGCTGGATGGCAAGTTTGTAAAGAAAAAAAAATGTTATAGCGACATTCGTAAAATCGAATTTTGAAGATTTTGAAAAAAGAAATGTATCTATCTGTACCCTCTATCGCCAACTAGGTGTGCTGCTGGGTGGAGCCCGCAGGCACTGCTAGTATTGTTACAAAAATTGAATAGCCCCCATACCACTCATCTTGAATCCATAATTTTCATCAATTTTGAAACCATTATGTTTCTCTCGATCGTGGATTATGAGAAATCACAACTCTTAGTCTTTCGTATTGTCGCAGTAATAATCAAGAAGAAAAGTGAAAAAATGGTTCGCGATATCGCATTTTTCTTGACCGTCTACCACAGTTCGATTCGATAAAGCTCGAGCAAAATCGAAGCGATCGGAAATGAAAATAGTTTCTACGCACCGTGGCTTTCAGATTGATGATCCGCGTTCGACAGGAATGTACCAGAATTCATTTATCAATACGCGATGTAATTGCAATCATATATCGATCGAAAAACATGCTTTTGACAAAGACATTTGTTTATATCGAATCATTAAATCGCACTCTGAATTTGACTTGACGAAAATGAGATTCTGCAGTAAAATGATAACCGTGTTTGAAATTTTGAACGAAACAACCCACAGTCACTCACACTCGCACACATACACGTGTAAGTGGATAAATTCATATACGTGGAACTCGGTTGAACAATATGCGCTTATTTCCATCGTCATTCGCCGTCGGCGAGAGAATCTTCATTATCCGGTTTTGTCGTGGATCGTTATCAATCCTCTTTATCGGGCTTAGAATCGTTGAGCGTCGGGATATCGAACGAATGTATAGAAAAGCTCGATAATGAGGAGGAAAAAAGTGGCGGAAATATATGGGACAAAAAAAGAGGCCAGGAAACTGAAGTCGAAGCTAGAAGCCTCTTTCGATGAGAGCTTCGAGAAGCGGAACATCAGGTAAAATGGTGCTTTTTGCAATTCGCACTAGAAGCTCTCATATTTTTCCAACTCCACGATATTTAGTTCAGACCGAATGAATTTTACTGCTGTTGGCTGCGAGCAATTATTCTCCCTCCTTCTTTCCCTCTCTCCCTCCATCCCGGATGCAGTAAATATTGCAATGCGCTATCATTGCTGTATCGATGGGCGTGAAATTCAAAATTAAATAATTAATCATATCCCTTGAAATTATTCGACCGAATTGCAACTGAGTTTTTGGTTGAGGGGTCAAAATGACCCCGAGCTAAACTTTGAGCGAGGATTACCACAAGAATGAGGAACAAAAATTTTACACATTGCTTATTTGCTGATTTTTTTTTGACACTTTGAAAATTGGGTAAAAAATGTTTCCCTCGATATTCTTATTCGAAAAGGTTCGAACCAATATCCTTAATTTTTATGTGTCGTTCGGAACGATACTGGCAACGCGGCAAGCGTTTAAACGTGCTCTTGTGACTAGCGCGTTATTTCCAGAACGTGTTACCGTGGAGGGTTGAAACATTGCGAAATAGTGAAAACTGCAGACGAAGTATGGAAGCGAATAAATTTTTTACAAAACTTCGAAAAGCCCAATTATTCCAACTTCGTATTTTATTCGTACGATGATAAAAAAAAAATAAAACTTATTTTCCTCACTGCCAATCATCGTGCCTAACGCTCCATCGCGAGCTACAGTGACCAATATTTTTTTACCGAATTGTAAAAAACTGTGAGAGCGCCATTGAAATGGAGCAAAACATATTCCGCAAAAAGTTTCGTCTTTTTAATAATTCGCAGCCGCGTGGGATCGTGGGACATGCACGTTATTGTCATTTTCACGACTCCCACTCAATAACATCACTTTTTAAGTTATACAAATAATGTTTGAATGAGACATATCCAGATAATCCGAGGCTCACGAATCACCATCATAAATCGCAGAGAACGGGAAAAAACTCTTGGCCAGACTTTACCGCTAATATTGATGAAATTTCGTGTAATTCCCAGCATCGAAACATTTCGAATCCAGCAAACAATGGAGTCGCGAATATTTCAATGAAAAAATAATAATAATAATAAACGAACGCCACTGCTAAACAATTCGATAGCAAGTCGATCTCACAATAAGTGCTGACTTGTATTTCGTAGAAACCAAAAATTTTCAATTACAAAAAATTCAGGGTGCACGAGTAGAAAAATATATGTAACAAAATGGTGCAGTGTTTTGTTCATCAACTTGCAATCTGTCGTAGCATTCGAGTATAACCGAAAAAAGTACTGATAGAAACACGAGGCAGCAACATAATAAAATAAATGAATAAACTCGAGAGCACTTTTGTCGCATGCATGAATTTTTCAAATTTAAATAATTCAATGATAACTGTTTCGCTTCTGGTGGGAGGTTCATTACGAAAACGACAGGACTTCGTACTCGTGTATATTTTTTTTCTATTTCAGCATATTGTGGGATAATTATTAATGAAGAGAGTTTCATATGATGAGGAAAAATACACGCGACGTCCATAGTTTTATTGAACGAATTATTCATTCAATCCACTGGCGTGTTACTATCTTTTTTCGTCTTTTTGGGTACGGTGTCCGATCTGAACTAACGCTTCTCTATTTTCGAAACAAGCCGTAACTAAGGAGTCGTCTCTATCTTTTTTTTTCTTCTTTTTTCTTTCATATTGACTGAGATTATTTTTTCCCATGAAATTTCACATCCTACAATATTTAACCCTAGGACCTGGGGTCAAAAACGACCCCCGGATGACTTTAAATCCCGCGCCCTTCCTCCTTTCGTTCTCTCGTATTTTATCGTTTCACCACATTTCTGACGACGTTTTCAACCTCAAGCAAAATTGCCCCAGGCTCACATGATCCTACATTAAAAAAACGAAAAAAATGAGCCCAATAAGTTAAATCCTTTTCGTTGAATTTCACCGGAGAATGAATTTTTCACGGTTACCATTATCGGGTCAAGTGCGGGATTGAAACCCAGACGGCGGCTTTGAGTTATGGTGAACGAAAAAATCATTACTAAAATAATAATGAACGTCGAACTTTGATTTGGCAGAATATTAAGAAAATTCAAAAGATACAATCAATTCATTTGAATATATATGATTGTATATCAGTTTTTATATATTTGAAAGCCCGAAAGCCCCCGAGCTCGTATAGTATGAAAATGCAAAGAAATGATTTGGAAATATTCGCGCAAAAGATATAACGGAACAGAGCAAGAAAATTCTATTCTGCGTTAACTCATCGAGTCTGGAAGTCTTGGCTGCCACTGGTAATTCGAAATTCGTGCTGTAAATGTGAAAAGCTTGGACGTCCGTGTTTCTCTTATCGACCACAAAAGCCATGTGCGTCGCGTACGGTCGGATACACTCCACCTGGCGCGGTTATCAATTTGCCAAATTGCAAATCAATAGTCGGGATGGGTACATTGGCAATAAAGGTATGGGTTGGTTGGATATTCGAGAACGTGAAACTTGAAGTAAAAAGAGGAAAGTCGTACAGAGAGGCAACTCCACGAACATTTATATTCTCTCATACCGCCTTTGTGAGATTCTAAACGCCATGAACATACAAAGTATATACAGCTATACACTTTTTCGACGTTTTTCGCACTTGGCTTTTAGCTCGTGAAAACTGGGTGAAATTTCGCCTCTCATCTCAAACTACACAGCCTCTCTCGCGAGACTAACCGTTTGATACTCGAATGGCGAGGCTCCGGTAGACGAAACGTTTCTGTCATTGAGGGATAGAGAGGAAGTGTTCTCGAAAGGGAGAAAGATAGACAAGGAAGGAGCAACTGACACATTAGCACTCGTACGTGCAGGGAAGAACAAGAGAAGGAATAGATTTAGCAGATGAACGAAGGAACGAAAATGAAAGGGGAAGACGACGGAGAAAACTATGTATCACCGCGGCATGTCGACTCGACCCATTTCTACGTACACGAAATGGATATATCGTAGAAAAAAGTAGAGTGCAGAGCTCTGGGAAAGGATAAACGAAAATTTAAAATATCATTGTTCTCTGCCTGATAGGTTTTCGGCTCCGTCTGTAAAACACCAATATCTGAATCCCCTGCAACATTTATATTTCTCACCGTTTTTACTACAAAATTGTGTTTGTGCCCTTTTCACGCCAAAACCACCGAACCAATTTTGATTAATTTTTTACAGAAATACAGCTCATGAATCAGAATAGATTTTACGCTGAATTTCATTCCGATATTTTTTTTTTTTTCGAACCCAAACCGAAAAATCACATTTTTCGTCATATTTTCTACTTTCAAAGTTCAAAAGAATTTGAAAAATGATAATAAATCAAAAATCGATAATTACCAATTTACAGATAATTCGAAAACGAAGATAATGAGCGGTAGCTGGAGTGCCAGTTTGTAAAAAAAAAAGTTATAGCGATTTTCGTAATATCAACGTTTGGAGATTTTTGATTTTTTTTTTAACCGTTCATATCAAGCTAGCTGTACCCTTTAGTGCCAACCAGTTTGCTTATGAGGTTGTTTATGGTTGTCTATATGTGTTTATATGTATCTATCAAGTGATGTATCTAATCGTCGAGGACAGACTATATATATTCCACGGTGGTTGTCCTGGGAGGGTGGCTTTGATCGAAAGCGTCATTAGGGCACGATCCTCTCGAGTATATAACCTTGCGCACCCCCTCTGGCACTTTGACAACTTAAAACCAAAGTCATCTCTCCGGCTGCACAGATTTTGCTATATGGGGAGATGATACGTCACTCCAAAGGGAACAGACAAAGATGGATAAACGGAATGTACATTTGAACGTACCGATAACCCCGGAAAGCTCTGACAAGCGAAATATTGTTAGCCGAGATCAATGCGAAAACACTCTGTATATATATATACAAGCTCAATATATGCTTAAATGCCAAATTTACACATTTTGCCCTGAAATATGCTGCGAAAACAAGCATGTCATGGGAAAACATGAAAACAGTGTCTCGACAAAGCGATACCCAGGTTTTTCATGATTTTTTTTTTTTAAATATGGATTTCTGATTTGTGTCGAAACACAAACCAGCTTTATCGAGATGAAAGTTATTTTCATTTGTAAGCGGCACATCATTAACCCTCCGTAGTCACGAGGGGTCAACATGACCCCAAGCGCAACTTAAACAAAAATTACTAGAAGCTGTTAGCGCCCGAGATGGTTTTTTCCACGCTGCGTCTCTCTCGATTTTTTTCACCATTTCGAAAATGAGATAAAAAAATTTTTGACATGATATTCTTATTCTGAAAGGTTCAAACTAATGTTCTGAATTTTTATGTGTCGTTCGGAACGAAACTGGCAACGCGGCAAGTGTTTAACCATGGCTGGGGTCATTTCGACCCCGTGTGACCAGCGGGATATTTCTAGAACGTGTGACCACGGAGGGTTAACATCAAACATCGCGATCGCGAAGAAGGTGGTAAGGAAAAAAGTTTCATCACTCGTTCCATGAAGAATTGTTGCCCTGGAATGAGCCTGATCGGAAATGAACTTGTTCACTTGAAATGTATAAATAGATCAACTATCAGCCTGACACTTCCACTTCCTCGCCGACCGCCCTTCCAATGGATCTGGCTTTCGAATTTACCGATATTTTTATCAGTTTTGTTCTCGTTTATTTTTCAACGCATAGATTATCATTAAAGTGGAATCATGAATATTAATAATCAATTTCATTATGCAAATGCAACTAGTACCTCGACATGAGACGACTGCTGGGTCTCATGGTACGCTAAACTCGCGTGTATCAATGGGAAATACATAGACAGACAGGCAGACGTTACGAATTTTTTATGGCAATGATTATTAATAAAACTTGATTATTTTTCATAAATTTGCATGTTCTCTACATTTTATATCGGATGAAACAATTAACGTTGAGGTATAAATCGAATAAATAAATAAAATACTTTGCTAACCGAGAACGCGATGGGTATGGAGTCGCGGTGTGATTATGATGACCACCCAAGTCAGGCTGCTCCAGGCAGAGCCAGAACTCCAATGACTGACCGTTCGAGCTTCAGCCCGCTTCTCGATCTTTGCTCACACAGTTGGTTTGAGTTTTCCATGTGGATGTCAACCTGCAGTTGCGATTCGCTAGTAAAAAGTCCATTCGTATCTCGTATCGGTTGGGCACCCAGAGTTTCCTCGAGGCCCAATGAAAATTCGAGATCATTTGATGGCATTGCGATAAAATGCCTGCGGGCAGTACTTTCGTGGACTCTTACTGTGAATGAGGGAAATGCTCCCGACGCTGACGCGACGAACTTTTAAAAAAATATAAAAACAAAAAACAACGTTTTACTGCCACAAATCATGAAGGTGAATGCCATATGGACATTGGATCATCCACTTTGGATCCTCGTGTGTCCTTTTAATCTGCTGGACCTGGCAGAAGGCACCTTCAACATTTGACTCAGACCGTATTAACCTTTTGTGCTCCAGTCCCCTTTGTTAGACCCTCCAACGTACAAGAAGCCTAACTGACACGAGATCAACTACTAGTCTTCGACAGTTGTTGTTTTACCATCTTGACATCGTAACCCTTGGACAAACCCTTCGTTACCTGAACTTTGACTTCTGCCCGGACATGTCCATATTCAGAAGCCATACATGTAGTAACTTGATCTGGTAGGAACGACAAGTGATACTTGAGGGAGCGTGCTCTTCAGCCGACCTTTCGGCCTAAGCTCAACCCTTGGAACAGCCAGGTTCCTTGACGAGCGTAGCCTGAAGCAGAGAGCTGTCCTTTTTATCCGATCTGGAATAAATCTCCATATAGCCCGCTCATTTTCACCGCGCGAACCCTTTGAGTAGGCCCATCAAAAATTTCTGAATACGAAATCTTTTTTTTAGCCAGTAATAGAGTTAAGAATATTTTCCCCTGAAAACTTGGCTGCATATTCAGATCGTACGATAGTTTCAAGATTTCTAAAATCTTTGTATTTGAAAAAAAAATTGAAACTTGAACGATCATATGACGTGAAGGCTACACGAAGCCAAGTTTGCCCCGAGCATTGGAACGAGTGGGTGCGTCGTTATAGGTCGATGGCTCCGCAATAAGTGCTTATTCGTGCCTGTTCTCGAAGAGTATTGACCAGCAAAACAAAAAGACACTCATCATTTGAAATGGGCACGATTTTTAGCTCGGAATATGAATCTTTTTACTGGATCAGAATTCAACGAACGTTTAAATAATTAAGTGTGTATTCTGCTACCATAAAATTTGAAGGGTTCATTCTATATTTCTTAAATTCAATAGCAACCTTCCTATTATGATACTTTATTTATAAAATTTAAAAAATCGTGATAAATCTTAAAATTTTCGGAAGTTGGAGCGGCAACACACTTTTTTTTGAGAATTTCGAAATGCCGTAGAATTCGTCTTAACGTCTATGCAAACGGGAGCCCTGCAGCTCAAACCGTTCTCGACTTATAAACGTTTGAATCTTACAATGCCAGAACACACACACACACACATCCGGGAATTTTTTATAAATATGATTTTTCGATGGGACACGTTGAATTTCAAGACTGAAAAAAAAAATTTCACCGTCACATAGCTTCCCCTATGAGGGAGAAAAATGAAAAAAGTCTTTGCCTGACATTTCCCCAGCGATCAACTTTTCTGCAGGTGTAATATGACGTTTAACTAAAAATTGTTCAACTGAAACTTCTGGATGAACTACAGAGAACGAAATTGGTGGAAATCGTGATCGAAGCGTTAGCGATTATCACGAGACATTTTACTTCGCCCACAGTCACAGTCTGCAAATTCTCGAGCGAACAACACGGATGAACTCAATTACGAGATCAAACACACGAGCCGTTGGCGGGCGAAATGGTGGTTCCGTCAAAGCTTCGTGGTGATCGAGACTTCTGCAGAGGATATTTAGCGAACATAGTGGAAGTTGACGTGTCGTCGTCATCGTCGTCTCGTTTATACGAGCCTTGAAGTTGGCCAAGATGTCCATCAAGGTTGTAGCTGGCAGCTCACACGATTTTCGCAAAAGCAGCAGCGGTTTACGAACGTGAAAGGAGAAAAAAACTTGACGAGGAATAAAGCAGGATAAATAAATCGATCGATTAAGCCACTTTGATGAGGTTGTGTTTTTGAGACGAAGACAAGTTCGTGGCAAGGCAATCGGGAAGCTTTTTTTTCGATTTCCGAAAACGCTCGTTCCAAACAAAAATGAAGCCACTATCGAGACCGGCTACCGGAATATTTTCTTATATTGCATCCTCCACGTGCTAAGAAACTTTTTAAAGATTTCTACAGTTTAACCTTTTCGGTCACGCAGTTTGCATTGGCATCAAAGTGTAATACGTTTCCGTAGTATTTTTCGTCGCTGAATTCAATTCCCACATTTAGAATACAAAAAAAGTGAAAAACAACCCCTGAAATTGGGTAGGAACCGCTTTTTTGTCAGGAAATGAATTGAAACTGAACAGATTAATGCAAAAATACATTTGCAATGTTCTTTTTTTTTCGCTGAATACGAATGCAATGTTGAAAATACAATAGTCGAGGAATCTACCGACAAAATAGTGTAAGACAAACCCTTTTTCTCACATAGTCATACAATTCCCGAAAAATTAGTTGGTTTCCATATTCATTATATATTTTTGACATCGGATTCGGAATCAGCGTCGAAAAATACATGAGAAACGAAGTCCGCATTAGTTTGCCAACAATAATTTCATTTTGTAAAAAAAGATTCACTTCCCCCATTTCAGGAGATGTTTTCTATATTTATGATACTTTTGACATGGGTCTCGGATTCAGCGTCGTAAGTTGCATCGGGAACAACTATTTAGCCGTCCATGTGAACGAAAAATTGACTTATGAGACTGAAAATAAACTAGAGCCACTATATAATGACTTCTGTCACTGAGAGGGTTGAAAAAAACGTGTTGACCAGTGGTACGATCGTTTGTTTGCAAGCTTTTGTTTATTCAGATTTTGCTTTTGCAGTAGCAAAACCGACGCAGAAAAGTCGATGAAATGAATTTTCTACCCCTCACTACCCCTACTTTTATGGCTCTCTTGGCAATTTCAGAAGGTCGTCTCTATTTTATTCACGGATTTATGGAGCCCATACGCGGGTGGGTGACTGCTGAGGCGTATATGGCTGGGGCATCGAATTGCTGAGGATCGTTGTATTTTTTCCGAGTTCGTCATGTCCTGTAGGAAAAGCAGCTGTACTGGGAGAACAGTCTGGATCAGCAGGGATATTTCCCACTATCCCCATTTTATCGTAGGAATGTATAAAATTGGGGGGTGTAAGATCCCTTATACAGGCTTGTAAGACCCTTGATAGGGTTGTAAGCCCCTCTGCTGTTCGGGACCTTCAGACTCATCCCAGGAGGGGTGGAAGCGTTGGCAAAAAAAATGCTAAACGCAGTAGAAAAGAGTGAAGGGACGAGTGGTGAAAACCCGGAAACGAAAAATGGAAATGTCTCATATTGAACTCCGTATATTTTTTTCCTCGAAATTCACTCTCAACCGCGTGAAAACATGGATATGCGATAAGAGGTTCAATCTGTGTTTACGAATGCGATTCTGCGCATCTATTTCTTGTGGATTCTCTAATTAGAAGCTGTAGCCATCAATTATGGAGGATAATCTACTTTTCGTGTGCGTTAAATAAAAAATAAAAAAACAGGCCACTGAGAAGTTCGGCAAAATAGAACATTTCTGAAATTTCAGTTTTTTCCCGTCGTCTCTCAAAGCTTTCAAATTTTTCGTCGAAGGGATGTACAAAAATCCGCAAACTGATTTGAAAATGAATCTAATTATTCCAAAATCGAAAACAACACATAAAGATACGAAAAATGATCGTTACAACAAAAAGACTCCTTGCACCATGAACCCTTGAGGGTTAATTTTGGGCTCGAAGCTCGAAACCGTGAATGAGCTTAAAAAAATAAACGAATCCACAGATTCCGCGAATACGTGACCATTAATTTGCAGCGTATTAAAATGTTTTTGCCTCTCGAGTAAATGTAAACAGCCAGACGACCGGCAGTTCGGAAATCGAGTAAGATATGATATAATGAAGTGTAAACAGGCAGACGTAAAGAATGGTGCTTTTATAAGAGACGGAGGAAGAGAGAGGGAGCAGCGCATGACTGGAGAATGCTTTATTGCGTATATACGACGCAGAATCTCAAGAGAATCATGCGGATATGTTGCATATATATTTTACATTGTGTACGTAATAAGTATGCACACATACATAAATGTGTAGACGTATATGCACAAAGTACAATAGAAGGTACATGCATTCGTGACTTATTGTCCCGTCGTCGTCCTCTATAGCTATATACAATGTCGTATACGTATCCCCAACGCAGAGTGCTTCAACACTCAGACAACGAGAACGTTAACGCGTGGCCCACAGATACGACGAGTTTTCTATACAAATAAACGTACGTTTTATATATGGATGTGTACGTGGCGAGCGGGTATTTGTGAAGCACATCCGGTAAATTGTGGAAAATTACGGGCACGATGGTATATGGCGGGTACCTATACCATGGAAGATGGGTACCCGCGGGTACAGAGTCTCGTACCCGTTGCCCCGTTTTCCAGCTCCGAGAGAGCCTGCGGCGTTGGTATTTTACGTGAAATGCCTCGGTTTCACTTCCTATTCTTCTTCAGCTTCTGTCTAATTCCCACTTTTCTTCCTTTTCATCACGTTTCTCTTATTCATATTTCGAAAAAGATTCCCACCCGAGGAAACATTTTTCAAGTCGTTGCTTTTAATATAGAAAAGTGTAGGCCGCGCGGCTTATAAGAGTTGTTCTCTGCGTAATCGTTCTCGCCCGAATGGGAGAGATGGCTAACGTCTACGAGCATTAACCCGGAAACCATGGAGGCATCCCTATCTCCGCGTCAGTCATTTCTCTGAGGCGTTCATTGCACGATGCACAGCTTCGCCAATCGAAAATGTTTGGAGCAGAAAAAAATCGCGATAGCTATCGATCGTAAACACGATCGTGCGAAGCCATGTTGACGCAAGTCATTTTTATTAAAATTAAAAAGTGAACTGTTATGTTAATTGTTCAGTAAATAGCTCCTTAATCGTTGTGGAATTTGTACACGATCCCTTTAATACTCCATGTAAAAACATAACAAATTTTGAGAATTCTATCGTCATTACCGACCTTAGGGTTGACATAAAAAATGATAAGAAAATTCCAAAAATTCAGTATGTTTTTGTATGAAGTATTTAAGAGGTGGTGTAATAATTTCACGACGATTAGGAAGCTCGTTATAAAGAAAAAACATTTTGTTGAGAACAATTTTTTAAACAGGTACAAAAAATATATATCAATAAATTTCGTTCTTTTTTCATTGCTTTCTGGAAATTGTAGATATTAAATAATTAAAAGGTGAAAAAAAATTGTCGCGAATTTATACCAGTTTCCATGAGACTGCATTTGACGGTAATTAATTTATTCATGTTAATTGTTCAATAAGGAGCTTCCTAATGGTCGTAAAATTTTGACACGATCTCTCAAATGCTTCATACAAGGAATTTTTTGATGATTCGCCATTTGGAACTCAACATCCTCAAATTTGATGCTCAAAGAACATGAACGTATATCTGAATGAGTTGGTAAGCGGCGTTCTTCATGAGCAAGCTCGAATAAATAAGAAACAGTGCGGAGAAAAAAAAAGCACAAGAAAATATGAGGGAACACAGATTCGTGGCGAGTTTGTGTTGTGACAGGAACGACGACGAGAAATTAAGAGCCGGAAGGGTAAGGACGAAAGGTAGAGATGCGGAGAGGGCGCTTAAGCACAGTAATGAAAACCCAAGGGAATTATGTTGAGCATTTCATTTCATTAAAGTCTCCTGCCTGTATAGAAATAATGCAGAGCAGAAGAGAAAACGCTCCGGGTAAACTGTGTGTTCCGAAGTAAAGGGCGCAGCATGATAACCTCTTCGTTTTGCATTCTTCTCCCAACCCGCTGTAAAAGATCTTTATACAGTTCTCTGGTTTCTACCGTTGTTAAAGCAATGGTAACGTCACCACGAGACACTCGGAAGAAACGCTTATTGCTTCGTAAAAGGCGGACGATAAATAATGTGCACAGCCTGGAAAACGTTTTCGCGGCTCGGGAAATTACAAATATTATTCTCCATCTGCTCGCTATGAAAACTTCACACCAGGTAGAGCCAGCTCCCAGGAATAAAAAGGTATAGAGATCATTCTACGTTTATAATTATCTGCCAACCCCAAGATCAACATTTTTGCGAATTGGGTCCTCCAGGCGCTTTTTCTTCTGGAATATTAATGTCGATTTTTTTTTCGTTTCATTTAGTAAATATCGTTGCCTGCGACTGAATCGTTTTCTCAATGAGGAAAGCTTGTGCGAAAAAATGGTTTTTTTGCTGAAAATTATAATAACAAGTTAGGGACGTTCTATGCAGGTTTTTCAGTATTTTCTCATGAAAGCGTGTGTTGAAAGTTGCAATTTTCAACATTAAACATTTCGATAGCGAAAAAATTGGAAATGCCCTGGATCGAGGCCTGGCGACAGGATTATCTTCAGCAAGATTCATTAATGAATCAGGGCCAAGAGTTTGGTCCAGCCGAGAATTTAAGCCGATTGTTGCGTTTGTCGCACATGTATTTTTTGGGCTATACTTTGTAATCGTCTATCTAGCGTCACGCAGACATATTTGATTCAATTGATAGTATAAGCTGATGAAGCACAGCGGAAAAATCGTGTTTTATTTCACGGTACGAGGGGCTGATGGAAACGAAGATTGGACCCGGAGCGAAGAATAGAGCGTGAAACGAAAGAGAATGAGGGAGGTCCAGTGTAGGTGAAATTTCGCACCACCGAATACGCGCCGGCAATTTCGTGCTTGCCAATTAACCTCCCTCCCGTTCATATCGCCTTGCCCCTTTCTTGCTTGGATGTGCGAGCGGGCATTACCAAGGGGAGAGCTCGAAAAGCACACGCTGTGGCCTCGCTTTTTCATCCCTTTCCTCTTCCTATGTATATATATATATATAAAATCCTATACATACATATATTTAAATACAGAATGTTTTTCGTCGCTTCTCCCTTGTGGTGAATCTCACTTTTATTTTGCGTTAAATCAACTTCGTTACACAGCGATGTTAAAGCCAATTACGAGTGTCGCTTGTTCAATTAATTCTTGCTGTCAGTCGAAAAAAACATCGTGGCAGTGAAAGAATACAAAGACGTCAATAACAACAATGAATGGCCCACGTTTCTGAACTACTTTTTAGTCTTCGGCTACGCATAATCGATAAAAACTGAATAAATCCATGAGAATTAATTCGGTTGCTTGGAGTTGAACGAATGAGGGGGTTGGATATTGATGTGGGAATGCACTTGACGAATGAATCTTGAAAAAAAAACCGTCTGCTTGTTACCGACTTCGAGATTTTCATTCACGAATTTTTCGAGCGCTCGGCCAAATGATTGTTTCAATTTACCTCTGCGTGTCGAGTCAAAATATCGTTCGTTGGCTGTTACTCCTGTTTCAGGCTCCAGCTCCTGGTACAGTACCAAATTTCCTTTGCGATTAAGTGGCTGGCACTAGCAATTCAAAGAGATATTTTCGGGAATTGTTTGGCGAGAAATATTGAGACGTGTGTCGATTCGTCAACGAACCTGGAAGGGAAGAGAGCGAGGCAACGATCTGTGTGCTATCACGCAGTGAAAGGGAGTTTTCGGACAGCCATGACGTTTCGTCCCCATGGTCAGCACGACAAGAGCCGAAAAAATAAATCCAAATTTTGATATTTCCTTCGCTGCGGATGATACTTTTGGAAATATGTGTTCGCAGAGTTTTTAATTGAAATAAAAATTCGAGTAGGTTTCTCAGGGAACGTTAGTTACTATCTCGAGCAATGAATACTTTCGACATACGCTGACACGAATGAAGAAAAGTCACAACATTTTAACTCATGATCTTAGCCCTCAAACCACAACCTGGAGTCGTTCTCCCGTTTTTTATCGTTTTATCGCATTTTTTAATCAATTTTTCGATTTTAAGCAATATTGGCCCAAGCTCACGTGATCCTGCATTAACAAACGAAAAGAATGAGCCCAGGTTGAACTGTTTTCGTTAAATTTTGCCGAAGTTATGAAGTTTTCAAAATTGGGGTCATTTATGACCCCAGGTCATCGGAATATGTAAAAAAAAAAGCTACCGTTCTAGGATTAACTCGGATACGTTTTTTTTGTCATCGGTGAATTGAAATGAATTCGAGGATGCAACACGCGAGATTAGAGAAGAAGGAAAAGTGTCTGGTTGGCAATGTTTCGGGAGAAGGCGTTGGGAACGAGTACTTCCTCTTTCCTCATCCTTACTGCTCGCAGCCGGCTTTCAGGCAGTATTAAAGAGAGTTAACTGTGTTTCGTTGGGAGGAACGTGTATAGAAAAGAATGCGCGGTGATGTTAATGGACGAAGGCGAGAGCATCCGCGGAGTCCGGAAAGAACGGCTGGAAACCGCAAATGCTTAAGCCGCATAGAGCGATAAATATATAAAAAGAAAAAATAAAGGAAGATGAGGAAGTTGGAAAAAGGAGGAGAAGAAAATGAGCCGATGCAGTTCGCGCGGGTGAGTGAGGATTAAAATGTGCGGTGGGTAGAGGGGGGCAAAACGGGAATTGTGGCAATGGCAGAAAAAAAAGAGGCTCGAGTCGAACACAGAACGACTGCGAGAGCCGACGGAACACACGATCTTGACGATGGCGCGTGTTTACGGTGAAAATGAAATGTGAAAAAAAAAAGAAAATTAAATGAACAAAAAATCAGGAAAACACATTCTCGCGAGATCAAACGTGCAAGTGAAACACGCGTTTCTCGAGAACAGAGTGTGTACCACCGCGTATGTACTTGGTCCCGTGTTGAAGAAACGAATTACGCGAGCGTTACGAGTCCTCGAACCTCTCGACTCGCGCGGTTCCATAATTAGCTATTTAAGAACAAAACAAAAAATATAAAGATCTAGCCGTGCCTGCGGGTTTCACCTCGCAGCACAACGAGTTGGCGCTAAAGGGTACAGCATAGCTGAATATGGAAAGTTCGATTTTTTTTCAAAATCTCCAAACTTTTTTTTTTTACAAACTGGCACTGCACTTACCGCTCATTATATTTGTTTTCGAATTATCTTTGAATTGGTAATTAGCGATTTCTTATTTATGATCATTTTTCAGTTGCATGTGAACTTTGAAAATGGAAAATGTGACGAAAAATGTGATTTTTGGTTCGGGTTCCCAAAAAAAGTTATCGGAACGAAACCTATTCTGATTCACGGGCTTCATTCCTGTGAAAGATTCATCAAAATTAATTCAGTAGTTTTTGCGTGCAAAAGGCAAAAACCACTCGCAAAAAAAAAGCAGATTTTTTTTCGCGTCTATAATTTTTAGACCTGTTAAAATAATTGAATCACGAGAATGCCTTCATGAGCAGCGTTATATCTATACAAAGGAAATTACTGCGTCTGATAAGACAAGCTCCAAAAATATGAAACACAATTTTCAAAGGTTGCATTGCATAGTATGCATTATTTGGTAAAACGTCACGTACTCGGAACGAAACTGATAATCCGGTAACCTAAAGGTTCGGTCGAACGACACGCGTCCCGATAGACCTAACCCTATGTATCCAATCTCCAGGCAGTAACACAACAAAAGCCAAGCCGGGTGGTCACCCGGAAGTAATTCAGCTGAAGCCAGAGCGTCAAGTATGGCTCTCAGCTATATATCCCACACTTTCCTCGCCTCTCATCCCCTCGTGTCCTTCCTTTCCCCTTTTAACTTGGCATTCTTGGTCGCACTCTTCTCTCGGTCTTATCAGAGAGTGACCTCAACCGTTGGTACAATGTCCCACGTGATACGCCGTTTTACTCAATGTAACGGGCTTATCCTCGGAGAAACACAAAAGGAAGTTCTTTTCGAGCGTCGTCTCGACATGGGCACGTCGAGCGCGTGAGAAAAGCAGAAAGACAGCGAGACAGAGAGAAAGAGAGAGAGAGAGAGGGAGAGAGAAAGAGAGAGAGGAGCAAAAGAAAAAAGGAAAAAAGTGAGAATGAAAAAAAGAGAGAGGAAAACGATAATAAGATAGAAAACGACGATGGAAGAAAACGGAAAAGCAACAATAAGATTGAAAGAAAGGATGGAAAAGGAAGACGAGATCGAGAATTCCAGGACGAACGACGTTGAGAAAAGCAGAAGCAAATAAAAGGAGAAGGCAGGAACGAAGAACATTCAGGAAGAGAAGATAGCGAGCGAGAAAAAGAAAGTGAAAAAAAAGATTGGGTGAGAGAGAAAAACAGATTAAGATTGAGAAAAGAGGCTGAGACCAAAGTCGCGGAGCTGCTGGTCAAAAAAGCGAGACGAGATCAAGCTTTCGTAGTTCTGCCTCAGGCATAGCGGTACTGCGGTACTCGCACCAGAAAGCCGAAGATAAACCAACCAACGGAAAGTACTGTTCACCTTCAGCACTCGTGATCAGCTTACCGATAATGAAATGATCCATCGTTTCGTGACAACAAGTCGCCGTCTCTCATCGATCCAGAGCGAGTACCGCTCAATGACCATCCGCTGGCCTCTCGCTTCCCGAACGAGACTGCAAAGAGACCAATTGGAAGATACGTTGCGCACCATCGGTGGAACTCTAGGGAGAATGTCACACCTTTTAAACCCCGGCCGTGCTTACCAGGGGTCGAAATGACCCCAGCGCAACTTTGAGCTAGAATTACTACAAGTTAATGGCGCTCGAGACGGTTGACCCCTCTCCAACGGTGCTTGGGGTGCCCGAATTTTTTTATTTTTTTACACATTGCATCTTTGCTGATTTTTTTTTGTTATATTGAAAATGATCGGAATGCGATACAGCCTTAAATCTATTCTGAATCATGAGCTTCATTTCTGTGAAAGATTCATCAAAATTGATTCCATGGTTTTAACGTGAAAAAGGTACAGACACAAATTTGTACTTGAGTTTTATATATATGTAGAGATGAGAGCTTTACAATAATATGGAAAACTACAGACAAAAAAACACACACATCCAAACCCAGATCGTACTTTCTACATCGTACCTTCATGCCCGGAATTATGGTTCCCCGATTCTGGAGAAGAAAAAGGCACACGGAAGAGACCAGTGAGAGAAAATGTGAAAATAATCTAGGATAATATAGACACAGTGTAAAGAGAGGAGAATATAGAAGATCCAGCATAGAGAGCACAGTGCATTGCTGCAGATCTGCCAAAGAGCCGAAAACGTTCACACGTACGGTTCAGGAATAAATTTAGTTCGCCGGATGAGACGAAAAGGAGGGGCGGATATCCGCTTTTCCGCCTCGACAATTATTCGAGCTCTCACATTCTAACTGCCACATAATATACAGCATACTACGTCACACATAGTTGAGTATATATATCTGCATTAATACTTATGGCAGTATATAGGAATGAGCATAGCTTCTTTTCTGGACTCGAACGAGATCCGAGCTCCGTAAAGTCCTCTCTTTCGGAACGTGTGCTACCGGTGCAGTCATCTTTCTGCATTCCGTTCTCTCCTCATTTCTTCCTGCGTGACGGACCATTCCGCACTTTTCCGTGTGTGTAGAAATCGAACTTGATACGTGAATGTGTTAAGACATCTAGTTGCATGGCCAAAAAAAAGACGTTTTCTTCACAATTTTTTTCTGGAAAGGCATTCCGTTTGACCGACATATGTAGAGGGAAGTAAATGTAGTCGTAGCTTTTGACTTTACATTGGCATTTTTTATTCTCAAAAATATTGATTTACACTGCTCCTGTAGACGATATCCTGGAGGTCCTGAAAAAAAAGGTGTGTGGCGACGAAGTCTCGGGTTTAGATTATCAAAAATAAAGAAAACGGAACAGATTCTTTTAATGGACAGATGGATCTAGGTAACGATAAACACTTGGACGAAAAATATTTGGTCGTAAATGGAAATATTTTCTTCTCGGAGCCGCCATATTATCAAAAATGGAAATTCCAACTATTCCTTCGATCTTGGTCTTTTCAGAAAAAAAAAACGTACAGAATCCGATCTTTTTCGGCGTTGCAGCTCGAAATTCGCGTTTTCTTTCGCTCGAATGTGCAAATTGGAATTTTGAAAATTTCGATGTATTATTCAATATTTATTATCAATTAGCGTGTGTTAACCTTAATACCAACTGCAACGAGTGAACTCATGGAAATGGAATTATAACAAGGAGCAAGGAATTATCGAAGCATTTTGAAACAATCTCTTGATTTTTCGATATAACGACCGTTTAATCTGTTCAATGTGCTTATTGAGCACTCATCCCGGTATAACGAGCTTATTTAAAAAATCAGATTTCATGCGTGCATTCGGTAGCAAATGTTTATTCATCACGAAGAACCATGTTCGTAGGAAATAATTGATAATTTGGAAAATTCTGTCAAATCCTCATTTGTAATTTTTGTAGCAAGAAGGGGAAAATCAATTGAAATTGGTCGTTGATTGTGAGCGTCATATGGAGAAGGCTTTCTTCTCGTGTAATGCATGCAGGCTCTAAAACTAACGGTGGCGTTAGAAGGAGCAGGGTGAGGAGTTTGAGAACAAAGAAAATAATTGCTCGGGCTTTCGCATATGACGCATTGGCGTAACGAAGCTTAAGCATTTCTTGAAATATTATGTACGTATATATATCCACTTATAAAGCGAGCTTTCTCGTTGAACCCAAACGCAATTCATTCGCAGGAAAGCGATAAAATCGTGTCGTCCCACAACGGTAGAAGCTCGAGGGTAGTTTTCGAAGCCGCGCCCCCGTTAAAAATGCTTTATGTTGCGGGTGGGAATGAAAAAGACGAGAGTCACGATGCCCCGAGGCCCCGAAGATCTTTGTCGTACAGTGCGAGAGAATGTGGGCCAGGTCGCGAGCTTTACGCCACTCTTTTCTCCTCGATAACCTCTCGTCCATACAAACTCGTTTCTTCTTTTTACGTTTCCCCTGCTCAGTGCTACGTATGAAATAGGAGAAATCACATACATTCACACACTGAAGTAGCAAACTGGAGCACGAATTCGCTTGGCCAGACTCGCCAATAGGGGGAGAACGGGCCACGATGAATCGAACGAGTACACCGAGAGAGCTTTTCTTCCGTATCATAATAGAGGCGGAATGGATTCTTTTCGATCCTCCTTGTCACTCATTATTTTATTTTATTTTTTTCGTTTCCTATACATCGACTCAAAACTAATTCCTTAATCGTGAGCTCTCATGGCTTCGTCAAACTTTCACTGTTTATTCATGTTCCTCAAACCATCCTGCGAAATGGCCCTAACATTCAAAGCCAAGGGGTTATATGCGGCTGCAAGGCCGAAAAAGCAGGTTTCTTCACGATTTTTTTCTGAACAAGCATTTCATTTGACGAAGATATGTAGAGGGAAGCAAATGTAGTTGTAGCTTTTGACTTTACATTGGAATTTTTTATTTTCAAAAATATTAATTGACACTGCTCCTGTAGACGATTTCCTGCAGGTCCTAAAAACAAAGGTATCTGGCTGTGAGCACGAAATCTCCGGTTTGGATTATCCAAGATAAAAAAAAAACCGTAAAGGTTCTTCGAGTGAGCAGATGCATCTGGGTATCGATCGAAGTAATAATCGAAATTTCGATTTTTGACAGGATGGCGGCTCCGAAAAGAAAATATTTCCATTTTCGACCAAATTTTGCTCGTTCAAGTGTTTGAAAGAGATACAAATAAGTATCGGAAATCTTATTCCTTCGATCAAGACCTAGATGATCTATCCACGAAAAGAATCTGTTTGGTTTTTTTATTTTCGACAATCTAAACCGGAGATTTCGTGCTCACCGCCAGACACCTTTTTTTTGAGGACCTCCAGGACTTCGTCTACAGGAGCAGTGTCAATCAATAATTATGAAAATAAAAAATGCCGATGTAAAGTCTAAAGCTACGACTACATTTACTTCCCACTACATATTTTGGTCAAATGAAATGCCTTTTCAGAAAAAAATCGTGAAGGAAAGGACTTTTTTCCGGTCTCGCAACTAGGCATAAGCCCTTAAATGAACCAACGTTGCTTTTAAAATAACAAAAAAACAAACAAGAACCCATTTTCTCGCTGTGAGAGGTACGTCGAACTTGATTATTTCTAATTCCATTCAACGTCGGAACAAATGATTGGATATCGATTAGAAAATAATTGCCAAAGTTCGACATATAATAATTATTACAAAATAGACGTTACATGAATTTTGTTTACGTTCGGCTCTGAATTCGGTTAGTTTTTCCAGTTATTACTTCGGATAATGAACACGAGTGGTGACCAAATTATCTTCCATCAGTCCCAAACTTGTCCCACCGCCCAAAAAGAACGCTGCTGCATGTGGATAATTATTTTTTTACGAATCGCAATTCTATCGTAAAATTCAGAGGAATATTCTTTTGAATGGAGAGCAGTGCATTGTGATTGATTGAATTTGCGAACGAAGATAAAAAATACGTAAAATCCCGACACGTGATTATTTTGAGTTTGAAGAGAAAAAAAAAGTTCGATCTGCAATAATTTTCCGTAGTAAAACCTGATGAGATTGCTTTGAAAAAATCCCGAAGCTCGAATCCGTGTTTGCCAGTTGAAAATGCATTCAATCCTCCGAGATAAATTGAATTCCATCGAATTCCGATTGCGTTTTGTATTTAACGAAAATATTACAAAAGATCGAAATGTCGAATCCGTTGGATGACTTTTCTGAATGGGGTCGTATGATCACTGGAAAAAGGTCAGGATCGAAAGCACTTTCTATTGAATGTGAACTTATAAAATTGTGACGTTATTTTATAAAATGGCGTACGATCAAAAGATCCTCCGGTAGCGTTTGGCAAACTGTGCTGCTATTAAGAAGTCCTCCGAGGGAAACAGCCAACTCATGGAATATTAATCACGTGGAAATAGCACCGAGTCAAACTTTAACTATTACGTGTATTAGAGAAACGAGCGATAAAAAGGAAATAATCATATAAACGTCAGGACCTCAGGAAAAGTCAGTGTCCAACATTATATATGTTTTCTGCTATGTATTGTCATGTCGTCGAGGCTTCCATAGTGCAACGAATTCTCTTCTGGTTTACTCGAGTTTTTCGAGCTCTAAATACACGAGTCGAGTTCTGAGGTCATAATGCCACAACGCCCCTCCATATGCAGCAAAAACGCTCGAGTTTCTCATCGGTTAAGCCCAGTACTTTAGCCGCCATCATCGGTATGTACTGGTTGCTCGTAAACTATGCTTTTACGAGAATCGTATAAAGGTTAAAGAAAAACACTCTCGAGCTCTCCAACGACCTCTAGTGCTTTCTTCATCGATCTCTCTATTTTGTATCACTCTTTCTCTCCCTCTTTCCCTCTCTCTCTCTCTCTCTCTCTCTCTCTCTCTCTCTCTCTATGTGCAGTGCAGCTAGGCCCTGGGTGTTGATAGCAAATGCTGCATTGCTCTTTCCAGGGAATCAGCTCGTCTGGTCTAAAATTGTCATGAAAAAATTCAATTTCAACGAAATTGACGAATTAGCGCGCGAGAGAAACGAAACGACAGGATGTTGGCGTTTCTAGAAGCAGAGACTTTCTCGTTTTATTTTAACAAATTTAGAATCAGTGTAGATCCATGTAGTTCATTCGACAAAATGATATTAAATTTTGCATTCGTGAAAATTCACTTTGGCAATTAGATGAACGTCTCCAAAACCCCATAACGTTTTTGCCCGGAGTTTTTCTTTGGAATTACATTTTGAATTCAGTTTTTTGCTGCATTTCTTTAGTATCTTCAACCCTCGGTGGTCGCACGTTCTAGAAATAACACGCCTGGTCACAACGGGCCGGAGTGACCCCAGCCATGTTTAAAGGCTTGCCGCGTTGTCTGTATCGTTCAGAACGCGACCTAAAAAATTCAGGACATTAGTATAAACCTTTCAGAATGAGAATATCGGCCAAAAGATTTTTATCCAATTTTCAAAATGGCGAAAAAAAATCAGCAAGGAGGCAATGCGTAAAAAAAAAAAATTTCTTCGGCCACCCCAAACAGGGGCGGTTTATACACTAGGCCCGCTAGGCCCGAGCCTAGGGCGCCGTGGGCGCCGTGCCAGAAGGGGGCGCCACGGGCCGGCGAAATTCGCAAGTTTGCGCGCCCCCTTCTCTTATGCACCCATACAAATCGTACGCCCATTGTGAAACATCCTGACAAGCGAATTCAATTTTTTTCGTGCTCAATCCATTTTTGTTGTTAGACATTTCTGCGAACAAATTTCCCACCCTACAGTCCCTACATTGTAGTACAACGTACAGCTGGACAAATGAGCGTCAATAAAATGAGTGGCGCCAAGCGCCGTAAATTGACAAAAGAAAAAGAGGAAAAAGAGTCACTCATAACCAAAAAAATTCCGCGGATTGACACCTTTTTTAGCAATCGGGAAACACTGGAAACAGTTCAAGAAACGGCGNCAGGGAATCAGCTCGTCCGGTCTAAAATTGTCATAAAAAATTCAATTTCAACGAAATTGACGAATTAGCGCGCGAGAGAAACGAAACGATAGGATGTTGGCGTTTCTAGAAGCAGAGACTTTCTCGTTTTATTTTAAAAAATTTAGAATCAGTGTAGATCCATGTAGTTCATTCGACAAAATGATATTAAATTTTGCATTTGTGAAAATTCACTTTGGCAATTAGATGAACGTCTCCAAAACCCCATAACGTTTTTTCCCGGAGTTTTTCTTTGGAATGACATTTTGAATTCAGTTTTTTGCTGCATTTCTTTAGTATCTTTAACCCTCAGTGGTCGCACGTTCTAGAAATAACACGCCTGGTCACAACGGGTCGGAGTGACCCCAGCCATGTTTAAAGGCTTGCCGCGTTGTCTGTATCGTTCTGAACGCGACCTAAAAAATTCAGGACATCAGTATAAATCTTTCAGAATGAGAATATTGGCCAAAAGATTTTTGTCCAATTTTCCAAATGGCGAAAAAAAATCAGCAAGGAGGCAATACGTAAAAAAAAAAATTTCTTCGGCCACCCCAATGCACCGTTTTGGATAGGGAGCCAACTGTCTCGGGCGTCAATAACTTGTAGTGATTCTAGCCCTAAGTTGCACTTGGGGTCATTTTGACCCCTGGTGCCCCGAAACAAGCGCCTTCTGTTCTGACTTCAGCCTTTGCACCAATATCTTCGAATCTCACAGACGGACATTGGGTCATTTTAACAAATTCGGGAGTTCTCATTGCACAGAAAAAAAAATGGAAAAAATTTGGCGTGCGCTTGTTAAATTTTTGTATTCGGAAGAATCCTAAACTCAATTTAGTGTTCGAGGCTCAATGAAACGTGCATTGAGTCCGAGTAAAAACAAGCCTCCGCAGTCACGGATGATTGTTGGAGCGGAAAACGTTTGGTATACATTCAGTGGGACAGTTCGATGACAACATGTACGTTTGCATGCGAGAAAGTAACGCGTTGGTAAACTCTAATGCGTCTAGCGGAGTGGAGATGTAACGCGAAACGTTTCAATCTACCGGATCAAGCACTAGGATCGTCAAGGCATACTTCCGACGCTTCCGGTACCGAACGATTATCCGGGATGGTTGGTTGTTCAGCTCCAGAGTGTTTGTACGCTCTATCTCTGTCGGCTTACTCAGGGCCCTCCAAGTTCTCTATCCTGTTGGCGACTAGACCTATTTTCAACAACTATGCCGATACGCGATCGATAACGTGTCGTCAGTCCGGCGAGTATTTTTCATTCTCTTTACACGTATGTCGTACAACTGGGTGACCTGAAAAAACAATTTTCTTCTTCCCTTTTGTTTTTCTACTATCAGCAAGGAATTTTTGTCAGACAAAAATAAGCACCGATTATGCTTTTTGCAATTGTACGAGACTGCGATTGCTACGGAGGTCAAAAGTTTCAAATCAATTGACTCTTTTTCGCTTCCTCATAAAGAAACTTTTGCGACGATGACATTTTTTTTCAGTATTTCACGTCAATGTGCTTAAAATTTCGAAAAACAACAAAAAATCATTTTTAGAGAAAAATTTCTGGATGCGTGTGTGTGTGTGTGTTCTGGAACATTTAAATTCAAACGTTCACAACTCGGGAACGGTTTGAGTAACAGGGCTCCCGTTTTGCTCAGATGTTAATGTACACAAGCTCTGCATTCTCTGAGAATTTTATTAGAATTGCTAGAAAAAAAGGGTGTAACCGCTCTAACTTCTGCAAATTTTAAGGTTCATTGCTAATTTTTTTTTCAATAAGTAGACTATCATTATAGGAAGGTTTGTATTGAATTTGGGAAATGTCGGTTGAACAGTTGAAGATTTATGATTTTTCGAATTTTACGAAAATCTGAGCGAAAGATTGTCCAACCGTTTTGATTTTCGCAACATTTGTAACATGTTTTGTAACTTTCTAGAAAATTTGTTGAAATTATTTTTTAAAAAAAGTAAAAAATCGATAAACAGGTGAAAATTTTATTAAAAACGCTGCGAATTGCTTCCTCAAGCAGGTTTAGCACGATTCTCTAAGCTTCCTCTATGAGGGAGCCATAATTGAAAATATAGTAATTCTAAAGGAAGACTTGAGCATCGCGGTAAATCTTGAGGAAGCAATTTGCAACCTTCAATTTTGAGCGTTATTGTGGTCACTCCCATTGCTATTTCTTTTCGTCTCTCTGCATACTACATCCCTGTCTGGTTCGTACGAGCCGATGGCCTCATTCGAACAGCTATCAAGTTCCTGGGAGAGCTGCCCCGGAACGCACGACAGAATTGGATAATTCATCGTACGAAGGCAGAATTGATCGGAGTCGATGCAGGTGGCTCGATTTTCGTTGTCTTTTGGTTGATCATCATCATCGGAATCTCGGAGGGACAACCTCCGTCCTCTCGACGATCGATGAGTGAGCGCGTGCGTATAACCAAGCGGTCACCCATCCAACTACCAGTTTCGCCCGCGGCCCTTCACCCTGGGAGACTGTCAAAACCATACACCAGCATCCGCTTTTCAACGCTCTTGGCATATTGGCTAGTTTTCAATAAATTAACGCAACAGCAGCGAACGTGGCTCAACAACGTTGCGTCAAATTTTTTAATCAACACTTTCGTCGTTTTTTTTTTTTTTTTTNCGAGGACTCGGAGGGACTAAAAATAATAAATCGTACTTGGAGCACTGAACAATCGTGACCAGCACTGGATCGGAAAAGCTCGACAAACTTTGCTCAAGTTCGATCTATAATTGGATGAAAGTAAAGAGTCAAAACTTAATTTTTGTTTATTAAATACTACAAACTGATTGTCTGTACACTTTAGCGCCAAGTTGGCGCTAGAGGGTGCAGCATCTCGATATGAAAAGTTAAAAAAAAAAATTTCAATATCTTCAAACTTTGATTTTACGAAAATCGCTATAACTTTTATTTTTTTTTATAAACTGGCACTCCAGCCACCGCTCATTATTTTCACTTTCCAATTATCTTTGAATTGGTAACTAGCGATTTTTTTATTGATTATCATTTTTTAGTTGCTTGTGAATGTTAAAAGTGGAAAATCTCACAAAAAATGTGATTTTTTGGTTCGGCTTCCCAAAAAAAAAAACCATTATCGGAATGCAATACAGCCTGAAAGCAATTCTGATTCATGAGCTTCATTCCTGTGAAAGATTGATGGAAATTGGTTCAGTGGTTTTTGCGTGAAAAGGGCACAAACCAGTTTTGTAATTTAGTTTTTATAAAGACTATTCAATCGAGATTTTGAAAATGGAATTAAAGAAATAATAATTTAAGCGACGCTTTATTTTTCTACTTTGTGCGAGGGAAAAAAAAGTTTCCTCTACACACTTCACAACGAGATACATTGTTACGTGGATGTAAATTTATTCGTACGATTCATCCAGACACGAACGTTGGTGCAAACTGTATTCATTGAATAAAGTGAAGAGACGGAGGAATGTGAAAAAAATAGAAAATTACAGAGGAAACAGAGACATTCCGTCTAGCCAAAACTGTGGCAACAAGGGGTGCGTGTGTGTGTGTGTGTTGTTGGAAAAAAATGCAGAGATTGTAGCCCAGTGAAACGAACACGTGGTATAGAGGGAGGAATGTTGTAGCCAACGGGGAGAAAACAAACAGGAAGGAAAAGCGGTGTTTTCGAGGGTAAATGCGCGTCGTGTATATTGTCCGTCTCTCTTTCTCGCCCACTTGACGCGTGTTAATTCCTTGCTTTCGTTCCGGAGATTCTTCATGATATTCGCAAGCTCGAGGACGGACGGTAGCGAAGAGGAAAGCTCACTTTTGAGGGTGGCGCGGAGCCTCCAGCGCCGAGGATTTTTAACGCCGTTTTTTTTTTGATATTTTTTTTTGTCACTCTTTATGCGCCACTGTCGTTTCATTCGCCGGCGCACGTCGGCCGTTGCTGCTCTCTCGCTCTCGTTATTTTTCCTTCATTTCTCCCCTTTTGTATGAAACAAAAGCTCTTCGCTTTGAAGCATCGCGAGCGCGGGACAAGAGAAGGGTAAATTGCTTTTTTTCCCTTCATTTGGTCGAGTTTCGAAGGAAGAAAGGGACCTCATTTCAGTACGAGATCACGAGCTTTATACGCCGTTCGTGCCTCTCGGCACGCGTTGGTGTCGCTCGTTTCCCACCACATTTTGCTTCTCTCTTTTCCTCTTGCTCGTCTCTCTTCAGAGACAGGATTATGCACATTCTCATTCGTGCTGGTCCCAACAATCCTGACGGTTGCGCCTTTTCCGACGGCCTGCATGCACCAAATGCGAGTAGAGAGTGTGACCATGGACGAAAAACCAAAATAAAAGCGAATCAAGGTCATTCGGTTTGATCCTGAAACCGCGCGTCGGACGGAACTTGTTTCTGCAAATTTCCCAAAACCAGAAAAGGACCATTTTCCAAAAGCAGATGTCTCCTTGACGTCAACTACGAACACGATAGAACAACGGAGCCAAAAAAAAAAAATTGAAAAATCAAAACAGAAGCGGAGTAACCAAACTCATCGCCTTACGCCCTTAACAACAAAAACAATAAATTGCCTCATATATTTCCAGCTCGGTTGTTTCGGAACAGAATCCCCCTTGAATTAAAAAATCGCAATTGCTTGTTTTTCGTTGCATGCGCAAAAGCTAATTAAAAGCCCAACTTTTCTGAACGCAGCTGAATATTTCGCGCCTCTTTTCGCCCCTTAATTCGCCCGAAGGGCTCGTCCTCGTTACACGGAGCTTTAAGTGAACCTGTATACCGCGATATTCTGTACATCGTATATATCAAGCTATATGGAGGCTTCACGAACCGGAGAATCGGGTTTCGAAAAGCAGCGAATTTCCATATACTTCCACAAACTCCATACCTACATTACATGTACACATGATATCTCACACACGAACGTGAATTCCATAGTAAATATCTATATACATATATATAGGCGTATATGTATATGAACATATGTATATAGGTATATATACATAAATACGTATTGTGAAATATATAGGTATATATGTGCAGTATGTAGTGTAGAGTATCTCGTTTCGTACTGTGTTGGTGGAAAGGTAGAGTATTATAAACGACCAGGGTCGTGTCCCACTCCACCCCTGCGCCCTTAGCCCCTCCTCGTCTCATATATTTCGCTCGAATGTCCACGCAGTTTGGAGGGTGAAAGGAGAAAATGAAGATGAGTAAGGATGAGAGAGGGTGAAAAGGTGAGAGGGGCGGGAGAGGAAAGAGAGAGGAAGGGCAAAGGTTTGACTCGGTTAGTGCGCAGGAGGCTGCGAAGGATGTACCTACACATACTCTTCACACAGATGCAGTTTCGCTGGATAATGAGTATACAGAGTGATTAGGGAATGCAGGCATTTAAATCCTTCTGCGAATACGATGCTGGGAGCTCAACAACGCGCTGCGGATACGAACAACAACGCAATAGCAAATGCCTGCACTGCTATATATGGGGAAGGTCATGAACTAAACTTTTCTTTGTAGTTTATGTTCGTTTCTACTATGCTACAGAAACGGATCGTTCGACAGTGGCATTTCTGATTACGTACGCTTCTCCCATTTCCTGAAACATGCAAACTTCAAGTTCTCGCTCGCATCATAGACATTCCAATTTTCTAATTATACGGATGAGCCACTAGACGCACTATAATGGAATACAAGCTTTACTCTTTACATTCTCTCATTTGTCTTCTCGTACGTTGATGTCGAAATTCTGCTTACGCTCAAACGTGCGCAGATTATACCATCGCCATTCCACTTATGAGAGCTATTTCATTCCAATCGCTTTATGGTATTCAAGAATCTCAACTGCAGAGAATTCAAACTCTGCACCCTTTATCAAAAATCTAACGCATCCAACCGCCACCTACGATAGACACTGACTATCGAACGGAAATCTCGTTCACGGAATATCGCCAGGGGTCAAAATGACCCCAAGCGTAACTTTGAGCTAGAATTACCAGAAGTCATTGGTGCCTCAGACGGTTGACATCCTCTCCAACGGTGCTTTGCAGTGCAGGAAGAATTGTTTTTTTCACATTGCCTCCTTGCTGATTTTTTTCGCCATTTTGAAAATTGGATAAAAAAGTTTTGGCGTGATACTCTCGTTCTGGAAGGTTCGAACTGATGTCCTGAAATTTTATGCGTCCATCGGAACGATACTGACAACGCGGCAGGCGTTTAAACGTGGCTGGGGTCTTTCCGACCCCGGGTGACCAGTGCGTCATTTTTAGAACGTGTGACCACGGGGGGTTAAATACAAATTTAGAAATACCACGATTGCATTATTATGGCGTGAGATGAAGAGGAAATTCTCGTGATTTGTTCTTTTGGCTGGAATGATTATTTTTCTGCGTTTATTGAGTAAACGGCATAAATAATAAATAATAGTGTTTTGCACATTTCAAATACTACGACGAATATGAACGAGTGGTTCTCTGTACGCAACATCTAAATATTTTTTTCAATTCTCTCTATTGCAGGAGTTCAAGGATTGGACAATGTTTCTATAGACATCCCGGAAGCTGTAGCCGTTGGAACGACCGTAACATTAACTTGCAAATACAATTTGGGAAAAGATCCGCTCTACACGGTCAAATGGTACAAAGGACAGAAGGAGTTTTATAGATATTTACCTAAAGAAGAGCCACCCAAGTCCACGTTCGGTGAATTTGGTTCGAAAATCGATGTGAGTATGCCTTTCAACTCCACCCTCGTTTCTTACATTACACTAATAACAACGAATTCTAATATTTTCCTTACAAATATCAAAAATATTTATGATTACATATTAAAAATGTCAGCCACTGTATTACGATGCTGCAGTTCGCATCTAAAATTTCAGCCGTTAATATTGAAAAATGGCGGACTAATGAATTTTATTCTGAAAAAAATTCATTTTTGTTGAATTTTTAGCAATTTCACCATTTTTGGCCGGTTTTTAGAACGCCACCGTTCTATACCACGGAGGGTTACAAATAAATGGAGATTATAGGACAAAAGGCAAAATCTCAATTTGAAAACGAGAAGAAGTGGTTAAGGTGCCAATTTTTATTAAAACGAAATCTTATTCGTCAATTTCCATGAATTTATGAAAAAGTCCAAAATTTCGTCGTTTTCGATAACTAAATTTTAGTGAATTAGTGTACAATAGTTGTCAATATCGCAGTTGCTTCGGCCATGTCTGTATAGCCGCGAGAGCGAAACATCAGGAGCAAGTAATATTTAATGAAAGCTGTACCTTGAGCCTTTTGCCTCGGCAAAAGATAAGCCTGCAGCACTCTTGTCAGACTGTAAAGACAGTACTAATTTACTTAGGAAGTCATGCTCGGGGAACCAGGAAGTTGAGAAGCCCGGGCAAAGGCTACATGTCTCGTTTAATGTGCACAATAGGATCGAGATGTTGTTTTGAAGTCTCGTTCGTATTCAAGATACTCTAATTGGAACGAAAGATAGTAAACTCTACTGTTCAAAATTGAATCCACACAAAAATTCTAAACACATCGATAAACCTGGCAAAAAAAAGTTCTTCATCTTTCCCGTCCATCCTCTTGGGTCACCTACCTCGAAACTGGTGAAAAGCCACCGATTCAGGAAAAAAACGATTTCACTCATCTTTCCAATACTGATGCGAGCTCACGAGGAAGCTTTGACTTGTGGCAGGTTACACTGTATATTCGAATCAGGCTGACAATTGGTAAATCAGATATATCCTGGATGCAATAACATCGGGACGACGTAACGAATTTTCACGGCAGTCGATGTATCCCTCGTCGATGTTGGGACATTACTTTCGATATGTGATTCGATGAATTTTGGTATCTCGTTTCCTGACCAAAGCAGAACACACATATACCATCCAGGTCCATAACAGCTCGTCCACCATAGTTCAAGACCATATACAATAGCTGCGCAGCAACGATCACACCGAATTGATCACTCGTGTGCACGCACTCGATTTTCATTTTCCCTCTCTTTCTCACTTATTCTTCAATCTCTTTTGGGAGTTCATTCGCCCGTGGCATCCATCGAAACATTTCTCCAGCACAATGGATTTTCAATTACATTACCGTGCAGGAAGTATATAGCAAGGACGTATCGCCTGTTGATAAATTCGACTATTCCTACCGAAATATACCCACACCGAACATCCATTTCAACCGACCAATCCTAACCTTCCTGTATCGGCTGTGCGCGAAAAGGAAAGAGGATTAAAATCGTCAACGTATACACACCACTTCCTTGAAATAGAAACACGCACGAAAAATCATAACGAAATTCAATTTTTCTTGAAATGTTCGGAAATAGGAAAAACTAATCGCAGCATTATTAAAATTAAATTACAACCATCGTTTCAAAAAAAAATGTCAATTATTTACGATACATTTATAACTCTTTGAATCCTCAGTATTTTCCCGAATACGGAGTTGACAGTTTGCTAAGCATCAATCGTCTGCCGTTTACCTTCGAACAAGGACTATGAAAGCTGGAGACGAATACACTGGGAAAAAACCTCATTGATGTTTACAAGAATAGTTAATATATCGATTTTTGACAAAATGGCGGTTCCGAAAAGAAAATATTCCTATTTTCGACTAAATTTTTTTCGTTCAAGTGTTCAAAAAAGATGGAAATAATTATCGGAAGTCTTAATCCCTCGATCAATACCCAGATTCATCTATTCACTAAAAGAATCTGTTTGGTTTTTTTATTTTTGATAAACCAAACCGGAGATTTCGTGCTTACCGCCAGACACTTTTTTTTGAGGACCTCCAGGAAATCGCCTACAGGAGCAGTGTCAATCAATATTTTTGAAAACGAAAAATACCGATCTAAAGTCAAAAGCTGGGACTACATTTACTTCCCTTCACATGTGTTGATCAAATGCAATGCCTTTTCAGAAAAAAATCAAGAAGGAAACGAAGTTTTTTGGCACGACCCCATTTTAGGCATAACCTCTTAAAGCGACTGGTAATTTTCATTTGCGCGCAGATGCTTTGTGGTTGCTCCGAGGGAATATTCGTGGAAATTTCAATCATCAAATTCGCTGAATGACATCATAGGAACATAAATCCGTTATTTCGAACGATATTTTGATGACTGAGTCCAAAAAAGGACTTTCATCACAAAAAAGTTTTGTTGCACAATTCTCAGTATATTCGTTGCAAGCAGGAGCATTTTATTCAATCAACGACGTCTTTTGTCAGTGCGTGAACATTTTTGTTGCATCAACGTGTTGATAAGATTCGACGAGAGGGAAAATCTTTACTATGTGGTTTGCGAATTTTCGTGGCAGTCTATACATTTGCGGACGATACGAACAAACGTACGAACACTTTTAACCGAGCCCAAAAATATGGAATAAATCGATAAAACCTAATAAATGTTTTCACTAAAAACGTAAAGGCTCAACGACAAAGCCATGGAATGCAAACTCGGCCAGTGCCTGCATATTATTGATTGGAAAGCTCGCCAAGTTTTCCGTTCAAAATTGAGGATGTTGCGAGACTTTATTCTATAGTCTGTGAAATTTAATATGACAATTTTAGATCATGTTTTGTTTGTCTCTGTGGATGGTTCGGGAATGATGATAAAAACAAACGGATTGCGGTTGTTGATAGCAAAATAAAATCCTTTTGGGTCATTCATTGTTTTTCGAAAATCGATGCGTTATATTTATATAGATATTGGATGGACGGAGTTTTACATTCGGCGAAGGGGCCATTCCGCGGATTCATTTAACAATTTGTCAATCGACAAAAAAATTCATCTCGCTTGTGACGCGCTAGCTCGTTGTCTTTCGCAATCCCCATCCATATACACATATCGAAAATATACAGTTTACGCGTTTTGAGCGCGATCAATGGTTTGGTGGACTAGATTCACCAAATATTTCGTCCCAACGACCTGCGCACACAGTGATTCATTCAACCATTGGGACAGAAGACAAGCGAGGTAGAAATAGAAAAACGGGATTCAAGCCAAGAGAGGAAAATAACGAACAGCGTTCGAACAATATCGTAACTTCCAAACAATCATTCAAAAACTCACAACTATGAAAAAGTTTTGAAAAATGTGCTCGAAAGAATGTAAAAAAAAAAAAAAACAATTAACTAAAACCCTCAAACATTACAATCGAAGGTAAAAAGTACATTTTTTCAAAGACAAATCATTTCCAGCTGCTGAAACGAGAGAAATTCGGGAGGCGGGAAAAACATTTTTTTTTACTTTTACATAAAAAATTATGATGTTCAAGTTTGCATCGATGGAATGCAACGAAATTCTGTTCTTTCTTCAACAGAGCTCATAATTATTATCAAATATTTGGTCTGGACACTGAAACGATCCTCTCTTGCGACCTAAAAACTCAATCGACATTGAAAATTTCCATGATTTTCAAACTTCAATAAATAATAAATGTAGAAAATATTTTTCGTTGAATCTCAACGTTGCAAACTTCAGAGTCTTAAAAAATACACATTCCGAAACTCGCAGTTGCCAAATCGTTGAATGATTTTAATCGAACCCCCAAAGGCGTTGGATGTTAATCCTGCATGGGCAATTATACATTTATTGCGATTGCGTTCATTCCCCAGTTGCAACTAAATCTCGAAAGATTGAATAGAATGCGAGAAAACGTTATTTTAAATATACAATAAAAATGATTAACAATTAATCGAACACGAGGACTATATCCGCTGGCTTCGAATTTCAAAATATTTACAAAAAATGATAATGATTAGGCGATGTCGACCACAGTCATTGAAAGAGGTTGAGGGAGTTCGACGAAATTCATGAACGCATTATATCACATTAGCAGATAATAACTGATAAGCGCTCGGCGATTATTACTGCAATTGGGGAAAGTCTGTACTTGTGAATTTCATTTATAAAATATTGANCGTTGCAAACTTCAGAGTCTTAAAAAATACACATTCCGAAACTCGCAGTTGCCAAATCGTTGAATGATTTTAATCGAACCCCCAAAGGCGTTGGATGTTAATCCTGCATGGGCAATTATACATTTATTGCGATTGCGTTCATTCCCCAGTTGCAACTAAATCTCGAAAGATTGAATAGAATGCGAGAAAACGTTATTTTAAATATACAATAAAAATGATTAACAATTAATCGAACACGAGGACTATATCCGCTGGCTTCGAATTTCAAAATATTTACAAAAAATGATAATGATTAGGCGATGTCGACCACAGTCATTGAAAGAGGTTGAGGGAGTTCGACGAAATTCATGAACGCATTATATCACATTAGCAGATAATAACTGATAAGCGCTCGGCGATTATTACTGCAATTGGGGAAAGTCTGTACTTGTGAATTTCATTTATAAAATATTGAATTGAAAATTGACGGAGTGGGACATTACGAAATTACGTGGATTGGCGCATTTTAGCGATTCCCTTGACATGTAACAGATTCGCAAAACATCCTGTTCATCCCCTCACTCTCTCTCCCTCTTTCTCTCTATCCCGCTCGCTGATGCATCGAGAGGACGAAATTCTCGCACCGCGAGTATCGGAGAGAGGATGGAGATTTGTGCGTTGTGCCAATTTAGGTGTTCATGCTGGGTAGCTGGAGCTAACGTACGAAATTGATTGTATATGATTTATATACTGCCACAGGCAACATATAATTAATCGTTGTTACTAAAGCATTGTTCGACCGTGGTGTCGAGTGCGTGGTAAGGCCAACGAATCAACCAATAACTTGATATATATATATATGTATATATGTATGTGTATTTATATAGTGTTTATATGTATTACATGTTTATACATTTATGGTTATATGCATCGATCGATTTTGCCGATAAATAGTATTGCGTTTCGTTGACTCGGTCAATCCTGCGGTTGGACGATGTTAAATTAACTCGAATCTCAACAGATATTGTATTCATGACTGTGGTTCACCGTCAAGCTCTCGTCAACAATAGCCACCCATAGCGTGTGTCATAACGAACAACGTTGCCACTCAATGTGTGAAACAAAGCTACTCGGTATCGAGTTACATCAAATCTATCGCGCACAGTAAACAAGATCCTCCGTCCTTCACAACAGATTTATGTAATTGGCATCTGTCACTTGGTATAATCCCAGCATGTCGCTTCCCAACCATTAAATTGTGTGAAAAGGGGCGTTCGATGCTTTTATGATGAACAAACGGGGCATTCTTAATTCTTTGAATCAACAAATCAATTTTACGCATTATTTATGGTCCCAGTTTTAGAAGAATTTATTTTCCTTCTTCGTTAAGTATTAACCTTGGAACGGTAACCTAGCGTAAAAAACTACTCCAGGCGACTTCAAGGACGGTGTGAACACAATTGTCCCAGGCTCACGTGATCCCGCATTAAAAAACGAAAAGAATGAGCCCTAGTTGAACCCTTTTCGTTAGAATTTACCTGAGATATGAATTTTTCAAAATTGGAGTCATTCATGACCCTAGGTCGGCGGAATAGGTAAAAAAAAAATAAGGTTACCGTTCCAGGGTTGAGCTACCATTCGTATGGTTTGTTTCCGTGTCTTTGTTCTCATTGGTTCGCTTCTAATGAATTATAAAATAATTCTAAGCTAATTAGACCCACTCTCGATTAATTAACCTGGCAACGCGTTACAAAATGTTCCCTTTATATTTTTCAGAAAGCTCGAAGCGATGAACATCAAGTGGTCCTGACCAATGTGTCGCCGGATTTCGATGGGAAATATCGGTGCGAAGTTTCCAAGGAGCCAGACTTTTCGACAATGATAGTCGCCGGGTACATGCACGTAGCCCGTAAGTAGAAATAATCTACAACGAATACATATGAAAAAAAAAACACTGGAAAAAACGTAAAAGATTGATAAATTTAACGAAATCAGCAAACGACCTGGAAAAAGGAATTATTTGTTCGGATCGTTCGAGTATATATTTGTTAACTTTAATATCGAAGAAAATGAGAGCGAAAAAAGAGACATATAAATAGTTGATGACGACTGGATCGAGGGAGCTTTTTATCGTTGCTGAGACTGAAACGTAACTCACTTCGATTTTCCACTCTGATTGAACTGGTCTCAGTGACTTTATGCGTGCGCCGTTAGCAGCAAAGGCGAATTTGCCCCGTTCTCTCGATCGTTATTATTATCCCTGCTCTTTTGATTCCTTCGGCTTCATTTTCTTTGTCGAGCTTACTACACGAGAAACAAGCGGATTGACGACGTACGTAGAATGAATAGGATTATTGTCAATGTGATCTGCGTCTCATCAACGTTAATCCTGTCATCTGAATATCATCGTTGAAACCGTTGGCTCGAGAGACACAGACAGCAAGCCCGTATATGTGTGTCTTCTCGAGGGTGCAGACAGTGAAGATTTCAAGCTTGCTCGCTCATTGTGTCCCAACTTTTTAAATCCTCCATCTTTCTCTAGCATTTGGCGTCTTTCAGAAAGTCAAGAAGATTGCATTCAAGTCGACAATGTAGAGACGTATAGCTCATGCTTCTCAAAAGCACTGATGTAGATCGGAATCTTCCAATAAAGCAGGTTAATTATGGACAATCGTTTGCTGCATCATATTTCCATTTTTGCAACTCGTTAACAATTATTCCAAATTTACTGTTGCGTGAAAAAGATAACTTACTAAAAAATGCTGATAAGCATTGATGAAAAAATTATCATCAATTCGAATGGTCACGATCGACGAACTAGAGCTCACGGAAAATTTTTATGACACACGGTATTTCTTCCGAAATTCATCGAACCCAGGTGACTTTAAATCCCACGCTCTCTCTTCCTTTGTTCTCTCGTTTTTTATCGTTTTACCGCATTTTTGACTAATTTTTTTTCTCCAAACTACATTTTCCCGAGCTCGCGTGATTCTGCATTAAAAAACGAAAAGAATGAGCCCAAGTGGAACCCTTTTCGTTAAATTTCACCGAGGATATGAATTTTTCAATATTGGGGTCATTTATGACCCCAGGTTATCGGAATAGGTAAAAAAAATAAGGTTACCGTTCCAGGGTTAATTATGCCCTCGTTGCTAAAATGAGTGTAACTGATCGCACCATAAATTTCAGATCTACCCAATGGCAGACCGGTCTTGCGTGTTGAAAAACCCAGGTACGAAGTTGGCGACATAATAAGAGGCAACTGCACGACACCGCCGAGCAATCCACCTGCGAATGTCACTTGGATTATCAACGGGAATCCGGTATGTACGTCACAGCACAATGACGAATCAAAAAGAATAAAAACGAAACCATATCCTCACGATACATAGCAACCGATCGTCTTGCTCACTTTGTTCAAGAAAAAACTGGTAGGCAGGGCCAGAAAAAACTTTCTGCCACTTTACAATACTGAATCATCTTTGACTTGAAATGCTCCAGATGAAATTTAACATTCCACGTGGATGGAGGATCATTCTCGATAAAAAAAATTCAACCCTGCTTGGGAAGCAAGGTCAACCATTTTTTTCACATTATCAAATAACTATTCTAACAAACACCGGATCTAAACCATTCTCAATGGTTTCGCGGGAACTCATATGTGTAAAAAAAAATGTGGAAAATTTATAATTCATCAGCTTCGCCACCAAAACTACAAATTATCATGAAATTCGATTTTTTGCTTTTTCATGAAGAAAAACCATTTTCTGGGGAACGAATTTCAACATATTTTTCACAAAGTCAATGGGATCCAAAAAAAATCGACTTGATTTTCATTTTGAATATTGAGTTCCAAATACATTCCCTGAATCCGAAGTTTGTTAATTGTAAGGACCAAGGAAAATGTATTCCTTGAAGGGATAAATTTTCGTTCTTACAAAATTTTTCCCTTCGCACTCGATTACAGACTTCGGTAATGGCAAGATGGTCGTGTTCTTACACGTGAAAACGTAGAGATTTGAATGCAACTCCGCAAGAAGAAAAATAGGTCAATTCCATTAGTTGAAGTGAATTTGATTCACAAACGAAAAAATTCCATACCGCTATGGGAAAATGAATTTTCGCCGTTGATTCATGATTCGAAAGAGCATTTCACGAATTCCTGAGCATTATATAGAATCTTTCTCATTTAGAGCACACATAATCTCTGCTAACTTGCAGCTTGGAAATCTCGATCGGCCAGAAATTTGGTAGAGTTGAGCGTTCTTCGAATTTACCCTCTGGACTTGGTGCACCTATAATCGAAATATTCCACAGCAGGTTCAAGTTTGAAGTTGAAATTGAGTTATCTATGTGTATATACGGGCTTAGAGGAACGGGCGAACGAAGAGATAGTGGATCAGTTTATTGGCAGGAAAACTCCTTCGGGCAGCTGTTCATATTTCCTCCAAAATACGAGGTCAATTTGAGTGAGCAAGTATATAGATAAATATAGGTTACCACTTTAGTATGCCACTTGCTTAGGGACCTTTCGAGTAGTCTTATGTGCAACCGAAAGTATGTACAATACACGAGCATTGAAATTTGGTACATAATTCGAATCCATATGTAATTCCAAAACCTTGAAGATATCAAAAGTTTGAGAAAACGACTTTGGCAAAATAAAATTCTGACGGTTTATCATTAAGGAAATACATACGAGGACGCAAAAGTTGGGCGAAGAACACAAAGTCGAGCTCGGGGTTGTCTGTCGATAAATAAAACACACATTTTGAAAAGTGTTTTAAATTTGCTTCTCATGCATAAATACCGTGACGTAGGGTTTGAAAGACACGTCACGAATCGAGTTCAAAAACCACACTTTATCGAGGATGATAAAATTCTTTTTCTATGGCCTTTATTTTTTACTTTGCGTTAATAAAATAAAACTTGTCGATCCATAAACTTGTTGAAAATGATTTGATTTTTTTTTAAGACGATGTATGCAAAATTGGGTATCGTTAGAATTCCTTTGAATTTGTACCACACCAAAAGAATAGTGATATCTAATAGCTCGCGGAATTTCGAGAGGTTCCACTATGCAGAAGTCATTTATTTATTAAAATCACAATTTCCAGTAGTTTCTCATAAGAGCGTTTATTAAAAGTTCCAATTTTCAACAATAAATATTTCGATTTCTAGATGGTGAAGGCTCTTAAAACTTTGCATACACTTTTATGTAACATCGAAGAAGTTTCATTTAATTTTTCAAAAAAATCGCTAGTGATTTTTTTTCGAAATTTTGTTTATTACACAAAAAATACACATTACCTCGGACAATCTTGGATTTAGAGCGTGTCGTTCTATGGCCAATTTGTAACAACTTTTTTTTATGAACTTTTAGGCTAGCAAAGAATTTCGTATGCAAGAAAAACTGAAAACAAAAATTTAGATTTGACCGTTGCCATACAACGTCCTTAATTAATTGATTATTTATTCTCTAATTTTTCGAGGTGTACATGCCCCTTAATAAAGCAGAATTTATGTTTCTCTTGAATATTGTTTCCTCGCATTAGCCGTGGAGCAATAATCAGACGAACGGAACGATTAATAACAATTTTGACGATTTTTTTATAACAAGATTGAAAATTGCACTTTAATGCTGCGGAAAAGCTGCGTTTTGCAGGTTAAGCTCCGATGTGCATAAACATGGCAAATGGAGGCGCGTGTATGGACATGCTTGGATTATATTTGCGAGCCTTTTAGCACGTTGAGAACTAAAATTAAATCCACTCGGCTTTCCAATCGCATCAGCACAATCTCGCCCGTATTTCACTCGCTCCTGCCCCACAATCATTCATTCAGGTATCAAATAAAATTGCTACACCTACATGCGTACAAATATTTCTACATATAGATTGCATGGGATATTGAATACGGGCAGGCATAATATTGAGTGATAATCGTTTGACACTCAGTCAAACACGAAAAGCATCGGTTTTTCAATGGATAATAAACATTCGATCTCGCATTACTCTGATAGAGAAAAAAATGAAGCAGACATTATTCTACTCCGAGATAAAAAAAATCCATATCGTGAAGTAAATTATTATCCAGGATTGGACCAGCTGCTACGCAAAAATAATATTGAATTCTCGAAAATAATGAACCCCGGATCTTTCCATAATCGGAATAACTCGGGAATCAGTTATAAAGCTGAACGAGTATCGGATTGAAATTCGCGGATTTTATCCGAAGATTGAGGGAGCAGGAGGAGCGATAGATCGATATTATTGTGATAATATTCCAAGTCGAGCATATTCACGGACAATTATTGGCACCAATATTTTTCACCGAATGCAATTTCCGAGATTGTCAGTGAGGAATTTTAGTTTCATTCAAAATCTTGCTTTCAATATTCTATTCGTCTGCGAAACAAAACTTGATTTTTAACAAAAGCCGAGCCAGTTATTCCGCGAGTAATAAATACCTTTCCCACCTCGTTTTCCACGTCGTTTTTTTTTTCATCGAATTCATCCTGAGGAACGAAGAATCGAAATAAAAACAATGCTCAGGATATATCTATCGGAAGGTCGGGATGGAATAAATTTTTTATTCCTAGTCTGAAGAGTTTTTGTGAGAAGCAATCGAGCAAAGTCGTTTATCACGAGCAATGCTGCTGAATCGTAGTGTCGAAACAAAAATTCTCTCTCGGGAGTGAGCATGGACGACGTGTCCTACGATCAATATCGTCGTGAGTCTTTGAAATATTGAATCCAAAGTCTAATTAATGAAAAACCCAGATTTTTCGATGTGAACAGAGAAAAAAAAAGGCTGCAAATGAAAATTTGCAAATTGCTTCCTCAAGATGCTCGAGATGCACGATGTTCAAATTATTCTCTATTTGAGGAACTATATTTTTTATTTTAGCTTCCACATAGAGGAAGCTCTGAGAATCGTGCATTTTGAGCATCTTGAAAAAACAATTTGCCAATTTCAATCCGCAGCGTGTATTTGCAGCTAAATTATATAATTCCGACAATTTTTTAAGGAAGTAAAGAGGAAGTACATACTTATGCACAAGATTTTATTAAATTTGCATGAATTGGAGCGGTTGGACGATTTAAAAAAAAAACTCAGATTGGATTTTCGTGTAAAATTCGAATAATCATAAAATTCAAACCGTTTAACTGATATTTCCCAAATTCAATACCAACATTCCCATTATGATACTCTACCAATAAAGAAAAAAATTAGCCATTAATCTTATTATATTCGGAAGTTAGTGCGTCGACAGCCTTTTTTTGGAAATTTCAAAATGCCATAGAACATATTTCGACTGCCATGACGGCTGGATACATTATAATTGAACGCAACACCAAATGCAGGAGAGTTCTAAAAATAATCTAGAGCCAACGTGGACGGGACCAGGACGAGAATAATGGATTGGCGAATCAATCAAAAATACGAAAGTATAGAATCGTCGAAGAATCGAGTTTCAATTAATTGGCTGTTATCGTTTTAATTGGTGGAAAAATTCCGCAACGGTTTGACCCAATAGCACCAGCTCAACGAGGGACCAACCTCAATGGTATTGAAGGCAGTGTGCTGCTACTCTGCTATATAACGTTTTCTTTGCTGCGTATAACGATTGAGTATTTCTTTATAGCTAACATTACTTCCTTGGTTACTTGAGTCCAAGTTGACATTTATATTGCAACGCCCAATCGTAAATCTGTCCAGAGCCATCCGTTAACCTGGAGTTGCTCAATTTAAATTTATTGCATCCTGAATCAATGAAGAGTCGCGTTCGAGCAGAAGAAGATTTTCTTTCGCAAGCCTCGATTCCGGCAATTCTAGAACCAATAATCGTAAGGTCAATCGGAAGACGAGCCATAAAGATAGGCCAATGAAGTCAAGATCCTAAGGAGCAAGGGTGTCTGCTGAATGGGACAATGGGGGAGTTGAATTACGTGATACGCTTTTTTTTCGTTCTCGGTGTAAAAGAGTGGCCGGAAGCAGCCAGTAGATCTCGCGGGCTCGTTCGCTTACGTTCAACTCTCGCTTCGCACATTATGTGCGGGTAAATGACCGAGAGAAAAGCTCTGTGTATATGTATGCAGCGTATACAAAGTGTCCTAAAAGTTTTCTTCCGAATTCTTTGAGTCCGGAGCTCGCGAAAAATTGAACAGAAAACTCTGTAAGCATTTTTTTTCTCTATACAACGTAAATGACACTGAGAATGAAATTTTGTTATAAATCGTCGATATTTTGTTGAATACGGTAAACTAAATATTTTTTTATAATTTCAAAATTTTCGTTATTTTGGCAGTATATTTGCTTTCTAATGGAATTGTCAGCGAAATTTACGAGTGAAATGAGAAAACTTTGCTTCTGAAGAGACTTTCTAAAAGATTTTTTGTTGCAATGACACTATTTTTGAGATTATTCAAAAAAACGTTTTGTCGAACGTATCGAACAAAATATCCAGCTTTTTCAACAATATTTTGTTTCCAGTGGAGATAACCTTGAAGGTAATCCTATCCCGAGGCCTTAATCCAAAGTATTTCCAATTTTTTATTTTAGCTTCACGTAATATTCCAATAATTATTTCTGTAAAACCTTCAGGATCGCTTATCGATCGCTAATTACAAAAAAAAAAATATCCAAATTGGGTATTTTTGCAAAGGAATTCTAGAATGACATGCAAAAACCCAACTTCCGATCGCTATAAAAGTGTTTATAATACTGGGAATCCTTCAGATTGTTAAAAAAATCTGATGTACATACTTAACACTTGAAGCAATCCAATGCCCTTAGAAAAAATGATGCTTATCAATTTATCTTTTATGTAACATGTAAGAGATGGAGAAAGAACCAACGTTGCCTGATATCGATTCCAAAAATACTACCTAAATCGTTGGGTTACACATTTTTTATTTTTCTAATTAAATCTAAACGCTCATCACATTATTTACATGTGAAAAATTTAATTTATTGATCATTATTTTTTCAGCATATGTTGAAAATGTCAATTATGCAAGTCTCAAGCATGATCAGTGGTATGACTGGTCCGAAGCGACAGAATTACCTCAACCGCCGCGACAGACAAACCGCGAGTTCCTCGACTCGTCCTTCTCCTTTTCTATGTTCTTCGTATCCGCTGTCTTACTTTAATTAATATCTCGTTAAGGATGCTTAATAAAAATAAAACCGGACATGGATTTCACTTTTCACTATTTTATAAGCCAACTGTTATCGACAGTTTCATTGCGCGATGTTTAAGACATCCTGTATAGCCTAACACGAGTACTCACATGCTCGCACATACGGGAACTCAGCTATCTCATGGTTTCCAGTTAATTAGTTCTTTACACGAGCTTTAACTATGTAACGATCCGACAGTCAGATCCCTAACGAGTGAAAAATCCACGATGACGCATATATACGATGTCTACGTTCGTGGTTCTCGGCTCACGTTGCTCCTCCGAGCTCGAGAATCTCACCGGTTTTACTTTTTCTTTTACGTTCAGGAAGCGACGTCTACCTCAATATACATAATGCATTAGGCTAATTTTTACCAACGTTTTTATGCTAAGTTGCCATCGAATTTAAGTGGAAACCAAATATGGTCTTTAACCCTTCGTGGTCACTAGGGGTCAAAATGACCCCAAGCTCAACTTTGAGCTAGAATGACTACAAGTTATTGGCGCCTGAGACGGTTCGCCTCCTCTCCAACGGTGCATCGGGGTGCAAGAAGAATTTTTTTTTCGGATTGCGTCCTTGCTGATTTTTTTTCGCCACTTTGAAAATTGGATACATTTTTTTTGGCAGGATATTCTCGTTCTGAAAGGCTTGAACTAATATCCTGAATTTTTGTGTGTCGTTCGGAACGATACTGGCAACGCGGCGAGCGTTTAAACATGCCTGGGGTCGTTCTGACCCCCCGTGACCACGGAGGGTCAATTCACAGCTTTTTTCAAATTTTTGGACACTGTCCCGGACGTGGCAAGATCTTAGGGTCTCAGTCGTTTGTACAAATAGCTGGAGTCCCATGAACAAATTAATGGAATTCAATAATTGCTCATTTCATCGTTATTTATGATTCTAGATAAACGCGAGCTCGATCAAACGGACTAATCCGAAAGGCGATAATCGTACGAGGACCTTTGCTACTTTGGACTTCGAGATTATCCCGGACAGCTTCAAAAATGGCAGGCTCCAGATCGTGTGTCACGCAAATGTCTTCCAGCTGTACAGCGAACGCGCGGACGTAGTGCTCGACGAGGAACGTCCAAAACTTGCACCGGTGCTCGGTACTCGTGACTCACCTAACACTGGTAATCAAATCGGACTGACAGGAATCCTCAGACACATTTTTCCCTCGTTAATTTATCCAACACGAGGTTTTAATTGATTTTTTTTTAATTCCGCCAGAAAAATCATTTCACTGTCCTTGGAAAATACTGAATAAGAATCATGAACTTTGTCCAAGGAGAAACAAAATTTCGTTCAATTCCAACGATGCAAACTTCAACGTCGATGCAATTTTCTTTCACTATTTTTGAGTGACAATTATCAGCCTGACCATCCGAAAACTTGTAATCCTGACAAACAATGCTACAGTCAATAGACCAAAAATCAATCGGTTATTGAACCTGGTACTGCGTTACATTCTCCCACAAAAAAATATGTCAACATAATTCTCTATTTTCATCGATTTGAGAACAAAGAATTTATGAGAACAATGAGTATTCAAGCCAACGCGAATTCATTGGGCCAATGCCATATTTGTCCGATTAGTGGGACAGGAAAAATGTCGAAAAGTTCACCAAACTGCTCGATCGACCCACATTTGAGGCAGCGTTTTTGTGGGAGTGTCGATTCGAGCTCGTTGTCCCACCGTTACACAAAACCAGAACGACTAACATTTTTTATTGAAAAAAAAGGTTTATCCGCGAGGAAAATTTGAATTCTAGAAAATTTTGAAGTGTGAATATTTTTTAAAGAGGAATTAAAATTTTTATTCTTCCACGAAAATTAACATTTCGGAGATTAAAAAACAAGCGTAATGCCAAGAATTCCTTTACATTTGCACCTCACAAAGAAAACAGTGAGGTCTGACAGCTCGCGCAGTTTTAAGAGGTTTCACCATGCAGAAGTCATTTATTTATTAAAATCACAATTTTCTGTAGTTTCTCATAAGAACGTGTGTTAAAAGTTGCAATTTTCAACATTAAATATTTCGATATGTAAATGGTGAAGTTTCTTAAAATTTTGCATACACTTTTATGTAACAGCGAAGAAGTTTTATTCAGTTTTTCAAAAAAATCGGTAGTGTAATTTTTTCGAAATTTTGTTTTTTATACAACAAATACAGATTAACTCTGACAATGTTGGATTTAGAGCATGTTGTTCGTCAACAACTTTTTTTCAATGAACTCGGGTTCGCAAACCATTTTGTATGTAAGAAAAACTGAAAACGAAAATTCATATTTGACCGTCGCCATACAAACGTCCTTAACAGAAAAAAGTCAATTTTCATAAGTTCGTGGCCGAATAAGCCTGACGAAATGCCCAAGACCCCAAAGCGAAAAACCCAAAAATGATTTTCTGTTGAAGGTACAGCATCGAGAGTGGTGGCTCAATGGATCTACGTCGGGGCAGCAGCGAATTGGTTGTTATCGGGTCTGAGATAACAGGCGAGAGTCGAAAGAATTTGTGCGTAGAATTGTGCCGAAAAGACGACGAGACGAAAATGAGTATTCGATCGACGACGAGATTCGAAGAAGCTTCACTGCTTCATTTTCGAGCAAGCGTAAGACGAAGGCATTGTCCGGGATAAATTTGGGATTTTAAAACTCTAACGACTGATAACTCTAGCGACGAGGACGGAGGAGGAGGTGGAGGAGGAGGAGGAGGAGGAAGAAAAAACCGAAAGAAAAGAAATGGCAAGAGAGCGAAGGCTTTGATCGAGCGTATGTTATTCGTGTAAATAGGATAATGATTTAACGAATTACGTGCATATGTATAAAATAAGCAGATGTAATCGCTCGTAAGGGCGAGCCTCGCGACGAGAATTGTAATCTATAAGATATAATGTCATTGTATTAGATCGACGATATTCATTCCCCCACGGATGTCACGAAATTGTTTCAAAAAATAAAACAAAAACGTCAAAAAAAGCACACTCACACACACAAACACACAAACACACGGAAATAATGATAATATTAAAAAATTATGAATAATAATGTTAATATGACTAAGGAAATGAAGGCGATGAAAAAAAAGTGTGACAACATGTGACGAACAAATATTATACGGTGTTTTCTATCCTGTGACGATTATTTTGATACCTCCGAGATGAGTACCACGGTAGCTAACACGAATACGTCCTGTCGAATTTCTAGATCAAATGCTGTTATTGGTTGACAAGATTTTTTCATTATTTCGATGACTCTGAGGATAAATAATTGAAGAAATAAATATATTAATTGATCTTCGTTAATTATTTCGTTTTGTCTCGTCTCTTTCTTTTTCATATTATTTCCCTACGCACTTTTCCTCGATTCCGTTAATTCCGACAAATCCCTCTCTCTCTCTCGCTCTTGGCAACCTTGCAACCGTAATTTTACGAGACTTAATGAGCTCATGCAAAATTCCAACTGTGAGTGAATGTGTTGCACGAGTACGTATTAAGCATACCGCGCATCTTATGGGCTCACGGATGTGCGGTAAATTACACATCCCATCGGACTGTACCCGCGGGGTCAACAAACCCGAACCAACCGAGAATTCCAGCAAAAGATAAAATGTTCTGTACGGAATTTTGGAAATTTGAGGTTTTCGGTTTTACGCGCTTGTTTTAACGCGCTAATGAGGTCCCGTCTTTTTTTCCGTTGGTTGGTCTGTTTTTTGTTGCCACGAATAGTTTATTTCATCTCCATGTACCCTCGAGGTATATCTCAGCTTTCTAATCTTTTCTCGTTACTCCATGTGCTAACGAGTTCTCGTTTAAAAACCATTTTTTTTTTTTTTCATTTTTCATTCGTCGAAATTCGTGGAAAACTTGCGCGGCGCACGTTACGGCCGCAGAGACATGTCAAGGTCACTGCTGCGTGTTATTCAATCACTTTACTCGAGTGTACATATTCTCAACCAATTACAAACTCTTGAGAATAAGTTGTCCACGTTCTCTCGTCATTTTCACAGCAAATTTGATCGTTAATGGATTTTTTTTATTTTCGATTATCAATTGTATCAGATTCATGAGGTACTCAACGTTTTATAGAAATACGCTAAAGGGCGCTGAAGGGTACACAGCAAACTTAATATGAAAAGGTAAAAAAAAAATTTTCAAAATTTTCAAACTTTGATTTTACGAAAATCGCTACAACTTTTTTTTTTTACACACTGGCATTCGAGCTACCGCTCATTATCTTCGTTTTCGAATTCTTTTTGAATTGGTAATTAGCGATTTTTGATTTATTATCATTTTTTAGTTGCTCGTTAACGTGAAGGGCGTTGTTGCAACATTTTCTATCCATAGAATTCTTGGGAACTCGCACCAGACAAAGAGCATTGAGGTTTTACCGCATTTTTCAACGATTTTTTCACTTCAAGCAAAACTCTCCCAGACTCACGTGATCCTGCATTTAAAAGTGGAAAAAATGAGCCCAAGTTGAACTCTTTTCGTTAAATTTTACCAGAGATACGAATTTTTCTAAATTGGGGTCATTCAGGACCCCACGTCACGGGAATCCATGAAAAACAACAAAAGGTAACCATTTTAGAGTTAATTCAAAACTGTTTTGTCCAACGAAAGAAAGCGGGCAAGGGATGCGAATGAATACCACGAGAGAATTCAATATCAGGCATATTTAATAATAGTAATAACAAGCCATTTCAAAATCTATAAGTTTTTAAGTGTACAAAAAAAATTGCGTGTTTATGGATGAGTACACGAAGGTTTGGTGAAACAGCGCGTTGAATAATGATCGAAAGATACAAAGGCCCGTTTCCTTCGACCGCATAAACGTCCGGACGTTTATTAGATCAGAAAATTACGAAATAAAGCTCTGTACTTCGAGTTTTGAGAATCAATTATGATTTCGGAATTTTCATCGTTTAAATGCAACTCTTCATTTTTTCTTCTCGAAATTTCTGCACAAGAGCGCGCGAAGATTGTCGGACAATCGTTCACCATGACAAATGAATCTTTCGAATTTATTTCCTATCGAGTATGCAAAGAGAATGAAGCTTTTGGATTTTATGGTCATTTCAGAATTAATCTTTTTTTTTCAAGTTATTTTTTGATTTTTTTTTCCAATTATTTTTCAAAGTATTTTTAATCGTCAGGAACGAAATCCATTGCATTCCAACAGTGGAAACTTCGATCTCATTATTTTGTCTCATGAATTGAAGGACCAAGGAGTTTGTGAGGCCTGGACAGATTGATCACTGCCAATGAGTACGCTCTACGCTCTCTCGACAGCTTCTTCGTGAGGGGCAGCTTGAAGCTTCATTCCTATGACATCCATTGTGGCTGCTCTTATTTTGCTCTTTTCCAAGCCAACCAGTTGAATTTTTTCCATTTGTTCCGTGACAAAGATGACTCTTCGTTTGAAATAATCCTTGGCATCTTCGATGTTCTTCTCAAGGTAATATCCAGTTCCCACATCAACAAGAACTGTACTCGTGTCTGCCAGCTTCCCTGGCACGTACATCGAGTCTGTCAGGGGAACAAGGATTTCTTTACCTACAAAAAATGAAAAGAAGATTTCAACTCATGCTTTCCATGAAATTTTTATTACAAGAGTTGCACTTTTTTAGAAAAACGAGTTATCGAGCTTCGGAGAATTTAGCCACTGCATTCTCCACGTCATTTGTTATAATGCTTCGGACACTTTTTTTGCCAACGGGATATTTCGTACTTTCTGGACTAAGAACTCTTTGGATCAGAGTTTAATTTTGCATTAATTTTTGACACGAAAAATATTCCATAGTGACGAATTGACGCAAAAATGATTTTCATGAGGACGACCAGTTTGAAAATCTCGGGAAGGAAATTAAAAGCAAAAATTACGATTCCAGACAAAAGTGCCAAAATTTTTTGGTTTTTTCGATGAAAATTGCTAAACTTGGGGGAACAGAGTTGTCAACAAAAAAAAAAGTAAAAATACACATTTCTGTCAGTTTGTGGAATCTTAGGCCCGAGCCATGCGTGAACTTTTGGGGTTAAGCCTGCGACAGGGCGCCGCTTTCGCTTAACCTGCATACGCGTCGAATTTTAATGAGAAAAATGAAAAATTGGAGCGGCGATAAATAATGAAGAAATATCGTAAAATGGAGACTTACCCTTGGCCGTAGGTGTTACTTTGTCGAGACACAAATTAGACTCTTGATACTTATTTTGAGCAACTTTGAGAGTTTGAAGGGAGTCTTGAAAAACCGTAAGTTCTTGGTCCAATTGTTGCTTGAGTTGTCCGAGCTGCTGAAGACTCAATTTCGTCAAGTCAATTTGTTGAAGATGCGGTGCTTCGGTCGCTGATATCGTCGACATGTTTGCTTTCGGACAGTCTCTCTTTGTAACTCGAAAAATAAGATTTTCAGCGACTTGTCAAGATGCACCAAAAGCAGCACTCTTTGATATATAAATATGACCAAACACGGTCATCGAGATTGGATACGGCAACACGAGCGCCATCTTCTTCACGGAACTATTTCGTCGCATGAAGAAACGATGACATTTCTTCGGTCGGTAAAAAAAAACTCTGCCGATAAAGCAAACAAACGTCTATACCGACAGTAAAGGTCAATTTCCATGAATGGTAGAAATGGTCCCTGCACCGTGTTCTTCGGGGTTTCGAAGTGATCCGCTCACGCACCTGTAAACGAGAAAAAGTGAGATAGTGTACCCCCTCTGCGGATGCAAAAGGCGATCAGTTCCACACGCGGTTTCGATTATTTCGAAACCTCAAAGAACACACGACTGGTAGACTGGCGAGTTGGTCAGTTCGATCTAGGGGAGAATTCGTATAGTAGATTTGGTAGCGATGGCTTCGATGGAGATTTTGTTTAGGTAGAGACTATGTCTTTGGTAGAGAAAATTTTTGGTAGAGTTGGTTCTGGTAGAAATAATGTGCATGATGGAGTTTTTTTTTTAGAGAGTCGTTGCAATTCCCTCCATTTAGCAAGTGCGTCAATGCGCGGCGAATACGTACGAAACCGATTCAAGTGAAATTCGCGAATGGAATTAGAGCTCTCAGGGATAAATTGAAATGAATAGAAAATTAACACTTATTACACAATAAAATGGACATTTATTTACAGTTTGTACAAATATGTACTAAGCTTACAGTTTGATAAAAAAAAAAACGCGTTTCGGTTGTATACATCGGCCATTTGAAATTTTATCGACGCGTCATGGGAAATCGAGGCTTGTTCTCTCATTGGACAATCACCGTTCTGGTTCGCTGTCCGAACAATCTTCGCTTATTCCCGTTGATGATGAGCGCCAATGATCGAACGCAATTGAACGACGCGGTCCAGGGGAATTTCCCGGTCGCTGCTGCGGTGGATTTTCCTGAGAATGACCTTCCTCGCCTTCTTCGTTCTCATCACCGTCATTCCTGACGGTTTCATTGTCGCAATTTCTGACGTTCTCGTCGCCCTCATTTCTGACGTTATCGTCGACGTCATTTCTAACGTTTTCGTCGCCGTCATTTCTAACGTTTTCGTTGCCGTCGTCCCTGGCCTCATTGTTGTCATCCCTGATGACCTCAGCGCCATCGTTCCTTGCCTGATTGCTGTCATCCTTGTTTTCGTTGCTCTCCCGATTTTGATGAGATGCATAACCGATGATGCAATTATTTCGGGGTTCGGGATAAACGTGATCCCGGTTCGGCCGGTTCAACAAGGCGTAGTGCCGATTTTCGTTAGCCGGGTCATCCAGATCGCGTATTCCCCGGGCCATATATCGGCTCAACGTCATAGGCACAGCTACGACTTCTTGCCTACAGGCGCAAGAATAATATACCAAGAAAAATGGCTCGGTGGGTAAACGCTGCGGAAAGATGTATTCCACTTCCTTATTCAGATCGACCGCTACACAACGTGCCATGATTTTTCCTTTTTTACGATTTTTGGAACTGCAATCAAAAAAATATAAAAAACTTTTCGATCAGACACTGAGCGTAATTGTTATAATGTGCCATAAAATAAAACATTAAATTTTCATGCAATTTTCCGCTCAGTACAAATTACTGATGGATGTATGGCCAAAATACACAACATGACCTTCAAATTTGAAATATGTTGTGGAGAGAACGACCCCAGCAAGAAAACCAACGCCAGAAACACGCCAGATTTGCGTCAGTTACGAACGTGGCGTTCAGATTCTAGCGCAAATAACGTAGACTTGTATGTCGCTATCGAGCTATGTGTCTCACGTTAGGTCCTAGCGTTAGGACCTGACGCGAAGCTGGCGCTCGTTTTGCGTCCGTGACTGGCGCTATATGGAGCGGTTTTCCAACGCTACTTTATCGACAGTCAGTGGCGTCAGCATGCTGCTTGAAACCTACACAATTTTGACGAAAGATTTCAACGGCATTCTAGCGTTAGGCAGTTACGCTGGGCTGCAATGGAATTTTAACGGCATTCTCGCGTTAGTGAGTGACGCTAAGATGGAGTTAGATTCTACCGGCTTTCTAGCGTGAGCTCGTGACGCTGTACGAAATTGACATGACGTTCGCGTTGACCAGTGACGTTAATATGCTGTGGAATTGAAAATTGAAAATTCGAAAACAAACAATAATTGTAAAATCAGGTTATTATTTAACATAAAAAAAAATTACATGATTCACGTGGTGGGAATCGAACCTTCGCCGCCAGCACCGGGATCACTGCCTTAACTCCTGAGACTATATTCGCCGTTCCCAGTAGAAACGTGAGGACTAATATTTATATTTTGAACCAGCCCGCTTGGGATTGAAGGGTTACCAGTTGGAAATTTTTTCAATCGTTTCTACAATTTTCATACGGTTAATATTGGATTATAATTTGTTCCGTTACGTCATGCAATTAATATCGTTATACTCAAGCTCTTTTCGCTCGTTTCTTAATTTATGAATAGGAAATTTCAGATGACATTTCTACAATCAAAATCAATTCTGATTGAAATACAATATTGTGCGATGCACAAAACAGCTATTTAAAAATTTTCTCAACTTTATTCGAGGGTTGAATTTCAACAATTCTAACGCTGGGTCTCAAGAGCTTTCTAATTTATTCTGACGCTGAGAGCCCGAAACCAAATCAATAATGCCGCTGTAACCGAACGCTACTTTCATGTTACACGCTAACGCTAGGATGCTGCCAGGTTCTGGCGCTAGGATGCTGCCAGGTTCTGGCGCTAGGATGCTGCCAGACTCTGGCGCTAGGATGCCGCCAGACTCTGCCGTTAGGCTGCTGCTACAGGGCAGCACTGAATGGCGTCACATTCGTGTCAGTATCGAGTTACCCGGTAACGTTACTCGCTGGCGTTAGGGAACGCTGCGAATAGCGACGTACAAGGCTATGTTCTGGCGTTACGAAACGTCGGAATATGGCGTTAATCTAACGTTTAACAGCTTTGAACGCCAGGTTTTTCTTGCTGGGACGCTGCGTCGATTAGAAAAAAAAAATTTGGACTTCACCGCAAATATAAATAAATTTTTTCAGTCCCATTAAATCGCATGAAATATCTCGCGAAAAAATATCATTAGAAGACTTTATATTCCTTACTACATATGTAAAGAAAAAAAAACCTGAAGTCACTATCATATTTCTGCAAAAATCGCAAACAAAAGGAGAACCGTTTAGGTCACGTGCGGAAATTACTACCACAGCCGCCATGTGCATCTGCGGGCACTATATGAACCGAGTGTACCGTAGTAGTGAGAGAAAATAAATACAAGTGATCTGATCATGAAATGTTAATGCCAATATACAGAGCAAGATAAACATGAGTTATATTAATCAACTATTCAAAATATTTGCGATATGAATCTAGATCGAAAGAAGTGTCAGTGAACAATATGTATTCGGTTAGGAAAAGTAGCTGTCGAACGAAACACTTTTTTGATTCATGGAATGAACATTAGCTCTAGCTGTTCCAGTAAAAAACAGTCAAATGGGAAACTACTTTTTCTTAAAGTCAATAACTGTATTTCATCGAGTTAATTCGTTATGTATAATTAGTTTTAATTAATTTAAAAAATACTTGTGATTGATACATCATAAAATGACCAGTTTGAAGAAACAAGTAGATGTACTGCGGCATTGACTGGCCATAGATGCTTCAATGAAGTAGACGAATGCAATTGATACTTTGGAAATTAATTGAGATACTTACCCGAAATTGAAAGATGCTGTTGGCAATCTGGATGCTGATTTGGACGGTTCGTACGGCTCGTTACTCGTCGCTATGTTCACAATTCCTCACGTTCTTCACGATGAGCTGTTAGATCGAGAGTGTTTGAAATTTCTGTCACGCAGCTTATTTTCTACCTGAACCCCTTCTTCTTGGTTCTCGCGAAACGTAAAGGGAAAAGGGTAATACACACCCTCTTAATTACGCCGAGTCGGAAAATGGCCAATGACTGCCGGGCCCTTGATTCCCAAGCGCCGGGTCGTTTTCGCCATTAGCCAAAAGTAAAGGAGAAGAGGTAGTACGCACCCTCGTACTTGCTCCCAGTAAAGAAATGGCCAATAACAGCCGGGACCGTGGTTTCTAAGCGTGGGGGCAAATTTCGTATTGGTCCGAACCATGGAGTTCATGTCCGGGATTTTGTTTATGACCCTGGTGACTAGACCTTTCACCTTTCGTGATGTGACCGCGTATGCCCGCACCACATAGGCAACAAAAAGACAAGCACACTGCATGAGCGCTGCAAGGTGAGAGTAAAAGGGAACAATAGAAATAAGTTCAATGAAGACGACAATAATTTGGGACGCGGCGAGGTCTTGTCGCCAGAGAACGCAAATAAATCGATTAACCCCGAGTTCAATCCCGAGTCGGGGAGTTTCCTATTAATCTGTTTCGAGGGATAAACCCTTAGAAAGTCATTGTTCAAGTCTGGACGATCTTATTTACAGACACGGAAGCGTCCTTGCCGCTAAATATTCACCAAAAAGTGTTCGAACCCACACGCCAAAAGTTGCGCCCCGTGTCTATATATACTCGAGATTGGGTCTTTTTCCCTTACGCTCAAACTTAAACTTGTCGCCATTAAACATTAATGAATATCGTACGAATCGAGTTCATTTGTAATTTCACATTAGCGAAGGTTTAGGAGGTCCAGCTGGCCCAGAGTATGAATTTCTTGTTTATTTTTTTTTTCGATCAAGCGCTAACATATATCATATAATTGTATAAGCTTTAACAAAAAGAGAAATAAACAAACTCGGTGCACGAAAACTCTTCCTGCCTGATGTAGCGAGCATCGCTATAATTTGGAATGTTTTAGTGGAGAGTATAGTTTATGTTTTTCAATTGTTACGATATAATAAAGTTTAAATGATACTGAAGATGGTAGGGAAAGCCACAGCATGATCCGAGCGCGAAAAGTCCCTAAAAACGCTCATCTGCATAATTTGTAATGAATTCATGATTCATTAATTACCAATGCGGTAGAAAAATGCCTTTCCGAACGATTCTAACATCTCCAACGTTATTACCGAATCAATACGAATGGAACTGAATGGAAATAAAAATGAAAAGTAACCGTCCATTAAATATTCGTCTTCCCTACGTATAATTTCGAGAGAGATCACTATGAACGTAAATTTCCGATTCAAAAACTGTTTTACCGACAGAAATCTTCATTACCGACAGTAGGTATAACTCGGAGGTTAAAATTTAGCTTGACAGCGAGTGGGGGCACTCGAGGACTTTGCTGTGACATACTAGATGCTAAGGGGCAAGGGGTTGTCAGTCGCTAACGCGAAGCCAACGACGTTTGGTTCGGCGGATTCGATCTCTCTCAGTCTTTCTCTCGCCTCCCCTAGTTGATCATCTTTTTCTCGTTCCCCTCTTCTATCTTTCTATCCCTCTCTCACCCACGCAGAGGCAGCGTTGTCCTTTGTCCCTTGAATCCCTTTGGCCAGTTAGCGAGCTGCATTCGTGTCTCAACCATGCTACGGAGAAACTCTTGCTCCCTGTCGAGAAAGTCTGTCGGTTTTGCGTGAAAGGACAGGCTAAGAAATAAAGAAGAAGCAAAAAATAGGTAGATCATACGTCAAAACATAAATACCGAATCTAGTGACGTGCATTACGAGAAACAAATCGAAGTAAACATTTCTTCCATTTCGTTCGCGTATACGGTTCGCGAAACTAACGCAATCGCTCAAATTATACGTTCAACATCACATCTACGTATATACTATGAATATATATATATGTTTTGATACTGTCTTGATATATATATATGTGTATGTCTCTCTGTTTCTTCTCTGTCGTGCATCTTCACGCGCTACTCTCACATCGTCGATGGGAACGTGAAATACGATCGTGAACAGCTGTTCGTTATCGCGTTCTGTCAGTCTCATAGAACGCATATTATTCTTGGTTGTGGATGAGAAAAGTGCGATACTGAAATGGCGCAACAGGATAATGGACCTTGCTGGGACAGTCTACCCAGCGTTATTATGCTCGAAATTTTTTCATATCTGCCACACCAGGACAGGTTTAAAGCTTCTGTGGTAAGTTTAGTACATTTGTATATATATGTACATATCTCTGTGCTCGTTGCTGTTTCTCCCTCTTCTTTCTTGTGCGCTCTCTTTATTTTCTTCTAATTCCCCTTATCCCCTTAGCCTGCTCGATGGCCTTTCGTCGACTCGTTGTAACGCGAAAACAAGGCGTATTATTTCTTCTTTCTTCCAACTGACACTACTGACAACACTTTTTTTATACACACAAAAATCGATCGGGTGTCGAGTCGACATTCGAGATGTATATTGTTCAACATCGCGTTGAGAAGATATTGGCTCGTGGAACGAGGCTATCGTTATGCAAAAAAAAAAATATATTCCTTTTCCAACGTCGAATAAAATGGAATAAAATCGACCAATTAATCCGACGAAGTGCGTTCGTCTTTGTTACGATCTTGGGGAAAATTCCGTTCCTCGTTATCGTTTTCGTGAGCACCATTTTTCTGTTCCCCAAAAAACTTCGAACGAAGGAAATGAGTTTTTAGTTTCAAAGTCTCGATTTAAAAATGAAATTCTACCTTGAAAACAAAAATCCAAGTTGGAAAAGCTTTTCCCCGGACAAAAATTTTTCCCTCGCCTGGATCGATTTCCACAAATTGAAAGACTGTTTACATTTTTTTCGCGGACCTCCTGCCGTTTCTCGCCCCGCGATTCGAAGATCTTGACTGTCTTTTCACTCCGACAACAAAATAGTTTCATCCATTGCAACGATGGAAGCTATAAACCTCACGAATAATTGGATAATGATAAATTGCCAAGTTGAACCGATATCGTAATTTCGCTCGTTACAACGCGACGAAAATATAATTAACAAATTTAATCAAGCTCACACTTTATTCGGCAATTTTCGTCGCGTCCACGAACTTCGTTTTTTATTTAACGACCAAAAAGAACGAAAAAAAAAAACACATTCACTTTTTTTCGGGCTTTGTCGTCGTGAAAACGCCTCGTTCGATCGCGATCATTCAGAGATTTATTGGAAATGAATTTTCTTCGCTATATTATTAAATTTATATTAAAATTTAAAAACATACTGATAACAATGCCATTATTTTAATGTTTTCATTAATTACATTATCAATGATCAATAATAATAATAATAATAATATAATTATTTTGTTTTCATTTTTCCATTAAATATTGTCAATTGTTAATAATAATATAATACAAATTCAATGAATATATCAAATTAAAACGGGTCAATAATAATGAACACATCATTTTTATTTTTTTATCATTTATTGTTAATTATCAATAATAATGTTATATAAATTTTATAAATATAGAAAAAAAATATATATATGTATATAACGATAAAGTAGGTTGATAATTATCAACACGTTTTCGAGAAAGCTGCCTCTTTGTTGTTTCGTTAGCATGGGAAAACAATGGAATTGGAATAAGACTCTCCGAGGGCAATATTCGTTCGAATGGGCATTGTGATCATTTCGATCCTCTCGTGACAACGTCGTTCGCATAGTCGCGTAAACAAACATCTGTTTAAATTTTTCTGAAGCTTGAGAATAACAAGAAATTTTCGTCTCTGGAAATGCTCTGACGGTCCAATCCTAAATGTCATCTCGGTATAGGAAAAAATGCCGAAACTGCCTGATGGATTATAATCGTCGACCTGCAGAACATGCGGGTCGTTCGGGCGCTCGGCGCGTTTATCGAACAATGGGGTTTCCCTTTTGAAGGCTCGCGTACTTCTTTTGGAACGTTCGTATTATTCTGTACAAAAAGTTTATGGCAGAGGCCATTTCGGAATCGCCTAAATTAGGGATTTAGCTCCAGCTGGCAAACCGTGAAAGTTTCTCGAGGACCCGAACGACGTGCTTTTGAAACCTTCGGCGAACCCTACTGCGTAAGAAAACGTTTTCTCCGCATAATTCTCGCTTTTGACACGAATTACAACTTTTTATACAGATGTTGACGCGAGTCGGGGAAGAACGAGACGTTAGAACATTCGCGGACGATTTTTCAAGAATATAAAAACAATGAGATGCGTTTTCCTTTAGCTCAGCCTCGTTTCAAGGTCAAGACCCGAGTTTTCGAAAGTTGAGCTTTTTTCATGTTGCAGTTCGTATCGTTGGAACAGACTGGAAAATTTTTAAACGTCTGACTCTCTGAGAAACTTTTTTCTTGTTTAAAAAACGTCGTAACGACTCTTTAGAATCGAATTTTTCTCCTGGCAATTGGATGTCGCGTACTTTCAAATATGACCGAATGTTTCCACATTGATTTTCAATTTTGCAATCGCCTTAATTTAATAAGCGACAAAGTATTACTGAAAATTCATGTTTTCGATTATTTTTCATTGCCATTCACTGAAGATTGTCGGGTATTCCAAAATTTCCTTGGCGCTCTACACGCCGCCATTTAAAAAAATATTAATGCACTCGATCAGCTGCTTCCTAGATCCAACAATATTCGATCGAGACTTTTGATGAATAGTTTTGGAAAAAGAAGGCGGAAAGGAGCGACGTTTCATTTCGTTTTTTTATTGAGTTCTGATTCCATATTTCAGTCACAAAAAGCGATGTGTTTTTTTTTTTTTTAATCCAAAGGACATCGGTCAGAAAATCGTCATGCTTCTTGAAAATGAACAAATAATTTTAAAAAAAAGTGCTTATTGGAGCCCAACGTTGCAGACTTTTAATTTATTTATTATTCACATTTTTTTTTTATTTACATTTTTCATATTACATTTATTATTTTATTCGTTTAATTAATTAATTAATTTGGTAATTATTGGTCATTAAAATTTTGTTTATTTCCAGTGGAAGAAATATTTGTTGATAGTTTGTTTTATCGTACACGCAGGTATGCAAAAATTGGCGACAGGCATTGTTCCATCCGAGTTTCTGGAAGGAAATTACGTTCGCGTTCGAGCACAGCAAGGGAGTAACCTGGGCGCGATATCTCGCGGAGTGTTTCGCCTTGAGCGTTCAGGACGCAACGGTGCGATGTCGGACACCGCAAAGGACTTCGGACTTTGAGAGGTTACTCAAGCGGTTCAGGGGGAATCGTAATCTGCGGAGATTAATAATGGAACCGACTTCCTCGAGTCTCGAGTGGCAAACGAATGCTCCGGAAGGTGGTGACCTGAAAGAACGGTAAGAGCAACTCAACGCCAAAATGAAGAAAAGTATAAAAGGTCCAACTTTTATTTTGATCCATTGGTAACGATCCATCGTAAATAACTCTTTGGAATCCCACATTTTCGTGCTCAGATGAATGCAGTAAAACGAAAGCAAAAAAATGATACCGAAGGTTGCATCGTTTCAAAAGAATGAAAAATATTTTATTTATTTATTATTCTGATTATTAGCCTTGAAACGGTAACCTTATTTTTTTGTTACCTGTTCCGGCAACCTTGACCTGGGGCCATAAATGACCCCAATTTTGAAAAATTCATATCTCCGGTAAAATTTACCGAAAAGGGTTCAACTTGGGCTCATTCTTTTCTTGCTTGAAGTCAAAAAATTAGTGAAAAATGCGGTAAAACGATAAAGACACGGGACGAAGAAAGGGAGAAAGGGCCCGGGATTGAAAGTCGTTACCGTTCTAGGGTCAATGTGATTTTTACAATTTTTCTGGTAAATTCAGTTTTCCAATGACAAAAAAGAGTTTCTCATTATCGTTGACGAACACTGCATGAAAATTTTGCGCTCCGCTATAAAAAATGATAAGTTTTCATTGCGATGGGAAAAAATGTCATGAACCATTCGTTTTGTTTTGTTGGGCAGCTGGCTTCGTCCGATCCTGGATTCACTGCTGAAAATAATAAACACCTCGAAACAACTGGAAGCCTTGACATTGGGCTGCTTCGAAGAGCTGACAGCAAGATCAGGCGAAATCGTGACTGCACTGTGTAGCAATAATCACGAGAGATATATAACGCATCTTGGTCTTGCTTCGGTAAAAGACGATCCTGAGGATTACGAATGTGCGATTATCGATCCACCTACACTCGGTTCTTTCAATAGGCTTACCATTCTCACGATAGACTACGATAATCTCAGTGATTCCTTGCTAGGAGCTCTTTCTCATGGTGTACTGAGAAGGCTCGTAGTTCACGTGCACGGCTGGAACAACACTTTACCGGGAACTTCAAACGCAGCGTGGCAAACATTTAACCAAAAAAAGTAATTTTTTTATTTGCAAATTCGACCTAGAACTGCAGCGAGCTTCGAATTACGTTGCGAAATTAATTTTCCAGCATTTTCAGTCATTTAAATCGATTTTTCGGCAACCAAACCTCGATGAACTTGAATTTTCTCTTCGCCATTCTCTTCGGCATAAAAAAACAAAAAGATTCATGTACTTATAAGTCGCATTACTGCTTTCGGAACGATTTTACGAACAAGAAACCCGTCGGGTAAATATTTAGCCCGGTTTGTGGTTTGAAGACAAAAAAAATGAGTTTTTGGGTTTAGGGAATTAGGATTCAGCATATTGGTTGAAAAAATGTCTGAATTTTCGTCAAGAGTTTTGGGGAACACCGCATTATTGCGTTCGCCCTTAAGGAGCAACGTTTTTCATTGGTCATCACAATTAACCAAAACGATCATTTTAACCAAATTCGTTCAATCATTCTCCATTAGCGATTATCGATACCAGCAGTTGATACGAAGATCACTGGGGAAAATGCTTAAGGCTTCCACGAACACTTGCCAGGCACTGATCGATTATTAATAGCATTTTTCCATAAAAAGAATCATTCCGATATCCAGTCATCGCATATAAACTAGTTCAGTCGTTCCGGAAAGTGGAACAAACGCCGGACAAAACAATAGGAAAAACAGAATTAACCTTCCGTGGTGACCAGGGGTCAAAATGACCCCAAGGACAAGTTTGAGCTAGAATTACTACGAGTTATTGGCGCCCGAGACGATTGGCATCCTCTCCAACGGTGCTTTGCCCGAAGAAATTTTTTTTTTTACACCTTCCCTCTTTGCTGATTTTTTTTCGCCATTTTGAAAATTGGATAAAAATTTTTTGGCATGATATTCTCATTCTGAAAGGTTCAAACCTATATCCTGAATTTTTATGTATCGTTCGGAACGATACTGACAACGCGGCAAGCGTCTAAACATGCCTGGGTTCATTCCGACCCCGTGTGACCAGCGCGTTATTTCTAGAACGTGTGACCATGGACGGTTAAAAAAGAGGGAAAAATATTACGACTGACTTTAATGAGGCTGAGTTTTTCTATTTAAACGAGTCACTTTTTAATGAATCAGTGTGACCGATTTATAAAACGGAGATGCGAGAAAAACGGAGTAGAATGTTCCCTTTTTTGAGAACATCTTTCGAAAAAGCTCAAAATTTAGCTGTCGAGTTTTTTATACGAGATTCCAAGAACGATCAAATATTTGTTTTCTATGAAAAGGAGTATATTTGACTTGAGTGAAGTTCGTTATCGGAATATCCCCTCCCGGAGAAAGATGAAAGACTGACGTAATGGAAAATTAATTAACTTTACAAATTTCCTCTCAATGTTAATGATTCATTTAAATTAAAATGTGATTAATTAATTATTCCAACAGTCCTCTTTGCACACTACGATTGAACCTGCTGCACGCTTATGTGGCGGTTGACGTTCTGGACACGGAAATCTTACGCCCGGCCATGCCGCTGACGCATTTCAAAGCACTTTTCTGTGAAAGTGTTAACGTTAAAGCGCTCCTACGAATGTCAATCTGGTACACGCGCACACTAAAGTCCATCGCGTGGATAGACTCGATGAGTGACCACGAAATCATCCCCCCAACTCAAGATGCGTCAGTACCTGATAGGTAATTTGTCTTTTTAACATACTTCATATATTTACACAAAAGAATGGAAATTTTGTTTTGCTATAAAAATCAAAAATGTTTGAAAAAAAATGCAACATTTCGATCATTTTCATATCTCCGGTGAATTTCAACGAAAAGGGTTCAACCGGGGCTCATTCTTTTCGTTTGTTAATGCAGTATCCCGTGAGCCTGGGGCAATTTTGCGAAAAGTTCAAAACTTGTTCAAAAATGCGGTAAAACGATAAAAAACGGGAAAACGCAGAGAGAAGGGGCGCGAGATCTAAAATCGTCTGGGGTCGTATTCGACCCCAGGTTACCGTTCAATTGTCATTATTTTTCGATTTTTTTTTCACAGATGTAACTAATTCTTAAGGACGTTGTATGCAAGATTTTCTATCGATAGAATTCCTTTACACTTGCACCACACAAAGAGAATAGTGAAATCTAATAGCTTGCGCAATTATTTATAAAAATCACTATTTTCAGTAGTTTTTCATAAGAGCGTGTGTTACAAGTTGCAATTTTCAACATTAAATATTTTGGTTTCCAACTGGTGAAGCCTCTCAAAACTTTGCATACATTTCTATGTCACATCGAAGAAGCTTTACTTAGTTTATCAAAAAAATCGGTCGCAAATTTTTTTTTTTTTTTTTTAATTGTGTAACAAATNTTTTTTTAAATTGTGTAACAAATACAGATTATCTCGGACAATCTCGGATTTCGAGTATGTCGTTCTTTAGTCAATTTATAACGACTTTTTTAAATCAAATTGGGCTCGCAAAACATTTTGTATGTACGAAAAACTGAAAGCAAAAGTTTAGATTTGACCGTCGCCGTACAACGTCCTTAAGGATGGAACAAACACTAATTCTTTGCGTACCTAATCAACAATATTCGAAAAGTTTCAAAGTTGCAGAGGAAAAACAATATTTAGAGAATTATGAACACGTGTGCTAACAGTCGTTCCATTTGTATGATCGATAACAGCCCGGACGCCTTGGTACTAATTGCGTGGAAGTGCTCACGTCTTCGTGAGCTCGTCTACATCGGTCACAAATATTACCAAGAAAATATGCTGGCGATAGCTCGGCTCCGAGGCAAAACACTTGGAAGGTTCGAGTTTGCCGACAGCGATCTAATCTGCGATGAATTTTCGCCGTACGAGGGAAAAACCATTCGAAAAGTGAGTAAATTCCGTAAGTTCTTCCTCAAGATGATCTATCAGTCCTACGAGTCCCAACGAAACAACCAAAAAGGAGATGCACGTTTTTTTCAAGTATTCATTTTCCGAGATGAATAAATTTTCACTGACCGTGTAACTGACAGATGACCTTGAGGACTTACAATGCAAGCTGCGGTTTAGCAGCCAAAATAGTTCGAATTTCGCCCCGAATTTCAAACAACACCTTCGTGACCGTCTTTGCTCCTAGACAATGTAACGAAATCCATTTTTTTTCTTTCCTTTTTTAAAAAACTACTTTTTACTTATTTCAAAATTAATTTTTTTATTTAAAGGATTCTGTCTGGGCAAGGACACGAGCGATAAGAATGCAATTGTGCGCAAAGCATTTTCGTGCTATTTCTCAGTCAATGTGGAGCGATTTTTTTTCTCAGCCGGCTAATGTTTTTATCAAGTAGAGAAAGTATTTGAGATTTCTCTCGTAAAAGGCTAATCTGGGTTCAAAATGACCCGAAATTTGAAAAATTCATATCTCCGGTAAAATTTAACGAAAAGCGTTCAAATTGGGCTCATTCTTTTCGTTTTTTAATGCAGAATCACGCGAGCCTGAAGCAATTTTGCTTCAACTTAAAAAATTACTCGAAAATGCGGTAAAACGATAAAAAATGGGGAAAAGATGGGAGAAAGAAAAAATCGTCATTAGCGTAAAAAGAATTTTGCAAAAAAAATAGCGCTCACGACTCGTGCAACGATTTCTCTCCGTTCATTCATATCCCCCCGTCCCCGACAACGACATCCTCTCGTTCGAACAAAAATGTTTTTCATCTCATACATTTGTTTTCAGTATCAAAAAATTTTTCAGGAGCTGAAAGAAATATTCGGCGAGGAATGGAAAACGGTAGCGGACGACGAGCTCGCGACAGTGATAACCGACGCTATTCGAGGGGACAGCAGAGACGTCATAATGCCACTTGTACTGCACGATGCCAAGTAACGTTGCACACTCCTGTTCTGCCATTAAATCGTAATATCAAACATGACGAACCATCCACGTGTGCAGCGAAAAGAAAGAAAGAACGAGCGAGCTCTGCGAGAGAACGCAGAACGTTAATCGCCGAGCGAGGCAGAGATGCGAGAAAAATGGAAGCGAAAAAAAGGGTCAAACGAAATGTGTAAAAAGGAAGTGAGTTTTGGACAACTATTGAGATTCCATGCAGGGTCGTAGAGAGTGAGAGAGAAATTAAGAAAATAAGCAAAACGGAGAAAGGAAGAAAGAAAATAAAAACCAACGACGACGAGACCGTGAAAGACTGACAAACAATTTCGTCTCGAGCCAATTTTTCCGGCTCCTTCGTCGCGCGCTAATTTTCTCCCCCACATTAGTCTCTCACGCACTGAGCCAGTCTGCTAGTCGAACGCGGGCGCGATGCGTCGAATGCATTTATCCGTCAAGTCCCGCAATCCAGCCCGTTGTGCGCAGGATACCATGACGAAATTTACGGGACGGTGTGCACATTGTCCACAGGATGTGCGACGAGAAAAACAAACACTCAAAAGTATCGGTCCGAAGTTCTTCGTCGAGGCTTTCAAATCGACGAGATCGCAATCGCCTTCTCACTCGACATCCAACTAACGGAAAACAGGATTTCTACGTTAACGACGAAACGATATCTTCGAAGGAGCTTCTCCAAGGACTGAAATCCGCTCCAATATTTTCCTTGATTCAACATTTTTGGATCATCGAAAAACAACATGGCGAATATGAATCCGGATTGATCTTCCACCATGTCGGATAGCGGACAAACATTATTGAGATTCCAAAATTAATATATATATATATATATATGTATACATAGCTCCGTATATATGTACAGAAGCAGCGAGAGAGAGAGAGAGAGGGATATGAAAATGAATTGATGAAAAAAAGTGCCAGCGTGAAAAAAGGAGAAGCGACATTCTTGCCAATTTGAGCGAGGAATAAATAACGGAGGGAATCGCGCTCCCAGACTCTGAAGAGACGCAAAAAATAGTTCAGCAGTGACGACTGAATGGGAGCGATCGAAATTTTCCCGAAACAATATCATAGAACAATGACGAGCGTGTAGATGCTGTAAAAAAATGAAAAAAAAAAAAANGATCTTCCACCATGTCGGATAGCGGACAAACATTATTGAGATTCCAAAATTAATATATATATATATATATATGTATACATAGCTCCGTATATATGTACAGAAGCAGCGAGAGAGAGAGAGAGAGGGATATGAAAATGAATTGATGAAAAAAAGTGCCAGCGTGAAAAAAGGAGAAGCGACATTCTTGCCAATTTGAGCGAGGAATAAATAACGGAGGGAATCGCGCTCCCAGACTCTGAAGAGACGCAAAAAATAGTTCAGCAGTGACGACTGAATGGGAGCGATCGAAATTTTCCCGAAACAATATCATAGAACAATGACGAGCGTGTAGATGCTGTAAAAAAATGAAAAAAAAAAAAACAAAAAAAAAAACAAAAAACGAAACATACAAAGAAAACTCCTTGACTATTGAAAAATCAAAGTATAGTTTAGTGAGGACGAGGAAGACAAAATACAATCGCGACTCACGAAACGGAGTCAACGCCTAAAGAGCGGAGCGAATATCAGCTGAGAAAAAGGACGAAGAAGATTGTAAGATTGCTGAGCTCTTAAGTAATATGCAGCGCGTAGATCGCGAGACGAAGAAGAAAAGAGAAAGCCAACAGAGCGGTTCGGCGATCCGAGGTTATTTTTAATACGAGAACCAATCGGGCCGCACATCGTCGTTTTTATTCGTTTTTATCACTTTTTCTTTTGTCAACTAAAGAAAAAACGTATTTAGCCAATTGCGCGACTTGGTTCAGTGAGAACAAGACCGCGTGGTGTGATAGGGGCTCAGAGTTTCTCTCCGGGGATTCCACTAACGAGTCCCCCGGCATATGATTCCCTTTCTCTGCTCCCCCTGTATTAAGTTTATTCAGTTTTTAACGGAGCCAACATTAACGCGAATTGTCCATTGCTCCACATCTTCCAAAATCGTAGTTAATGCTCGCAGGATAATTATCTTCTTGGCGCGAAAAACAGTGGCTCTTCCGAGTGAGTTATCAAACATTTTAGTATTTCCAACTTTTCTCTCCTTTTCGCTTGACTATTCGGTAACAAAAAAAATTTAACAGAAATATCGGAGCCGATGGAATATTTCCGCAGTCAGCTCCGATCGAAATTGACTATTCCCAAGTTTTTCTCAAACCTGCGATCAGGCATGAGCGATCAGCGTTTTAAAACTTTTTGGGTCTCGACAAAACGTCGACACTCGGTGACAAATATTGAAATTCTCGAAAACCGAAGATTTTCATGTGTGAAGAAATGATCAACTTTTTGGGAAGAAAAATCGAAAGTGTTCGTTAGCTCTGACTCAAGAGCACTGTTTTATCGACGAACGACGTTCCTCGTGTTGACGAAGGAACGAGAAATGCAGAAATTTAGAAGGAAATATGAAGATTAGATAAAAACTTGTCGCAATTGTTTTGCAGCTGAATAATCGTGCAAAATTATTGTATTTTTCAGTGTAATCCAATTGATCCATGTAATGTTATCGATTATATAGTCGGAGAACAACGTGTTAGGGAAAAAAAACAAACAAAGAAAAGCACGAACTCTGGTTCACTATTGCTACTTTTTCTTGACGAATTTCCACTAAATTCGCAAGACACTCGACCATCTGTACAGAAAGACAAAATCTTAGAAAAGCTATTTGATTGTTAGTTATTAAAAAAAACAACCAAACAAACAAATCTGACGACGATATTGTCACGATATCTCAACGCACAGGAACGCAACTTTAAGCTTTCCGAACAGTTTTTTCTTTTCGACGAGGATACAAGAGATCAAGAAATTGTCATTTGCAATACGAAATAAGAAACGAAACTCCAGTTCGCATGTTTTTCTACTTAATACATGGTCAACATTGTTTTTTTCCGAAAATCCATCCGATCATTTTGTTTTTCTGCATTCAAAATATTCGTTGGACACGAAACACCGGGTTCGCGGGCGAAATTTCATTCGGTTTAGCTTTGCAGCATGTTTTTTCATCGAACAGAATTTTTTCTCCATTATTTTCTTGAGAGAAAATCTTTTTTACTTCGCTCTGGCATTTAGTACAAATTGGATTTTCATAATCGTGACGAATGTCGACCAAGTGTTGAACATATTAAGGACGTTGTATGAAAAATTTTCCATCCATAGAATTCCTTTAAATTTGCACCACACGAAGAGAATTGGAATATCTAAAAGTTCGCGCAATTTCAAGAGGTTTCACCGTGTAGAAGTCGAGATATTTATTTATAAAAAAAAGTTAAAAGTTGCAATTTTCAACACTAAATATTTCGATTTCTGAATACTGAAGCCTCTAAAATTTTGCATTCACTTTCGTGTAAAATCGAAGAAGCTTTGTTTAGTTTATCAAAAAAATCGGTCGTGCAATTTTTTCGAAATTTTGTTTATCATCTAACGAATACAGATTACCTCGGACAATCTTGGATTTAGAGTATGTTGTTCTTTAGTCAATTTGTCACAACTTTTTAAAATGAATTAAAGCTTGCAAAGCATTTTGTATGAACGAAAAAGTGAAAACAAAAAATGATATTTGACCGTCGCCATACGACGTCCTTAACAGGTCATAACTTGTCCTTGTATCCCCGGTGACGAAATAAATGAAAGACTTGTAAAGCAATGGCGCAAAAAAGTAAGGAGATGCGTGACAACGACACAGAACGAATATATAGCGACAGCACTGACAGAGCCCCCTCGAGACTAAGGAAAATTAGAGAAAACCAAACAAACAACGTTCCCCTACGACGAGAAAAACACTTGACGACTTGAGACAAAATAATGTCAAACTGTCAGCAATCAAAATGACGCATTACAGTGTAAAAGAAATTGATATCAAACGAGGCTCGTAGTAGCAAACAAAAGGAACGACGAAAAGATCGCGCGATGAAAGAACAGTAATAATATAAAAAGAGTACGAAACAGAAAGCGAGAGAGAGAGAGAGCGAAAGATAAAATGCGATAATTGCTGGAAAGCTCCAAGATCTATTTTTTAAGCGAAGAAGCAAAAAAGAAAAAAAAGAGGCGAAAAACTAAAGCGATCGTATATTTTTGTACTAAGGCAGGCCTTGGTGTACGACGAGCGAGAGAGCCCCCTCACAAACCGCGTATTATTAATCGAAACTAGCAGGAGAAGGGCCCCGGAAATAAAAACAAACAAACTGTGATGTGTCTGTCGTTGTTAGTGCAGATTTTCAAGGTGTTCGGGTTGCCCGAGTCGGTTTAACAATCGGGGTAATATCAATCTCCAAAAACAAAAAAACAAATAGTTTCGCCATTAAAAATGCAAAACACATTGAGAAAAAATACATCGCGCTCCACCGAGATGGGAAGCTTCGAAATATTTGAGACTCGAGTCTTCATTTTGTCCTTTGTTGCTGCTATCAATTCGTGCGCCGAATGCCTTGAAGATTAAGAAAAAATAAGCAAAGGACTCGATTGTAGCAACGATAACGAAGATATAAAAAAAACAAACAAACATTTAAATGGATCGATGTTTGATCCATAGAAGGGCATATTCATAACATATAGAAAACAAAAAGTACCATTATTATCTGGTGCACTATACGCATATAAAAAGTACTGTACGATCGAGTGTAAGAGAGTGAACGAAGAGCGAGCGAGCGAGCGAGCAAACTCGGGCTAAAAATGTGACAAAAATAAGAATACGTGTGTGTGTGCGGTAAAGAATACGAGGGGAGGGATTAAAGCGAACGAAACATCTGTGATACCAAAATAATAAAATCTTTAGGGGGATGCGCGCAAATGAGAGATTTTGAGGGGAGTTAATAAAATTGTAGCCAAGAGTGAAACAAAAACAATAGTGAAACGAAACAAAGAAATAAACCAAGCGCGCGCGTTTGTGTCTGAGAAGAAAAGGCTGTTTTCTGTGCATTGAGCCAGTCCATTCAAAATAACAAACAAAACAAACAAGAACAAATAACAAAGAAAATGCAACATTGTTAGAAGTTAACTTAAAAATACTTACTAAAAATTAAAAATACGATTTATTGATGCAAACACGACGAGAATATGAACAAACGAAGGAAAACAAGGAAACACCTTTTACCTGAAAACTCTTCTAGCGATTGCCTCGTTCATGAGTCATTGTACACTATACAAGCTGATTATTATAATATCTATCTTTCCAGCGATCCGTGTGTCTTTGTATGTGTGACATGTGCGTGTATTTCAGAAGAAGAAGCGAAATAAAAATTAAAATTCAATGAGAATCGTAGGAGGACGAACAATGATCCAAAAGGAACCCAGAGACCCAGCGGTCCGACCGAACAAACTTTTCAATAGCTTTCTCGCTCGGTCTGCCATCTTGTTATTTCATTCTCGCAGACCACTAGTCTCGTCATTCCAATAAATAAAGACTCGATATCGAAAAGTCGGACCGTCGCGATCTCTGAAGTCGCGTGGAATAAAAAGAAAAGTCCAAAAGTGATGAAAACAATGGAGCAAACAAGAAGAACAAGTAGAAACTAATTTCGAGGACTGCGAGTATTTTTTCACTCTTTGACTCCATTCTCATATTTTCTGGTCCCTAGCTAATCAGTGTGCATATTTTGATCGAGGCACAGGGTACTCGAAAAACAAAAGCAACTTCGCACCAATACAAAAAACAATGGGCAAATGCAATTTTCTTTCATCGTTGTTTAAACATTTGGAACATCAAAAACAATCCACATAGAGCGACATCGCGAACAGTATTACAAGTTCCTACGAGTAAGCAGATGACAAGTCATTTTACGTTTTTCACACAAATTCAAACTCTATTGTGCTCTACGTATGAGTGCGTGTGTGTGTCTGAGAGAAAAGACAAAGTGAAAGCATTGCGTTAGATAAAACTATCCACGGAAGACAATTATTATTGTACCAAAATGTATACACACAAAACAAAGAAAGAGGAGAGAAGATACAAACGAAAAGAATGAACATTTATAACGCCACTTTACGAGCGAAAAGGTCATTCCAATTGATGAGGCGGCAGGCGATCGATTTCAAAAGGAAAGTCACAAAATACACAATATCATATTTTATTTTTAGTTTGTATTTTCATTATTATGATTATCACAATTACTGTATTGCTATTATAATTCTTTAGCTATTATTATTATTATTATTATTCTTATATTATCGTCAAACATTGTTCTATGAAAAGGAAGAACGGGACAGTCTAAAAAAGTTCGATCACGTTGTTCAAGTCGCACAACTCTTCACCATAGATTTACAACCAGATTTAGTTTGTTTGAGGTCGCATTGGGATCTGTCAGTTAAGCGGCCAGCTTGACCAATATGGCGACGTCAAGTGTGCAAAGAGTACAGGCCAGATCGAGGGAGAGAATTTTGAAGGACAGGCACATTTTTAAGTATGAAAAAAATCGCGATACCAAATTGTCAGGTTGAGAGTTTATTGCTTGAAAACATCAAACTTGACACACAACTATTGCACACTTGCACTAGTTTGGTTTTCTGCCACCAGATGTCATGGCGTTGTTTGTCAGATCCCATTCGGAGGAAAAGTTATCGCGAGGACTGTTAGGACGAGGATAATGAGGAGGATATTATCGCGAAGAAAAAACATCGATTTTATTGTTATCAAAATGATTCGGCAACGACAAGAATTCGCGCTTTGTTACACCTTTCTATGTCGTTATAGTTTCATCTGTTTTGCATATTTTTCTTGTTTTACGTGGCAATGATAAGAATCACACTGTTTGAGAAGTTTATTCCACTCTTTCGACGAAATATTGTTCATGTCGTTGTCGAACAATCGTCATTTTTTTGTTCGTGTTGCATAAATTAATGACGTTACTCGAAAATAATTAGAAAAAAAGAAGAGAATATGTGTATCGAGTGATGAAGAAAAGCTTAGAAAGAAAAAGATTTTGCCACGATCTGCAGGCGGACCGCGGCGTCAAAACCCGCACAATCGCTGAACTTGAAAAAGCGTCGACCATCCAAAAAATGAATAAAATAAAACGTTCTAGCAAAATATATTATATACACGAAAATTATAGTATATATCAAAATACATGATATATTATACGTTGATATATGTCACGTCCTGAGTACAGGGATAAAGCGTGTTCTTTATTGTATATACAATAATGTCGCGTTCTTTATCGCGTTTAGATGTTTCTGTTGTGTTTATTTTTACTTTTCTCCATCCACGCGATATCTGATGCGTAGGGCGAAGCTCCCGTTCAACAAAATGGTGATCAAAATTTTTTTAAGTAGTATTCTATAATGTCCGAAAAGAAAGACAACTCTGAATTATGGTTTCGAAGCATACAAACGCGTTCTTTTTTCACGTTTCATTTTACCATACAGCTTATCGATTTCGAGACCATGCAACCTTAAAATTCTTCGACGGCCACTTTGAGGAACGAAGCATCAACGTCGAAAATTCATTTTTCAAAGTGTCTTTCGGGTAAGAAACTTTGGTCCGAAAATTCTGCGCAACTGTATAGTGCACGTACTCGTAACAATTTTTCGACCTAAATATAGAAATATGAAACTGAATACTCGTCGCTGGTGTTTATATCGTCGTTGAATTGTTTGCCCGTAAATATACGTGTCTAGATTATATTCAATGATACGTCTGATGGGTCGTTTATTGCGTCAAGTTTTCGGCATCACGGAATCATCGTTTTTTCTCCAGTAGATTTATTGGGGACATACGAAGATCCGAGTTACAAAACGGTTATCAAATTAACCCTCCGTGGTCACCAGGGGTCAAAATGACCCCAAGCCCAACTTTGAGCAAGAATTATTACTAGTTATTGGCGCCCGAGACGGTTGGCATTCTCTCCAACGGTTCTTTGGGATGACCGAAGAAATTGTTTTTTTCCAAACATTGATTCATTTTATTTCGCCATTTTGAAAATTGGAAAAAAAAATTTTGGCATGATATTTTCATTCTGAAAGGTTCAAACTAATATCCTGAATTTTTGTGTGTTGTTCGTAACGATACTGGCAATGGGGCAAGCGTTTAAACATAGCTGGGGTCATTCTGACCCCGTGTTACTAGCGCGTCATTTCTAGAACGAGTGACTACGGAGGGTTAAGACCCGCAGACCGTAGTCCATCGCATCGCTGAATTTGTGGATGGAATTAAAAAAAAAAAAAGTGAAAACAAAAATAACGATTTTAACGAACCTTGAGTGGTGGTCTCCATTATTTTTATTCCAACGTGTATTTCTGCGTATACTTCTACAACAGTTATCAAAAACATGCGGATCCATCAGTGTATTCTGTCATAAAAAGAATAAATATATTTCGTGTGTGGCAAAAGTCAAAATACAATCGACATCGTGTTTTTTCCTCATATTCTCTTTCAAAACTCACTTCCCAGGTTAACCCTTAATGGTCGGTCAAGGTTTGGATCAGTCCACGCTGTTTTAAGACCAGCGACACCTCTCAGATTTTTTTTTTTTTTTTTTNACCTCTCAGATTTTTTTTTTTTAATTTTTTTTATTTTCAAATGGACAATTCAAATTTCAGCCTCATTTTTTTCGACATTTTTCAAAGCCCTTTCCAGGGCTTTGAAAAATTTACTAATTAATAAAAGGGACAAATTTACTTTGTGGTTCTCCTCAAAGTAAATTTGTCAGCATCATAGTTACTAAAATCGAGTTTTCACCCAGTAAACTTTGAGGAAATAGAAATTACTCTTCACCATTCTCTCCGGCGTGAAAAAAAAAGATTCAGTACTTGTAAGCCAGATTACTGCTGTCGGAACGGTTCCACGAACAAAAAACCTGTGCAGTTAACATTTGCACTGGTTTGCAGTTTAAAGGTTGAAGAAAATGGGTTTGTAATTCCAGGGTTGAATATCAACAATTAAACGCCTTGAAAATAATTGGCGTTTTAATTTTTCTTATTTATCACTCTCCAAAGTGAGTGGGGTTGATCACTACCCCAATGACTATTACGTCACAATCTGGAAGTGTGACTCAAGCGCAAAACCTCTAGAGTACGAAGGCGCCAAGTATTTTGAAAAAAAAAAAGCATAGCACGAGCCCTACTGCACTCTTGTATACAGTAGAATAGGCGTTCCGTGACGTCACAGAAACTTTAAATCGTCCTGACAGAGAAAGGGGTCGAAGGGAAATCTCATATTAGATCTGAATTTTCTACGATTTTTTATCATTCGATCAGTGTTTGAGGAGAATCCGTTCAGCCAATCCAAAGGAATCTAATGTTTCAGATTTGGGTCGAGCGCTCTGAGAACTTGTCTGTTTCTCGGAGTTTCTCGGATCATTATTACAACAGCAGGGGTGTCTATTCTTCTGAAAAAAATCATTTTGGACGGACACGATCACGATTTTTGGCGTGAAACAAGAATAGAAACTCCACTTGTTTACTTATGTTTGTTTATTTTTTTTTTTATTATTAAAATATTTATAATATATATTTTTTTATATATACACTCAGTACAAATATTTAGAATACAATTTTTGAAACAATAAAAATTTGAACGTCCATGGTTACGAATGTGTCGCGCTCGTACAACGCTCTCGCGCCTTACTCGCCTTACCTCGCGCGAAGAAAAACGATGGTTTTGTAGCGAAACACGCACTCTAAAGTTCTCGGTGTACCTCCATAACCATTATTGTGTGTGTTGAGTAGGTTTTTTTCTCTTGATTCTACTGTAGCCTACAATACTGCTGACGAATGAACAAAATTCATGAATATATTCTGATTCGAATGAAAAATACTGCTGATAGTACAATCGTAAGTTGATGAATCCCTCAAGGCCAAAAAGAGAAGTTGACTTTTTTAACGTCTCTGTAAATGTACATAACTTAACGTGTGTGAATAATTGATTGAAAAAATAAAACGTCAATGCACATTAGGGCGGAATCTCTGATCGAGTTCGCGAATTTGCTTGTCCACGAAAATTCGTCTCCGATGTTAACCCTCCGTGGTCACACGGGGTCAGAATGACCCCAGCCATGTTTAAACGCTTGCCGCGTTGCCAGGATCGTTCCGAACGACACATAAGAATTCAGGATATTAGTTTGAACCTTTCAGAATGAGATTATCACGCCAAAAATTTTTTATCTAATTTTTAAAATGGCGAAAAAAAATTAGCAAGGAAGCAATGTGTAAAAAAAAAAATTCCTTTGGGCACTCCAAAGCACCGTTGGAAAGGATGCCAACCGTCTCGGGCGCCGATAACTCGTAGTAATTCTAGCTCAAAGCTGGGTTTGGGGTCATTTTGACTCCTGGTCACCACGGAGGGTTATTGTTCGTTTTACAGTGTTCGGAGACGAATTTGTGTGGTGAAATGTACTGGCCGTTAAAAAAAGATGGAGGAGCAAACAACGTGTACTCGGCGATCATCACGAATGCGATAAGCACTGATCTCTCTCTTATTTTCTTTTGTAACACTTTTCTTTCGAAGAAGCCTTCTCCTCGTGGAGCTCAGGCTAGGGAAAGAAATCTGTGGATATATGGAATAGAATTTAATTTCTTGCTATTTTGGAGGACTCTTTGTTGCCGGCCACAACGTGTTCAAGGTCAAGACCGTCGTATTCGAGTCCACCGGCGTTGTCGTAATAAGCATAATCGTAATCGTTCTTTTTTCCTGATTTCGGCCTTGCTGTCGTGCTCGGTTCGTTTATTCGTGCTGTTGTTGAGAATGGCCGTGCTGATGAACCACTCGCGAACGTCGTACTTCTTGCTGTTGTTTGCGTTTGCCTCTGCTGGTTGTTGTTGAAATTCTGAGGACTGTAGGTCGTGGGACCTGCGGTTCTCCTTTAAAAATAATAAAAGCAATCATGACAACTGCAATAACTTATAAACACGACGATGGACAGAAAACTTCATTTATTCACTGTACGCGGATATAATTGGAGAGTGGAAAAACCAGCAGAAAAATTGACGTGAAGCGAAATGTAATTTGAGTAAAATTCCTGATAAAAAATTGTTCCACATGGAAGTGCGTAGCAAAGAATGTTCAGGAAATCAATAACGGTTATCAACGTACCTTGGTACAGGTGTGGTCGTTCTAGGTGTTTCGGCGAGATGATTTATGCTCGAAGGGCTGAATCCAATAGCAGCTTGCGATCTGATAATATCATAGTTGGCGGTACTGGTTTCGTAATATTTTCCGTTGTTGGTAAGGTCATAGTTAGCATTGTATTGAGTGGCTTTTTTGGGCGCTCTGGTCGAGTCGGCATATTGAGTAGATTTGGAGGATTGTGGACGGTACTGTCCATTGTCATTGCCAGTTGCTCGAGAATCGTAGCGGTCGACACCGCGAGCCTGACTGGCAAAGTGGTCATTGGAATATTTCTTGGTTGACCTTGAATTCTCGAAGTATTGGGTAGATTTGGCTGCTTGACTGTTGTGCTGTGGAGTGTTGTCACTGGTCGAAGCTTTGTTGCTTATCTGTGGTCTGTAGGTCGTTGGAACGTAACCATTCCCTGCTGCAAACAAAGCTCTGGTCATTGTGGTTCAGGATTGACAAGTGGAAAGATGGGGATTCTCAACCCTTGACAGTCACGTCTCGAAATTGTGGCGTAATAGTCATTGGGGGTGTCGTCATCCCCACTCGCTTTGAGGGCGATAAGTATTCGAAAAATCGTTAGAAAAATAAAATTAAAATACGACAACGTATTTTTAACCCTCGAGTAACGACCATGACGATTGTATTTAATTCGTGCAATTTTGAATATTAAACAAAATTTGCAAAAATGTACGAAAAATGATGCAGAAATTGTTATTTCGTAATTTAAAAGAAAAAATCGTTTTATAAGTCTGAAATGGCATGCTTTCAGGTAGGACTGGTTACATTGGCGACCGTTCCAAAAAGTATATCCCAGGTTTCAGACTGTCTGCGTCCTATGGCTGCCAAAAATGAACTAATGGGCCCTTTCAAATAATAACGATAAGGCTCCCTACTAGAACGTTCAAACTACCGACGAACGAACGGTGGAATAAGTCCCATTTTCCATCTGACCATTAAGGGTTAAGTACATTATTCATACGGAACATTTCATATTATCAAATAATTCAATTCCGGCAAAAAACATACGAATCATTATAATGGGTACACATCCTTAAATGGTGTTGTTTATTTCGTACTGACCGTGATTGGTATTGTAAGCCTCTTGAAATGTGGTCGGTGCGATAGTCGTTGGGAATGTATTGGGCGAGCTGGATGAGCGTTGAATGTTGTTGTAGTTTCTCTGGTAATTGGTGTAGTAGTCGTTGGATTGATAGTTTGTGCTTGGTTGAACGGTGGTCGATTGGGTGCGGGTGTTTTGGCCGAATTGGGAATATTGCGTGTTGTAGTTTAGTTGTTCGTTGAAATTTTGGTTGTAGCTCGTTGTTTTGGGCGTCGTAACGCTAGTGCTGGGGTAGTTTTGACTGTACGTCGTTGGTTTGGGGCTTGTGATACTCTGGCCATAACTGTTGCTCGACTGTTGTTGGTTCTTGTTTGAGTTGTAAGCGTTGTTGTTATTGTTGTTGTTGTTGTTGTTGTAAGTGGTGGGTCTTACGGTGGTGCTTGGCGACTGATAACTGCTGTAAGTCTGTTGCGCAGTGGATGGTCTGTGTGGCGTTGTTGGTGTGCTGAATTTCTGGTTGTTTTGATTTCTAGTGCTGAAATTGTCCGGGGCGACAGAACTCGGCGTTGTCGATGATGGGAACGAATTGGTTCGTTGTCTGTTGAAATTGTTATTGTAATAATTTCCGTTGTAGTTGTTGGAGGTTGGACTGCTCGCGATAATCGGGGCAACAGTGCTCGACGAGGCGAAATTGTTGCCAAAATTTGCGTTGTTTCCGTTGCTGCTCGTCTGTTGTTTACGAGCGACCTTTCTCACACCGCTCTTCTTTTTCGGCTCCTGTGCAGGCTCGTTCTCATAGTCCTCGTCTTTCCCACCGTTACGACTGTTGTAAAAATTGATGCTGCTGCTACCACGCAGAATGTCACGACTGTTGCCGTTCTCAGCTGCGTTGTAAGTGTTCTGTGCCGCTCGGTTCAGATTGTTTGCTGATGAGCGCACTGGGTCGCTCGTCTCACTGCGTTGAAGGTGATCTTGGGGCTCGGCGTCACTACGAATACTGTCGTAGTGAAGCGACTCCAGACCCGAACCTAATCGATACAGATCGAAATTGTCACTCGCATAGTACAGCGTTGCTGCTTCACAATCCACGTCGTACCAATCCGCACATGTTTGACTCTCCTGGTCGAAGGCTGTATCGTTCGGACACAGGAATCTAATTAATCCAACAAACAAAAATCCTAATTAGTCCATTAATCCAACAAATCAAACAAAAATTATTCAATTTCCAAAATGGCGAAAAATGTCAGGAAAGAGGCAATGTTTCAAAAAAAAAGTCTTGAGGAACCCCTAAGAACCGTTGGAGACCAATCCGTCTCGAGCGCCAATGCCTTGTAGTCATTCTAGCTCAAAATTGGGCTCGGGGTCATTTTGGCCCCTGATGACCACGGAGAGTTAATTAAATAATAATAAAAAAGAAAAAACTACGACGATGAAGCAATTTATTTGTTTTGCTGTACGATCGAGACTCACTTGTAATCCTGAACGCTGCCTGCTACGGAAACACAAACGTGGAACAACTGGCAATCGGTTTCCGGATCAGCATAGTAACTGCCGACTATTTTGTTGCGGCAATTGAAGGAGGTATCCGGCATGTACTGCTGCGAGTATCTCGGCGCTGGTCTTTGAAGACCCAACACGCAACTCCATGCTATAAAAACTGGAGAAGAAAAATACATGAATAAACAGATTGATAAACAAATAAATAAAATTTAATTTATTCCTTTTTTTTCAAATTCAATACTCAGTGCGAAATATATATATTTCGTCTCGTTCCATGGCTTATTAATCCACGGCAAGCTGCAGCTCGATTATAATTCAGGGAACGCGAGATACGAATCCATTGTTCTGGCGCAAACATTTCTTTCTTTCGCCAATTAGTCGACCAAGTCCTGCGCCTCCCAGAATTCTTGCCGCTAAAAATTCTTTGCATTTGCCACACACTTACGCGACAATCACACTGACATATTGATACTCGCGTTTCCCAACCGCGCAGGCTATTTATTTTCATCGAATTTTTCATACTTGTCACAGCCTTTTGGCCGACTATCAAACCGAAGCATATTGCAGCATGAGAATCATGTTGCAACGCTGTGAATTTCCCACCTTAGATGTGTGATTGTTGCAACGAGTGTTAATTATGATTCAGTGTACTCCGTTCTATCGAGCAGATTTCTAATAAAATCTGTAAGTCTTTTGCTTCGCCAAGGAAAATGGGTTATTCTTGGAATTTTTAAATAGCATCCAGAATATTTTCACATTTCGTGTCGAAAATTTAAAAACGGCGGAAATTTTTATCTTATGATTTATTCCCACCAGTTTTCGCCAGTAGGTGCGATCAACAGCCTCCTTTACGTAACATACTAATTACGGGAATTCGTTTGAGAATTAAATACCAAAAACACGATTTAAGGTAGTACTGTCGCTTTTAGAGTTAGTGTTCAGAATTCGATAACATTTGTCATAGCAAGAGATGACGATTAGAAAAGGATCCTGTCAATATTTCAAGAGGCTACAGAGAACTAGAAAAAAATATTCGTGTTCGCAATTTCATACATTTAACGTTGAGTCTCATGAGAAATATCAGCTCTCATGGCATTTTACAATGAATCGTTATCAATTCTTAGGAGGAATCACAGTTTTCATTGTAAAATACAATGAAATGTATGAAATCGATGTTAAATTCATGAAATTACCAATAAGAATATTTTTTTCTGGTTCTCTGTAGCCTCTTGAAAATTTGACCGGATCTTTTTCTTATCATAATCTACTACTGCACCAAATTTTATTAAATTCTGAACCTTAATTCTAAAATCTCCAGTACTACCTTAAAATTTGAGATGAAATTTTTATCTTTATATTCCAAAATCTCGTGTCACGGTGTTTGTGGTCACAATCCTCCGAAACAGCTTGACCACTTTTTACGAAATTTTTTATGTATATTTGGTACGTGTGAGAATAGATGGTAAAGTATATTTCATGCCCGCGTTATTTTTTATTCGTCAACTGAAATATTCACTAGAAATCATTTATATGGCAGCAGAACAACGTTTGGCTCGTCAGAAAGTTTCGCTATAAAAAAATGAGCCGCTCTTGTTTTATTTCTCTTATTTGATCAAATTCGTTCTTTTTTTTTTGCCTCAATGCTCGATTTTTTTGGAAACCCTGATCGATTCCCTTGACTGCTGCTCCTGGTAATGTCGAACCACTTGAAAGTTTCGTAAGAGGGAAGCAGGGGCTTGTTGAAAAAATTGTTGAATTTTTTCAAAGTTCTTGAAAATGTTTCTTCTCTAAATGTTCCTCAATTTTTTTCTACACAATCCCAACGATTGGGTCTTTTTTTATTCAAGAGAAAAAAAAGTCATTGATCGACAAAAAAAAAACAGCAAATTTGCTTTAGTTTTCAGCTCCAAAAAAAACGAGTTCGATTGAATTTGTTGCAGACTTATTTCTACTATTTGACAAGATCGAAACCGTGGAATAATTTTTATTTTCAATCTTTTGAAAACACCATAATTACTTGACCCACAGAAATCTTATTCCTTCGTTAGTTGATGTACAGAAAAGTTTCATCGAAATGATTACAAGTCGAAGCCATTTGCATCCTGACTCGCTCGCTCACAGTAGCTTTTTTTCAAATATTTACATAAGAAGAAAGATGTTCACGGAATCATGAACGCATGACCCAAGTACCGCATTTCTCCAAGATTTACCGAAAGTCTCTGAAGCCACGAAGAGTTTCTTTGCACGATGTTTTTTTTTCAGTTTAATCCAGACGTACGCTATTATTACAATTGCTGCTAATTGAAAATCCGAAACGGGAGAAAAATTGCGTGATTATTAACGGTTTTTATTGCCTTTTTGCAACTTCCACCTTTCTCTTCGCTCCGAAAGGTGCGAAAAAAACTTGCGGTCAATTCCGAGATGAGTGGAACGGAAAATCGTTCGACGAATACAACAAATTCGGAAAATCAAGTCACGCAATAATTGTTCGCAAGATATCGTTCAAAAATTTCCAATTTTGTATTTTCCGAGAAACAGGTTGCATTCATCTTTCCCGATGGGAGATGAAATTCATAAGAGGGAGAGAAATTTATCGAGAAAAATCCAAATGAGGAGCAAGCTTGTTTTGATTATTTAATTATCAGGATTTTTTACTGTTCCCGACACGAATACGACATGCAGAGCGGAACCAAATATGCAGGAACGTGTATCGGAACGTTTTAGAAAGAGAGAATTTTACAGTCAAAATAAATCGTAGAAATCGAAGGATTTTTCGATCCACGAATTTCTCCAACAATCAATAATGCGTCTGACTTTTTTATGACTTACAAAATGTTTTCAAAAAAATTGACGTGAAAAAAGAAAAAATTGAGAAATACAACGAAACAATTAGGAAAATGGGGCGAATAATCGTATGCACCAAAGTTACAAACCTAAAGCGACGACGAAGCAGGTCCTGAAGGACATGTTGAGATTTAATAAACAAATGGAATCAACACGATGATCTTGTTCGATGGAAAAAACAACAAACAGAAATGATAAATTTCACGAAGAAAACGTTTGTGACGATGGAGGATGTTAAACACTTTCGCGGGACTTTTGTTACTCGTGAAGAGCTCGTTTTTCCTTCTGTACCGTCTCAATGAAACTCGATGATGCGACTGTGGCACGAGAGGTGAACGGGCCAACGAAGAGGAACCTATCTCTCTCTCTTTTTTCGTTTGCCGGAGGAGAGAGAGGTTGGTCTTTGGCAGAGGCAATGTGTTCTCTCGAGTCGTTCATCAGGTCGACCAAGAGGATGGGTAAAAGGACTTCTGAGAGAAGGGGTTGACCATGTATATAACGAATGAGAGATAGAACGTATACGAAAGCGAAGGTAATATCGTCGTGAATCGTTACGTCACAACGATATGGTACTTCTTCACTCACGAGGATCAGAGCGAGTCTTCGTACTAAATTTTAGCAGAATCCCTCTCTCTTTGCTCTGGCTCTCTCTTTCATTTTCAACTCGTGTCCTCCTTCCTTGTTCGTTCCCATTCTTGAGTGAAAAAAGGAAGCAAATTTTCCAACATTCTGTAGCTCCTCGTCCCACTTCCCGACCAGCGTCCTTCCATGCACCATTCGATATGACGACGGATACCAATGAATTTTGCAGAAGAAGGCTATTAAGGACGTTGTATGCAAAATTTTCTATCAAAAAAAAATAGTGATGTCCTCTTAAAATATCTCGATATTTATTTATAAAAATCACTATTTTCAGTCGTTTTCCATAAGAGCGTGAATTAAATGTTCCAATTTTCAACATTAAATATTTCGATTTCTAAATGGTGAAGCCTCTTAAAACTTTGCACACACGTTTGTGTGTCATCGAAGAAGCTTTGTTTAGTTTTTCAAAAAATTCGTTCGTTAAATTTTTTCAAAATTCTTTTTATAATATAACAAATACAGATTACCTCGGACCATCTTGGAATTAGAGTATGTTGTTCTTTAATCAATTTGTCCCCATACAACGTCCTTAACTTTCCTTCGGACGAGTCTCCGCACTTAATTGCTCGGTACTAAACTTTTTTTTCATCTTCTTTCCACACACGAACAGTACCATCTCTCCTTTTTTTTCACAAATATGTGTGCGTAATACGTCAAATGGCCGAATGCTTGGAACAATAATTGCCGCCACAGCAACATATTTCTGGTTCAGGGTTTTTTTTTTGTTGTAAACAAAACGCACGGAAGATTTTATTTCTTCCGTTTGTAACAGCAGGTGAAACTCAAGTTGTCGTGGAAAAATACACCGAGTGGGAGAAAAAAAAGGCTGAAGTATTCGAGAGGTTTATGGTATTCTTGACAGAAGCGCTGCCCATTACGAATTATCGAATTATGCCGCCGAGTGGGTGAAATTTTTATCTTCGCGATTCCAACGTGGGAAGTCTCTCTTGAGAAAAATGGAAGATGGAGACGGACAGGGAGAGAGGAAAAGACACACGTAGAGAGGGCTAAAACCTTCTACTTTCCATTTAATTCATCCTGCTAGACATCCCAACAAGAAACTGTCATGGTATCTACGTGTGTGCAGAGATAATCGCTCGAACAGTCCGAGAATCCATTGTAACACGCTAATTGTCTATCTCGACATTAAACCGTTCATTGGTTGCAACCAAGTCCATCGACTTCTTACCGCTATTTTCTCTCTAATGTTGACTGAGAAACCGTTAAGTACAGAATAATGAAAACACCTTAAATCATCACATTAAATATAAACTTGGCAAAAGAAATCAATGGATTGCAGCTGTTGAGATAATAATTGAATCTCTGAATAGTATTCAAAGCTAATTTCGTTGTTTATTTGATTCCTCGTCCAAACACAGTCTGGCGAAGTGATAAATCAGAAATGAGATCGAACTTTAACCCTAGAACGGCAACCGTATTTTTTTTACCTATTTCGGTAACCCGGGAGTCAAAAATGACCGCAATTTTGAAAAATTCATATTTCCGGTAAAATTTAACGGAAAGAGTTCAACTTGGGCTCATTCTTCTCGATTTTTCATGCAGGATCACGTGAGCCCGGGGCAATTTTTCTTGAAGTCAAAAAATTAGTCAAAAAATCGCCAAAGCGATAAAAAAACGGGACAACGCAGGGAGAAAGGGTGCGGGATTTATCAAAGTCACCTGGGGTCGTTTTTAACCCCAGGTAACCGTGATACGGTTGAAATTAAATGTTGAAATTTATTTTATAAACAGCAACTTCAAGGGCAAATATTCTTAAGCTATGCATAACGTAATGTAGGTACGTAATACAAATTAAGGAGTGGTGAACTCTTTTAACATTCCGAAGTAAAAAGTATACATAATCCTGATACGTCGTCATTACTAGTTGTTGGGTCTGCTTGTTTCCCCTCGATCGACGATCATCGTTCATACTCGTTCATACGTATTTATGCAAGAAAAGGATCGCGTTCGTCGCTCGTTACTTTGGTCTACGGGTTTGCGAAACGTTTTTTTCCGTCTGTTAAGAGCGACTGGCAAGGCTGTATTCTGCGCTGCTTCTTCTTCTCCTTGGCTACCTGCTGAGCCCATCGTTTGCTCATTCTCGAGATGGCGATATGTCTCGCGAGAGAGGCACGTATTCTTGGCGAACGATCTTCGATCGAATGAACCGACGAACCGAAAAATTCCCGGTTGAAAGTCACGGCATAGGTCACCAAGCGAGCAGAGAACCTACATAGAAAAGGATTCGCCTGGTATATCGACTCCCACTCTTTCAGTGCGAATCTTACATGCAGCGGTGAATAAAACACACCTGCACTCTTTTTCAACTTCGAGAAATTTCAAATCAATGATTAATGTAACGAGGTTTTTCACATACTTATTCTCGCATAAATCAACGTTTCTAGTTCATTTATCAAAGGAATAATACTTTCCTATAACTTTCTACTATTTTCATTGTTACATTTTTCAATACTTTTCCTACTATCGCATCCACGCAACGATCCTTTTTGTTCCAACAACTTTTAGAAATATCAAAAAATGTATTCACAAACTTACTACTTTATTCGCTGACGTTTAAGGACGTTGTGTGCTAAATTTTCTATCGATAGAATTCCTTCAAATTTGCGCCGCACTAAGAGAGTAGTGACGTCTAATAGCTCGCGCAATTCCAAGAGCTTTCACCATGTAGAAGTCGAGATATTTATTTATAAAAATCACAATTTTCAGTAATTTCTCATAAGAACAGGTGTTAAAAGTTCCAATTTTCAACATTAAATATTTCGATTCCTAAATGGTGAAGCCTCTTAAAACTTTGCACACACTTTTGTGTAACATCGGAGAAGCTTTATTTAGTTTTTCAATAAATCGCTCGTTAAATTTTTTCGAAATTCTGTTTATTATTTAAAAAATACAGATAACCTCGGACAATTTTGGATTTAGAGAACGTTGTTCTTTAGTCAATTTGTAACAATAATATTGTAACATATTTACAATTGTAAAAATTTGATTGAAATAAAACTATGTCAATGAATAATTTGGTGTATAGAGTACGAAATTACCAATGAAAAATTTTCGTAGATTGAAGTTTCTGGTTGCTATTCAGTGTCGAAGGTCTCTCAGTTTTTTCTATAGACGCGAAAGATTTTTTTGGTTCAAAAAATGCGGTTAGAACAATTTAATCTTTGTGACTTAAAAATCCGAGAGCAATGAGTTTCATTTCGTATATCCTGTTCGTTGAGTTCAGGGACCGTTGATTGATAAACGTCTTGTAATTTTCTTGTGATTGTTAATAACGTAAATTAAGAGTCGATTGGCAATTACAGCGACTTTCACATCATTTGGTTTCTAGACCTTAGAAGTTTTTTCCAGGATAAAAATAATGAGGGTTTTAATGATCATATTTCCTATCGGCTGAGAATGAATTGTCTTGTGAGAAAAATTCTCTACGGATCGATCAATCTACCGATCTGTGAGTAATCTTTATGGAATCTCGATATAAAACATACCGATCGCATCTTGTTTCGAAAAGTCTCGTATTATTCGAAGCCTTGGGCCCCTGCTTCTGGCACCGGGTCAAGTGTCATTTCTGACCGGTTCTCAATAAATCGAATCTCGATATAAATGTGCTCGCTGTGCATCATTAAAAACTGACAAATCATTAAAAGAAAGAGCAGCATTCGTATCCACCCGAGTAGTTCGTGCGGGGAATAAAACCGTTCGAGTTTAACAAGATATGAGAATAACTAGTACAAGTCGAAGCATCAAATTTTTTATTCGATGATCACTTAAGGATGTTGAGTCCCAAATCGCAAACGATAAGAAATTTCCCAAAATTTGGTATGTCTTTGTACGAAGTATTTAATAGATCGTGTAAAAATTTCACGACCATTAGGAAGCTCGTTATTGAACAATTAACATTAATAAATTAAATTTATTCAAATGAAGTCTCATGGAAACTGGTATAACTTTGCGATACGTTTTTTTTTGACCTCTCAATTCTTTAATAACTGCAATATCCTGAAAGCAACAGAAACAAAACGAAGTTTATTAAAAAATCTTTTTTTTTTTGTTTAAAAAAGTGTTCTTAACAAAATGTTTATTTTTGAATAACCAGCTCCCTGAACGTCGTGAAATTTTTATCCGACCTCTTCAATACTTCATACAAAAACATACTAAATTTTCAGAATTTTCTTATCATTTTTTATTTCAACCCTCAAGTTGGTTAAAGTCATGGTGATAGAATTCTTGAAATTTGGTATATTTTTACATGAAGTATCCAGGAGGTTGCGTACAAATTTCACAACGACTAAGAAGCTATTTATTGAACAATTAACATTAACAATTTCCACTCCTTAACCACTCAATCCGAGTGCCTGATGACAGAGCCGATAAGAATTTTTTGTGTAACTCTAGAATAAATTCTCTTAAGAAACCGGTTCAGGCTGAAATTTAGATTTCTAATGAATTTGATTAAAATCTAATTTGAATGATAAACAAAAAGTTACGAACGTCTCTGATAGTGCTAAGGAAAAAATAATGATCGTATCACAATAATTATTCGAAAGTTTAGCGTTCCTTTACAATATTTACCGCAAAAAAAAAATCTCCAGCGTTGCACATGTGAATTGGAACGACGAAGATTTCAAAGATCTTCCTGATGTCTTGCCCAATTGTAGACGAAAAAAGTTTCAGTTTGAAATCGACTTGGCATAGCCAACCACATCGATCAAATTAAGAATTTTTATGTCTCAATTAATTCGTAAATCAAGAGATGTCTGGCGCATTTTTAAGATTCAGCGATGAACCTGATGCCAAAAGAAGAGAAAAATATTAGTTTAGAGAGCACAAGATCTTGTACGATCCGGGTTTACAAGGCCTTCAGCGGATGAGCGTCAAATGATGCTTTGTGATTTATTTTTATTTTTCTGACCTTAAGGAGATTCTAGTATAACGGTCGTTCCAATGAATCGAGAGTCAAGCCTTCAACCGTCAACTACTGTAAACCGAAAAGCATTTGAAGTGAAAAATGTTGTGCAATGAGGAATAAACGGCTCATTTAAATGGAGCAGATATTGATGAGGCAAGTGTCCGGAATAAAATCCAACTACGTATACGCAGAGTTTCTGGTCATTATTGTTTTTATAGCACTATTATAACAGAATTGACAAAAAAAGGTTGATTATAATTCATTGCACAATGAATTGTACACTGTACTGTCCGGGTTAGACAGTAATTATAAATGCAAGTTGGATTGGCGTTTGCCAGGCCGAAAAAAGTAGTTTTCTTCACGATTTTTTCCGGAAAACGCATTTCATTTGGCCAATATATGTAGAGGGAAGTAAATGTGGTCGTAGCCTTTGACTTTACATCGGCATTTTTTATTTTTAAAAATATTGATTGACACTGCTCCTGTAGACGATCTCCTGGAGGCACTAAAAAAAAGGTGTCTGGCGGTGAGCCCGCGAAATCTCCGGTTTGGATTATCGAAAATAAAAAAACCGAACAGATTCTTTTAGTGGATAGATGAATCTAGATATTGATCGAAGGAATGAGATTTCCGATGATTATTTTTACTTTTTTTTAACGCTTGAACGGGGGAAATTTCGTCGAAAATAGAAATATTTTATTTGTGGAGTCGCCATCTTGTCAAAAATCGAAATTTCAAATATTCCTTTGATCAATACCTAGATCCATTTATCTACTAAATGAATCTTTTTGGTTTTCTCATTTTCGATAATCCAAACCCGTGATTTCGTGATCTCCGCCAAACACCTTTTTTCGAGGACCTCCAGGAAATCGTGTACAGGAGCAGTGTCAATACATATTTTTCAAAATAAAAAATGCCGATGTAAAGTCAAAAGCTACGACTACATTAACTCTCCTCTACATACGTCGATCAAATGAAATGTCTTTTCAGAAAAAAATCGTGAAGAAAACGACTTTTTTCGGCCTCGCAACTAGACATGACTCCTTAAAAGTGTCAAAAAATCGTTAATTATCCATGTCGTGTGCGATTAACGAAAGGGGCCAAAAATAGCGAGTTCGATCTGTACACTTCTGTCTGGATGTTCTCGGATAGAAAAAAAGACAGAGACGGAGGGAGAGAGAGAGAGAGAGAGACGACTAACTCGCCTGAAGACAACTTTCGCCCTCCAAGGCTGAGAAGATTCCTGTGTCAGTTCTATCGCGCGTAATGCCAACGTGTATCGGAGACTCGTATATATAGTTTGGTCATTGTAAATCCCATCACATGGGACAAGCACCAACAATTCTCATCCCATCTCTCATCTCTCCCAAACTACTAACACTGGAATTTCCGGATAATTATCCGATCTGAGGCATTAATAAATGTCGTGGATTCGCTGTCTCGTGATGGACGAGAAATCGTCGTCGTTATCCCGAGACCTGACCATTCGACTGCTGGGTTGGGAAAAACATCGCTAATTAAAAGCATTGGCTAAAAAACGGTATCGCATTCTTAAAGGTATGAAAAGGTCAACTCTCAATGATACGCGTGTAACGATCGGAAGAAGCAACGATGAGCGAGACGAAAGAATTATTCCTTCATCTCGTATGATTGTTAGTCTTTCGAATCGCGTCCGCGAGCGATGAAAGATCATTCCGTACGTTTCATCAAGGAAAGTGGAGGTTAATGACGGTGTAACCTGGCCAGAAACTTCGGTTTACCGAATCGATGTTCAAGAACCAAAATCATCTCTGTCGGATTTCTTTGAATTGATAATTGGATCGTTGTTAGCGGTTTCATAGTTGCATGTCAGCTTATACATTTCCGTTATCATTGCCGGATCATTATTCAGCTCAAGCACTAAATTTTCTCATGAGTGTCGAGCAAGAAAGCGTCTCTTGTAGTCGAGGGATTAAAAAACTGAACTCACCGATTTGACGAATGATAATGGAACCTTTGGGTCTACGCTGCCCAACTATTTTGGACGATCTCACTGTTGAACTTGGTAGAAGAGATGATGAATTATTGCTCTCGAATACATGCCTACACTCTTTGGTTACACAAGTTTATTTCAATAATCGAGTAAAACTTGGCCAAGCGAAGAAATTCGTTGGCGACAGATAGTGAATACCTTGTCTCCTCGATCGTATTCCCAAAATCTTTTTCTGGCCTTTGGAACGTGTCGCGATCGAAAGCGATCGATTTAGCAGTAACCCCAGAACGCTAAACTTATTTTTGTCGCTTATTCCGATAATCCAGGGTCATGATTGACGCCAATTTTGAAAAATGCAGATCTCCGGTAAAATTTCACGAAAAGGGTTCAACCTGGGCTTATTCTCTCCGTTTTTTATTGCGGGATCACGTGAGCTTGAGGCAATTTTCCTTGAAGCCAAAAAATCAATGAAAATTGCCGCAAAATGATATACAAACGGGAGAACGAAGAGAGAAAGGGCGCGGGATTCAAAGTCTCCCGGAGTCGTTTTTGACCCCAGTTTACCGTCCTACGATCAATCAGCGAGTAATTAATTTGCATGCACACTTTCAGATTCGTCGGTGACGAGATCAACAGTTTTTGCCTCATGGGAGGCTCGTGTTATCAATATAGTAGCATTCGAGAAAGAACCCCAGAACAACGAGACAGTAGGCCCTCAATCCCGATTCGATCGATTATTCCTACCGACAATATTCTCTCTTTTCCCACCAGAGCAGGATTCGATAATTAATTTTTTCTTTTACCTCCCAATCTACAACCATCGCCGTTCATCCAACAACACAAAGAAATAAACCGGAACGAATTCAGACTCGATCGAACGGTTGCACACTTGTGTCATAGCTGCGAAAAAAATTCTCCAATCAGTTACTTAATCCCAGAGATAAAACCTGGACTTGGAAATGGTTGGAAAAAGAATGGTCAGTATGTCGAGAGGATGAACGTTTTAAAGTAATCGTACAAACTCGAGGAAGAACCTTGATTGTTTGCAATTACCAATGCGAACAGAATGTAAATTTCTGTGAAAAGAAACTACAATTTCTCTCCACGGAAGCAGCAGCAACAGAATCGAGGAAGAACCTTGAATATTCACAATTACTAGTAAAGAGAATGTGTATTTGCGTGACCAGAAAATAAAATTTCTCAGACTTTATTTTTATCACGAAAATTCCAACTTTTTTTTCGTTTCTTCTCGTCCACAAAAAACAAAAGTTTTCAGCCGTAAGAATTTTCGTGCATTCATCTTCACGCTCATCTTCATCCGGAATAACGGTCATGATGATTTCATCTTTGTGGATAGAAATGAGCCCGAGACAAATGATCGTATGGATTGTGGGTCCCGCAATAATTTCATACACATCCGGTATTACATATGCTTGAGGGAGAAAGTCTGAAGAACATTGATTCCTCGCGATATTCGTCACGTCGAGAGGTTACATATAAATAAATATACAGCGTGACGAGTTACATAGACGTCTTGTACCTCCCACTTGATAAAAATTCATCCGGAAAGATGAGCATCGATGATATACAGCGGAGGATATATCCTGGGGCACAATCCAAAGGAACGAACTCGGCAATGAAACATAACGTGGCGGTATCACCTTCAAAGTAGAACGTTTGTCGTGTCTCTCACGGTATACGAGTTTCTGAGTACAGATAGTTCCAAAAGTCGACACTCCACTGTAGAGAACGGTTTGCAAGTTTTTATTGGAAACATCAATTCGATGGCGTTTCATCATTGGCTGAAAATCTCCAATACGAAAAAAACGTTTGTGACATATTTTATGAGGCTGCACGCTGAAGAAAATCCAATTGGCTGTTATCAGCCGCATCGATGCGATGCAAAAAATATCTTCGAAATTTCTCAAGACGACCCAATACATCAAGGGCCAAAGTTTTAGGACTTTGTACGAAAATTTATGAAAACTCTTTGAATTTATAGTTATGAAGCGATCTGGAGACGAAATGGAATGTTTTGATGTGCCGAATAGAGCTGAAAGGCTTCGAGCAGCTGATTATTCATATTGAGCTGGTCCGGTAAAATATCAATTTATAATTCGAATACGCATTTTTAACCCTCGAACGTCAACCCGCCTCGTTTTACCACATTTTTAACTCATTTTTTGGCCCCGAGCAAAATACCCCCGGGCTCACGTGATCCTGCATTAAAAAACGAAAAAAATGAGCCCAAGTTGAACCCTTTTCATTAAATTTGACCGTAGATATGAATTTTTCAAAATTGGGGTCATTTATGATCCCAGGTTACCGGGATAAGTAAAAAAAAAAGGTTACCGTTCTAGGCTTAAAAATTCTCGACAATATTTAATAAGATTATGATAAATGCAAATGTTTAAGATTCTTTGATCATGCATTTCATTCGAGAATATTGACAATGCTAGTTCAGGAATGCCAATCCCTCTAAAGGTCAAACGCTCTCGTGCACATTTATTTATATGCTCTCTCGAGGAATCTCTGCCACGTATACAGACACAGTTTTTTTTTTTTATATTTTTTTCATTTACAGGCCCAATCGGCAAAGAGTTTAGAGAATAAAATGACGAAGAAGTAGCTAACAGTAACGGCAGGGATCTAGTGTGTGTTGTACCCCGCTGCTTATTCGATCTCTGGAGAAAGTGGTAAAGGTCAGAGATCGGCACGAATCATTTTTTTCTTGTTTAATCCTATGAGTATAAATGTATTAAGTGCCGCTCCGTACTATTCTCCTTCAACGTGTATTCGTGTATGGTCGAACACACATTATATACTATTTGATACGTTATGTATACTCGGCGTAAATGACGAGCGTGATGACTCTTTCGTCTACGATCATTATCAATTACTCCTCCTCCAATTCGATCATCTTCACTTTTTGTTAAGAAACTTATCTGATCCCCTTAATATCTCACTTCCGTACTCGGATTAATCTGGTGGTTACTCTTTTTTTTGTATAGTTGGAGAATATTGATTGGTTCTACATCAACAACGTATTTTACATGATCTAGGAATATGTATATATTGTCTGTGCCAATTGATTCAACAGAGGGAAGAGTTCTGCTTTATAATTTTCCATTAGCTGTGTAATTTCTGTAGTACACGTACAACTTCATGCACGAGTTCACACTCGTGGTAATTCAACTTTTTAATTCATCGTCAAACATAAAAATCAAACTCCGAACTCTACCGAATATGAAATATGAAACTCTACTACAAAATTGGGTTTGTGCCCATTTCACCCTAAACTCACTGAACCAATATCAATGAATCTTTCACAGGAATGAAGCACATGAATCAGAATGGGTTGTAGGCTGTATTGCATTTCGATAATTTTTGAACCCGAACCAAAAAATCACATTTTTCGTCATATTTTCCACTTTCAGAGTTCACAAGCAAGTAAAAAATGATATTTAACAAAAATTGCTAATTACCAATTCGAAGATAATTCGAAAACGAAAATAATGAGCGCGGTGGCTCGAGTGCCAGTTTGTAAAAAAACAAAAGTAAGAGCGATTTTCGTGAAATCAACGTTTGAAGGTTTTGAAAAAAAAATCAACTTTTCATATTGAGCTAGCTGTACCTTTTAGCGCTAGCTAGGTATGTTGCGGGGTGAAGCCCGCAGCTGGCATGGCTGGTAATTTATATGAATATGAATTAATTATTTATTTATTCGCTGCCTGTTGAAGGATTTTCGATTGTAGGAAAAACGATCACATTACGAAACAATCAATTTATTTATATGGAGTCCGAAGTGAAAGAAATCAAATCGTACATTTCTTGTTGGTGCATATTTAATCTTTAGGAAAAGACAAGAGAAATCACTGTATAATGCCGATTGTTTGGGGTAAAAATTCTTCGTTATGAAAAACATAATGCTTCGTGCAAAATTAGACAACGCGTTGCCATCAATCAGGAAATGAGAATCGTACGTGATCAATTATCATACTCCATATATCATTTTTTAATTCCGCCAATTCTTCAGTCCATTAATCATATTAGCGTGCGGAGAATCGAAGAGAAAAAAACACTGCCATATATTTCGATCTACTTTGAGATAAAATCGCGGTTCCGTGTCCACGTCAATTTTTTTTTTATTCATTAATATTTTTACGACCGAGTTTTATAATACATCGAGAATCCATCGGTATTATATCTACAGTGTTTTTGCCGGTGTTGCCACAATCCGAGAACGGCAAGCGGATGCAAAAAGGTGCCAAGTATATGCGAGTACATCTGACTTCCGTCAGGTACACATTTGTTCGTGCAGTAACCACGCGAGCTGCAGTTTTTGTTTGTTTATAACTGTACAGACAGACTCAAAAGTTGCATTCGAAAAGATGACTCTAGAACGATAAGCTGAGGTTAAAAAGCACCTCCGCAGGCGACTTTTAATCCTGTGCCCTTTCTCCCTTCGTTCTCCGGTTTTTTACCGTTTCACCGCATTTTTAACGCATTTTTTTACCTCAAGCAAAATTTCTCTAGGCTCACTTGATCCTGCAATAAAAATGAGAAGATAATTTTGCATACGACATCGTTCAGTAGGGGTAAACGTTGTTTTGGGCCGTTGTTATCAATGAACGAAAAACTCATGGCTCCCAAGGTCCATTTCAACGAGAAACTTCATATTTGATGGTCATCCGCACGCTGAATTTGCTGTGTCACTAATTATTCACAATCTTACACTGAAAACAAAATTTTGTTGAAAAATATGGATATTTTGTTTGATACGTTGGGCTGAACGTTTTTTTTTTTATTAATTCCTAACATTGTCATTGCAGCAAGAAATATTTTAGAAAGTCTCTTCGCAAGCAAATTTTAGTCGCTCCACTCGTAAATTTCGCTGACAATTCTGTTAGAAACCAAATATACTGCAAAAATAACGAAAATTTTGAAATTATTAAAAAATATTTAGTTCACCGTATTCAACGAAATATCGACGATTTTTAACAAAATTTCATTCCCAGTCTATATCATCGATGGGTTACCATGGGTTACATCCAAATTATTGTTTCTAACACATTATTATTCGAAATCTACGTTTTAAATGCTCAAGCTTCGTACGGGAATCGATGAGTCGCGGTTTTGTGTTAATTTATTTTATTGGGTTTGGTTCAGCCTTGAAATACGAAGCATAAAACTCTATGGCTTTCTTGTTTGTTATTTTTCCTATGTGTTGTTTTTTGCTCCAGTCATTCGGACTCGACTCAAGGGTTTCTTCTTGCATGTACGTCCTCGAGATCTTCTTCGCCCGGAGCAGTACCAGCCTAAGACACCAGTAGTGAAAGTAACTTTGAATTTATTCCGCACATTCTCTCCGTCGTTCCCAGACACAGAATGTGTGTGTGTACCTTCGTGTCTGAGACTTGTTCGGTCCACCTCCTTCTTTTCCTAGCAGCCTCGGATTTGTAACATTTTTTCAACGTGAGCGTTTGCGTCCGTAATTATGCGTGTGTGTCTTTTTATACGTCCCATCGCGGCGGTGCGATAAGATTCGTATCTTCGTGCGGATATGCAGTTCGGCATGTTATGTACATTGAGCACAAAGAAAAAAAGGCAATTATGAATCGAGCAGACGAAGGAAAAAGCTTGATGAACGCGATCAATGTATTTTGTGATATTTTAATGAATCAATTCATCGTTTCGTTTAAAAACGAGTCGTTCGAGTTGGAAACGCATTGCAAGTTTGACTAACGATTTGACTAAATTTTCAAATGACTCAGATTTTCATGGGAATGTGAAACAATTCGTAGGTTTCCGTTCAAACATTTGACGGAGAAATTTTTTTCGTTGAAGGCCGAATGGTCTCAGGAAGAAATGCAGAAACTGCAAAGTCACGTCCGAAAATGCTCGAAAGTACTTTCCATTGTTTCAAAATCTTGGCTCTCAAGCAACATTATTGAACATTCGTGAGATCCCACACGCGTGGACCACCGGAATTCCGTTTTTTTTTACCTTACGAACCATTCGGTGGCTTCAAAAAAAGTATGTAATTGCCTTGGTAATGATTTTGATTTCTCGCCTGCTCCTTTGGATCCAGCGATGTCTCTTTGCTTCGTAATTTATAGTCGGTATTCGAATTGCGCGATTAATAAAAATCCCGAGATTCAAAGAGATTGGGAGAAGAGAGAAAGAGAGAGAGAGAGAGAGAAAGAGAGGGAGAGAGAGGGAATGAGAACACAATTCAAAGGGCACGGTTAACTACCAAGTTGGGTAATTACCGACGTCGCAGAGGCGAGAACTCTTTGGCTTACGGTCAATGACACCCGCGCGATAATTGGACACACGGGTCTTGGATCTCTTGTCAGTAAAACTCGCGCAGTCTTAACCTGCTGATTCTTCGAAAGAAATTTCTAAATCACACTCATTAAGGACGTTGTATGGCGACGGTCAAGTCTAAATTTTCGTTTTCAGTTTTTATCACATTCAAAATAGTTTGCGAGCCTAAGTTGATTGAAAAAAGTCGTTACAAATTGACCAATGAACAGCATACTCTAAATCCAAGATTGGCTGAGACAATCTGTATTTGTTGTATGATAAACAATATTTTGAAAAAATTTAACGAGCAATTTTTTTGAAAAATTGAATAAAGCTTCTTCGATGTTTTATAAAAGTGTATGCGAAGTTTTAAGAGGCTTCACCATTTATAAATCAAAATATTCGATGTTGAAAATTGGAACTTTTAACACAAGCTCTTTTGAGAAACTACTAAAAATAGTGATTTTTATAAATAAATATATCTCGACTTCTGCATGGTGTAACCTCATAAAATTATGCGAGTAATTATGTATCACCATTTTCTTTGTGCGGTGCAAATTTAAAGAAATTCTATCGATAGAAAATTTTGCATACAACGTCCTTAAAAATCATCGATTTTTATAAACGATTAATCGTGGAAAAAAAGACATATTTCTGCGCGCGCATCTTCATTCGATATTCAAAAGTTGTTTTGTTCCTTCCATTGACCTCTAACCGATTTCCAAAATTGAAAGTTACGACTTCGTCGAATTCTGTTCAGATTTGCCCAGTGGGCTGATGGGTATTGCGATCTAATTTTTCTTCTATCGGTGACCCATTTTGCTGCAATGTTCATTTATTTCGGTCGCAAAGTATTGTTCATTTCCTTCGTCGAATCACGAAAATTGCGGTTAGTAAAATGACAAAAGTGTACAGCTCAGATTCGTGCGCTTCTATAGTATAGTGGATAGAAAATAAAGGAATGCGTATACACGGTCAAAGAAAGTTTGAAGATGCCTTCGACACCCGCAGTAATTTCATCTCATTATATAGCGAAAGTGTTATGCAACTTATAAACCTGTTGTGGTTCTCTCGGTTCTTTAGCCGTAAGAAACTCTCGCCGAAGTTATGTGGTAAATAAGGATCGTCAAAGTTCACTGAAAATTTCATCTTGACGGAATTCACGAAATTTATTCCGCGGGCCACGAGAAATCTTCCATCAAACGCGACCTTAGGCAATCGAATGTAGATTTATTCTTCCGACGGTGGAAATCCAGCTGGAAACATTTATTATGGCATACGCATTAATTTCGAGGCATAGAAGGAAAATTACGCAACTGAAAGAAATTTCAAATTTCACACGTGGAAAGTTTTCAGAGGTTTTTTTTTTTTTAATGAATTTATAATCATCGCATTCCGGTGGCAAGACTCGATTCAATTTTTTGATCCTGAATGTCCTTCAGCATTCGGTTCCGAGATATTTCGATCACTGTAGCCGCAACCCTAGAATGGCAACCTTATTTCAATTTTTTCCCTATTCCAGTAACCTGGGGTCATAAATGGTCCCAATTTTGAAAAATTCATGTCTCCGGTAATATTTAAGGTTGTACTCTCAATTTTAGAATTACCGTTCAGAATTTAATAAAATTCGCTACAGTAGTAGATTATGATAAAAGAAGATCCAGTCAAATTTTCAAGAGGCTAAAGAGAACCAGAAAATACGTATTCGTATTGGTAATTTCATGAATTTGACGTCGATTTTATACATTTCATTGTATTTTACTATAAAAACTGTGATTTCTCCTAAGAATTGATAAGAATTCATTGTAAAAGGCAATGATAACAGAGACTTCTCATAAGACTCAATATGTTAATTGTATAAAATTACCCATGAGAATATTTTTTTTTTGATTTCCTGTAGCCTCATGAAATGTCGACTGGATCTTTTCTAATCATAATCTACTACCGTAAGAAACTTGATTGAATTCTGAAGACTAATTCTAAAACCGACAGTACTACCTTAACGAAAATGGTTCATTTTTGGCTCATTCTTTTCGTTTTTTAATGCGGGATCACGTGAGCCTGCGACAATCTTGCTTGAAGTAAAAAAATTAGGCAAAAATGCGGTAAAACGATAAACGTCGTTTTTGACCCCAGGTTACCGTTCTAGGGGTAAAGATTCCTCAAAATGATCGTATTTTTTCAATTAGATTTTGATCAGTTTATACGTCGATGAAATTGCCATTTAAATGCTGGTCACAAATTGTTCTTTTTCGAGTCGAGTCGTTCTTAATAATATGTTCCAATAATTATATACTGCTCTCACCAGACATCGAGCAGACTTAATTGGATCTATTTCCAATGAATTCTTAGGGAACGTAAAGAACAATTCAAGAATTTCGTTATTCTTATGCAAAAGTTTATCGCGGGACTAATGTAAATTGCACCTCGACGTGTTGACGGATATAATGATAGAGTAGCTAATAGGATGAGAATAACGTTGGGAATAACTTGTTCAGCGAAGAGTATCGCAGAATCAACGGTCTATGTAATTCAAGTTAAATCTCATGCCGAAAATGATGAACGGATGGAAGATCTCACAAAAGGAATAGGAATTTCTATGATATCGGCGAAATCGCGTAATTACACATCTGTTTATATCGAACGATGGTGTCGAATGAGCCACAGCGATACGCCCATAGTAATCCGATTGCGGTCAACGAACGCTCGAGACTTTTACAGCCAAGGTGCATAAACACACCTCCCTGAAGTCAAGGAATACCACTTTTCAATCTCTCTCTTCTTCTTAGTGAATAAAAGAAAGATCTGACGTGTACTTTGTACACCGGCGACCTTATCGTTACGATGCTTGGGACAAATTTGATCGACCACTATGATTTTCATACCCAGAGAATTTCTGCACAAATCCGTTCGATCATGCATTCAATTTAGAAACGTGCGAATCGTGAAAATTTCCTTTTCTTCTCACGTCTCTCTCCTCGATGCATCTATTGCTTTTTATCTTGATTCAAGGTCTTGACTTATTATCATTGCGAAATGTCAAATGTTTTTAAATGTCTAATCTCTATGAAATACTACGAAAATGTGTTTATGCCCTTTTCAAGCAGAAACCACTGGACCTGTTTTTATGAATCTTTCACAGGAATAAAGCTTATGAATGAGAATGGGTCTTAGGTTGTATGGCATTTCAATAATTTGTTTTTTTTTTTTTTGGAACTCGAACCAAATGAATATCTCGACTTCCACATGGTGAAACCTCTTAAAATTGCGCGAGCTATATTACACTGAAAACAAAATTAAGTTAAGAGGATGAATATTCTGTTCGATACGTTTGACTAAACGTGTTTTTGAACAATCCCATAAAAATTGTGTCATTGCAGCAAGGAATATTTTAGAAAGTCTCTTCGGAAGCAAATTTTTGTCGTTCCACTCGTTAATTTTGCTGACAATTCCGTTAGAAATCAAATATACTGCCAAAACAAGGAAAATTTTGAAATCATCGAAAAATATTTAGTTCACCGTGTATTCAACAAAATATCGACAATTTTTTAACAAAATTTCATTCCCTGTGTAGATATTACTATTTTTTTCATGTGTGGTGCAAATTCAAAGAAATTCTATCGATAGAAAATTTTGCATGCAACGTCCATAAGGAAAGTGCCATATGCCGGACGATACTGTGCCAAGGAAGGTTAGCTAGCTCGTGCAAAGATTTGCCTTTAGCGAAGATGCTCCTCGCGGCTGAGAGCCGTGTCTTGGAGCGAAGACGAAAAGGCCTCGGTTGGAGCGTATGTATTGGCTCGTAGGAGGCACACGATGTTGGTGTACATCTCCGCTCATGCACGTGAGAAAGTGAAAGCGAAATCCCAAGCGCGAGCACGAGGGAGACTCAAGATGGACCTATCGCGGAGCTCTTGGCATGGATTTTGTGTAAAACTAGAAACGTGTAACGGCCACTCATAGCGAGTATAAGGCATTTGGACATGCAGCAAAATTCCCTATAGTTTAATGGCACTTTAATAAATAAATAAAAAAAACACCAAATTGTTCAATAAAAAATTGCTCGTTTCGCAACACCATAATCAACGAACCATATTGATGGTTTATGGGCCGTTCTTCGCGGAGAACATTAACGGGAAGTTATGCATGGATCCTCAAGTGTATTTCGTACGCGAACCTTTTCTTTTGGTACCGAAAGAGCCTGGTATTAACTTTTTTTCTTTGTATTCCGCTTTTTCCCCCGAAATATGAATTTTCCATGCAATTAACTGGGTTTTTAGAGTGTCGAGACACACTCGAACGATTGGGAAACAGATCCGAGAACCGAATTCTCCGGATCGAGCCTATGCACCTTTAAAATCTACGGGCAAAACTGAGTTGGCTATTTTCGTGGAAAACGGAAGATAAATCAGGCCGATAATGAAACTTGGGACGCCGAAATTGCGGATGTTATGACGGATGCTGCGGAGTGGAAAGAACACAGCAGGCGAGCAAAGCCAGGAGAGCAAAAGCTCCGCGGGCAGTCAGAACTCTTAGGAAACTCAATCAACGAACAAGGCAACAAATTTTATTATCGCTCATTATAATAATTGCTCCTCTCTTTTCTGATTAACTGAATAAACCGTTCACGAAACGTCGTGGCTTTGCGAAAGAGGCTTCCAAAGTTCCCATGCCTCTTGTTTAAATTCAAAAAAGGGGAAATACTCGAAATGTCCATTTACCAAATCCTTTTTTTTTGTAGAAGGGAACCTTTGGTGAGTAAAAATCTTGAATTCGATCCTTGACGCTCTTTCATTGTTACGTTTCGAACAGTCCCATACCATTTATTCGCAACTGTCAGCGAAAAAAGAGCCCGAAAACCTTGTACACAAAATTTTCTCTCGATAGAATTCCTTTGACTTGCACCACACAAAGAGAATAATAATGTCCAATAGCTCACGCAATTTCAAGAAGTTTCACCATGTAGAAGTCGAGACATTTATTTATGAAAATCATCATTTTTAGTAGTTTCTCACAAGAGCGTGTGTTAAAAGTTCCAATTTCCAACATTGAATATTTCGTTCTCTGAATGGTGAATCATCTTAAAACTTTGCATACACTTTTATGTAATATCGAAGAAGCTTTGTTTAGTTTTTCAAAAAAATCGGTCATGATATTTTTTCAAAATTCTGTTTATTGTATATAACAAATACAGATGACTTCGGACAATCTTGGATTTAGAGTATGTTGTTCTTTGGTCAATTTGTTACCATTTTTTTGAATGAACTGAGACTCGCAAACCATTTCTTTTGGTAAGAAAAACTGAAAGAAAAAAATTTAGATTTGACCGTTGCCATACGGTTGCTTAATCTGCTTGCATTAAATGCAATCGAATACGATATTTCCCGAGAACCAGTCGTTCACGAAAGATTTGTCTGGAACTATTAATATATTAATGATTCATTGTATTTCGTGAGAATCCTCGGGTTTGGGAACACGAGTATCAACAACTGACAATGATGACAGTTAGTAAACACACCATGTCAGATATCATTAGGGTTTGTCGGTGATCGACAGGGACAATTATATATCTGATGTTAGAGATGAATTTTTATTAGAGAATGTAGACACGGAGATAAAAGTCAAGGTTGTCGTGCTTTTGTAGCCTGAAGCATTTCAAGATCCTCTCGAAAAACCCGTTGATCGCAGTTTCAATGGATATCATAACTCTTGGAATCGACAGCGAGATCGACAGCAAGTGACCCAAATCACCGTGTGACTCGAGCACATCGTTACGATCACATTGCAAGACTGCTTAATTACAGTATGATGTATTTTTCGCATGACGTGCTTAACGAGATTTCGATCTCTGATCCATTTTTCGTTCCGCTTAATAGGCTCGTATATCTCATCGTTCTCCGGTTATTCATTTATTTCGATTCATCGCGTGTTGTTTTTATTCCCTAAGCAATAAAGTTAGCACATTTACGAAAGTTCATTTTTTCGCAGACATGCACATTCTTCCTTTTCGTACATGTATTTACATTCATACGGACGGATTATTCGAGGCTCATGCTGCACAGCATCTTATTCGAACACGATCTCGTTAATCTTTCTCCTGCCCAAGATTCGTACCTGGTCACGAGTATACCTGAATTTTCTGCGAGTCGTTCTCCAGCAGAAATAAATGTGTGGGTGAACGTCGAGGACACGCTGAGCTTCCTCCTACGGGAACCAGGCATCCTACTCGCAACAATCGATTTTTTTTTCTTTTCGGATTCTTGAAGAGCTCAGTATGCAGTTGATTGAAGTTATTGTTTAACAATTTACAGTTATTTATATTTTTCAGTCATTTTTCGTTACTTTTAATGGTTACACGTTATTGAACCCTTTGCAGGTTTGTAGTTGTAGTTTTTTCCGAATCTAGTTCATCGAAACCCCACTACGAACGTTCCACTCACCGTAGAACCATTTACAGTCGTTTACAAATTTTTCGCCAATTTTTTTCTTCGTAAATCCTCGAAAATAGCTTTGAAACGATTTACTAGCTGTAGGAGCATTTGTAGCCCATTGTAGAGCAGTTTCTTTCGATTGCAATAACGAGTAACTATTAAAAGAAAATATATATATAGTAAAAACAATGAAAAATACAAATAAATTAAAAGACAAATAAAAACTGCAAACGATTTGTCGTACTAATCAACAAATTTGATTTGAATTTCTGAGCATTGAATTTCTTCCATTCCGGGGTATGGCCATTTTCGGGTGACCCACAATCTTGTTCGATTAAAATATAAACAAAAATTTTATAACTACAATCAACTATATAACAAGCTCTACAGGAATGCGGAAAAAAAATCGGTTTTGGCAAGTAGAGTGCCAAGTTCGCATAGGTTGAGCTTCCTTATCGGAAATTCCATCCCCATTTGCAAATAATCTCGATGCACATGCAGCGGAAAGCTCTCGAGGTAGGTCCTCATCCTCGTGCTCTCTCGAAGCGGTTTTCATTCGGAGGAATTTATAATCGTAGGTCATAGCAGAAAGACGCTTCACCCGGGGACTAACGTCCGCAATGGACGGCATGAAACTTTCACTCTCTTGCAGTCTCTTCTGCTATTTGCTCTTACACGATAGACGTTTATCCATGGAACGACGTGGATTAATACACATTCACGTACGCAGACGGATGTAGACAAACACATAGATACAGCATTTAAAACGTCGGTGACGAAAAGAGACTCGAATACTATCTTCTCAATCTCCTACATACTTGCAGTCTCCTTGCTGAATTACTCTACATAAATTGAGAAACTATTTGCAACCGCTGACACATGGAAAAACTGTGATATTCGAATAACAAGAGAGAGAGGAAAATCAATGCATCATTATCGTATTTTCTCTGGCTGGATGAATCTGTCAAAGACGATAAAAACGTGTATTCGTCCTTTTGTTTATAACTCAGGAACTAATGAGTGAATTTTAATGAATTTTTCATAAAGGCCACGCTTGTAATCTCTATATATATAAAACGTGTACTACAAAATTGTGTATGGCCCTTTTCACGCGAAACCCACGGAACCAATTTTGATGAATCTTTTACAGGAATGGAGCTCATGGATCAGAATATGTTTTAGGCTGTATTGCAATCCGATAATTTTTTTTTTTTGCGAACCCGAACCAAAAAGTCACATTTTTTTTCATATTTTCCACTTTCAAAGTTCACAAGCAACTTGAAAATGATAATAGATAAAAGAATCGCTATAATTACCAACTCAAAACTAATTCGAAAACGAAGATAATGAGCGGTAGCTGGAGTGCCGGCATGTAAAAAAAAAAATTGCAGCGATTTTCGTAAAATCAAAGTTTGAAGATTTTAAAGGTTTATTTATTGAAAAACATTTATTTTCAAAAATCCATTTGAAATAAAGATACATCATCGCAGTGATAATGGAATCAGATTATATACGAAGAGAACAAAGTTTGACAGCTACCGTTGCTTAATGAGGAGATTCTTGATTGTATACTCTGAGAGGAAATGAAAACCGACGTTTTTTTTTTAAGTCCTGCAATCCAATGGACCTGGGACCTCTATTTTCGTAATTCTCATAACATTCCCATAACTCTGCCGGGAATATCGTTTATCGTTACGTACCCTTCGTATCGACGAAGGGTACGCAAAGTTTTATATTTATAGTTATGATGCAGAGCGCGTTTTTCCGGTGTTACGAAAATCGGGGGCCCAGTGCACTCTTCCTTGGTTGGCCATGGCTTTGAGGACACCCTGTACCGTAGTCTTATGGGGCCCGTAATAGCAGCAGTAACACCAACGAGTTATGTGTAAATAAATAACGCGGGGCAACATCGTAATACCGTCACGACCGCGGGAGAGTTGAAAATAAAAGAATGAAACAAAATTTAAAAAATTCTATCAAGGAAGCGGTTTTTCTCGGGGCAGGTACATCACAAATCGCGAGACTCTCGCACGCGCGTTCATAACCGAGTCGCATTAGTTTGTGTACGTTTGTTCGTGCTGTGCGTATATAAATATGAGTCATCATGTGTGCACGAATCTGCGAGAAACAGGATTTTATACACATGCATTTTACAGAAATTGGTATGAATGTGGGCCAGGTAATTCGACTCAATTTTTTTTTTCTCAAATGGAAGATTCATTTGGCTTTCATTGCAATTTCACAAAGTCGCTTACTCGGAGCAGCTTCTTATCCAGGAATGCATCGATACACGTATGTTTGTTGTTAGCTAAGTGAGGCAGAGAAATGTGGTTTTCGATCGAACTTTTCCTTCTACTGGCCTAATTTATTAATCATTTGTAAATTTTCACAATACTGTTTTTCAAATTACGATATTGTAAGGAATTACACAATTTTTCAGCCCGTGTTATTGAACATTCGGTAATTATGCAATTTGAGGCCTTTTCCGAAAAATGATGGGGAAAAAAATGGGAACCAAGAAGTGTTTGAAGAAAAAAAAATTTCAATCCATTTTTGGGAAAAAGCCTCAAACTGCATAATTACCGAAAATTCAATTGAAGCTGATCAGTGGCTGCTACGTCCATAGAAACAATTATTTGATAACCCAATACTCGAGCCAATGAGAACCAACTTTGCAGTGACTATGGAACGTGTCATTATTTTTGTCCTAATTGGTCTGCGCTGGAACTAGCCGTTTCATTGATATCCTGTATACCTTTTTGCAAAAAGTATACCTGTCGATATCCATCGATCACGTTTTGCTAAGATTTGAGTAAAGGAAAAGCTAATACGGGGTCAAGTTGGCGAACATTCGATCGCAAAATAGATTCCCATATTAAAATTATGATCCATATTCTCACCAATTTATATTTATGCTCGCGAATTCTCCGTCTCGTGGTTTTTTTAGTCGACTTGAAATCTTGCGCGAGGTAATATGTGTGATGAGAACGCGTGAATGCGCAATTCCTATGGCTGTTTGGTGCGTGGAAGCGTCGTGAGAACTTTTCGTACGCTGTTATGATCAGAGATACACGTGTGTGTATGTGTGCGCATTTTATGAAGCTGTATAAATAATGAAATGCTTTTCTCCGCTCGCGAGGTGATTTTTTTCTTCTTTCAATATGTTCGTGTCACTTCCAGTACAGTAGAGCTCTTAAGACGTTGAGGGGGTAAGGAAATAGTTGCGTGACTAATGAGTCCGGTTGCTGTGGTTACGAAAAAGTAATTACTGCGATAAGCTCCTCGTTATGCCTGCGCGTATGGGGTCAATGATTCAAAAATCGCAGACCAATAACACGATCACCGATTGCAGAGATTATGAGAATAGTTTTCTCAATGAGATGCTCCTTAGAATCGTTATTCATTCTGTGACATTCGATGAATGTATTTTTCATTATTATACCTGAGCGAAAAAACATGGGAATTCATTATTTCATTCAGTGCTCAATCTTCATCCACGTCGTAAGTGAACATTGAATAATTAAGAATCCAACAATGTTACATAGTAGCGTCATGTGAATAGTAAATTATTGTTGAGCGATTGTAACTTTGTCTTCTTATAAAATGCATACGAAAAAATGATGAGTTCATGAGCAAGATGACATGAAGGAATGAGAAAGATGAGAGAACAGAGAGCGATTTGTAAACTGGCAAATGAGTTATGTAGTTATATGACGTGGTTTATTAGCGAGAGAAAAGTGGCGCAATTTTAGTGCCATTCTCCAACACTCGTAGACGATCACATAGCATCACGTACTATTTTCACTCATGCTCACACAGACATACCTATTTGCCTTCAATGTGGCCAGAATTGCAGTTAAACTCGACAAATCCTGCTAAAATACGAAATCTTATACAGGTCTTGAAAAAAATGAACTATAAAATGATGCCATTGTCCATTTTGGACAAGTGAATAATGGGCAAGCTGGTTTATTTCACAGTAGTAATCTTTCACTAAATACAAGTAAACTTTTCATAAATTTCCAGAAGTCATCTTTAGGGCTCCGCAGCCTGATTAATTACTGATTCGTTATTGATTCAGATTAGTAATCAACTACATATTGACTAGAAGTTGATGTGTGGTTGGAGGCTGAAGTAAAAAATATCAGTCGTATTCCCGATCGCAACTCCGTCATCCATGTGCTTCCATTTGATTTATAATATTTGCCCACTTACTAATTGGATCGATTAATATTGCTGAACTCGTCTGAGGGATCAAGGGGGCCATAGCCATGGCTTCGTTTTTAGAACTGAATAATGCATATGAAGATAGTTAAAGACGTTGATGCGAAATTTTGTATCGATGAGATTCCTTTGAATTTGCACCACACAAAGAGAATATAATGATGTCTAATAGTTCGCCCATTTTCAAGAGGTTTCACCACGTAGAAGTCGAGATATTTATTCATAAAAATCACAATTTCCAGTACTTTCTAATAAGAGCGTGTGTTAAAAATTCCAATTTTCAACAAGAAATATTTTGATTTCTAAATGGTGAAGGCTCTTGAAACTTTGCATGAACTTTCAAATGTAACATCGAAGAAGCCTTCTCTAGTTTTTCAAAAAAATCGGTCCGTAAATTTTTCTCGAAATATTGTTTATTATAAAATAAATACAGTTTACGTCGGACAATCTTGGATTTGGAGTATGTTGTTCTTTCGTCTATTTGGAACAATTTTTTAAAAATGAATTTGGGCTTGCAAACCATTTTGCATGTAAGAAAAACTGAGAGAGAAATTTAGATTTCACCGTCGCCATACAGCGTCCTCAATGCGAGTTTTGGGACACCTCGTATGTATACGTTAACTTCTAGCTATCCGGATGCGGATAAAGCCTTGCGAAATTGGAATCTTGCGTAATGAACAGCTCCCAGAACGAGACAAAGAATACGTACGACCGTCGCTATGAGGGAAGATCGCACCATGTATGAGAGCATTTGAACCGAGTTACCTGAAGCCTGTATAAATAATGATAACAGCTGAAATCTGCTGATCCCCCAAAAGCCAGAATAACGGACTCAATAAATTTCTGTTTTTCGTTGGATCGAATCCTGTAAATTTCTGTCTGTCTAGATCGATAACCGATTTTTCACGTTGGTCAGACCCTATGATTAAAGTCTTATGATTCAACCTCACAAAATTCTTAATGATTTCGGTTCTTCATTCTGAATTTTATTTTCATCACTGTTAATTGTATTTGAGAGCAGTTGACAAATACCGACTGTGACTTAGAACTCGGTTTTCACGAATTGAAGCAACATCGGGCCCTTTTGCCATGGAAAGTCTCGAATGCACGTGACGAAATATTGGAATGGATGTTCTAATGCACATTCTAATACGTGCAAATAAAAGTAGGCACGTGCACTCGAAGATCCATTTCATGGTGGTGTACATAATACGAAACAGACTGTCCGTTCTGCCTTATCTGTTCGAGCGCTGATCAGGGAAGATTCATGATTCGACGATTCAGGATCGGGGGTTCGGTTACTTTCTACTCTGACGAATCGGTTACACTCAATGTTGGTTACGACTGAGAACGCGTTTGTACGAAAATAATAGAAGATTGTAGAATTGTCCACTACACAACTATGTATATAAATTTTATCGCGATTCATATTTATGGAAAATTATTTTAATCAATAAAAGTCATGAAAAATCGTGAATTACACATTTTCGTACACGTCACCTTACTTGATTTTGTCAATTCTATGATTATCTTATTTTTGTGAGAATGCAGTTTTGAAGTAACACGTTTAGAATTCACTAAAAAAATATGCCATTGAAAAAAGTTAATTCAACATTTCTTAACGATATTGCAGCGTCGAAAATACTCGCAAGCTGTTTCTTAAAAACGGACCAGTAGCTCAGATCGTTTTGTTCAAGGCACATTGACTGAAAAATTCTTCAGATTTTTTCTTTTTCTTTTTGCGGATCACAGTTAAACGCACGGCGAGTGATGTTTCGAGGAAAAAGACATGGACATAGTTTTCATAAAATTGTAGAAATATTTCCTCATTACCTACCGTCAGGCAAGAACGAATGAAAATCTGTTCGTAGATCAACTCTTACGCAAGGAGTATAATCAGCAACTGTTTGTCTAAACAGATTATACAAAATTAATCTAATTTCATCGTCAAGTTTCAGCACGAAGCATGGACCCCCTAATCTCTATAATTTCTTCGTAGCAACTTTTCGATAATTTGAAGTTGAAGCAGCCACCATTATTTGAAATATGTAGGAAAAACATATAACGGTGATATGCGGATGTATCTAATTTCATCATAAGAAATCTACGATACGGTACATTGCAATGCTTTAGATAATAGATTTCGACACCGTCAAGCTGAATTTCCCAAGATCAGATCCTCTCAGAACTTTTCCGTCCTAACCCTAGAATGGTAACCTTTTTTTTACCTATTCCGGTAATCTGGCGTCATTAATGACCCCAATTTGGAAAAATTCATATCTGCGGTAAGATATTTGACGAAAAGGGTATAACCTGGACTTTATTCAATGCAGGATCGCGTGAGCCTGGGGCAATTTTGCTAGAAGTAAAAAAATTGGTTATGAATTCGGTAAAAAGATAAATAAAAAACGGGAGACCGAAGGGAAGAAGGGCGCGGGATTCAAAGTCGCCCTCAAAAGATATTGATCGTAAAGTTTAAACTTCGCTTTCAACCGCCTTCGTTCAGTTACGGCAGTCTCACGGAATGCAGTTATTCTGTAAAGAATGAAATGAAATTGCAATAAATTATGATTTTAATTATTTGCTTCCGGCCACACAGACGCCTGGAGATTTTTTTCCACGCATTACTTTGGCCTGAGCTCGGATCACTGTAAATTTCACTGTACTCTTCGATGACCCGCAAATTAAACTGGTTAATTCTACTTTGAAAAAAAGACTCCAGTCATTGTGGAAGGATTTCGTTAGCGATCAGGAAAAAAAATCCTAAACTGAATATCGTAAAACCGGGGGAAAAAATCGGTTTCGAATTGATTTGTCTATCGTTTAGTTTTTAAGCGAGAATTGGGAACCGGAATAAAATTCGACGATTTCTCGCTCCTTGTCTATCTCTCTCTTTCCCTTTCCCTCGCCCATCAGTTTTTTATTGCTCCTATTTTAAAAGACATAGAGATGTTTACACGTGGAAGGATCCTCTGCAATGTAATTTCACTTTCTCCAACCTGGAGCAGGTTATCTGGTTGAGCGATCCTGCAGAATCGTCGGCTCCGTACAGTGGTAAACTTTTTAGTACACGCTCCTCACCGCGGTGTAACAATTTTTCTTGCCACTCGTGCGTATGTACAAAAATACTTGTTAGTGATCCATAAGATTACGTTATACGGTTGCTGTAATGTTTTTTCGTTTGCCCAACAAATAAATATTATTTTCTTTCACGGCTATAACCGTCCACTTCCGGATGTCGTACGATATACATATCGACGACTATATACCTGACTAAATAATCCCACGTCATTAATATCTTCAACGTTGTACGCCTTGCGTTCTTTTATGCTTAACAAATCTAGGGACTTGCAAAGAGAACGTAAAAAACGGGAGAAATGTGACCCACGAATATCCGTCTTCTCGTAAGAAATACAGACAAACTTCGCAGCCCGTGTGGGTCTCGATACGCATCGATAAATCTGGCTACTAGAATTTTATTTCCTGCTCCACAAACCGAGGATTCCTCTGACATCAAATTTCTCGCATTCTTCAATTGTTTTCATGTCACGATGATTTCCAGAGTGTTGGAATTCCAATGTACTCCAAATCTCTTATTCGATCAGGCGATACAACATTTTTTTCATGAATAGAATTCGAGAATTGACAAATTTGGAAAAATTTTGTTATGATAGAAAACCCAATCTCAGCTCTTGGTCTTTGTTAGGAACCCCCTCATTTGCATCATCACATAATTAGATCCGCGATTCATGAATTTAACTCGACTAGAGAAGATATTTCCCTAGGGATTGTGGGCGAATTGCCAATTAAAGATTTCGTTCACAAAAGGAAAAATTTGCCTCTTGCAACAAGGCCTTGGAAGGATTGCCTCTTGAAATTCGAGATTTATCTGGAATAAATTTTGGTTTTGAAAAAACCGAATTCGGTTGTGAATTATTTAAGGATTACTTCGTAAACACAAAGGACTTTACGGATCTTTTAATCAATTTATTTGATAAAAAGGTGTAATCAACTCAACTCGGCGATTAGTTTGAAAACACTTTTCCTTGGAACGTGTACACACCATTTTCGATTTGCTTCCGAGAAGACTGCATGTGCAGCAAACGGCTATAAAATCTTGAGTACCCAGAGAGTACCGAGTATGGGCACGGAGAAAGCAACAGCGATTACTCTAAGAGGAAACAGACTCAGTGAACAATTGAAACTCGGATTTATTGCAAATGAAATAATATGAAAAATTTGTCTGATGGGTCTGAAGTCGAATGTCCCCAAGTCTGTCGAAATCTGACAATGATGATAATTTAGGAATTTTAACACTGATTTTCACTCATGTCCCAAAAGTCAATACAGCATTTTCTATTACTGCCGAGACAGAAAGAGAAGAATGTATAAACGTTGGAGATCGATGTTTCTCGCAGATATTTTTTTCTATGGTGCGAAAGAATTTCCATTTTCCATTCGCGGTGCAACAAGAACAATGAAGAGAATCTTTCTTCTCTCCGTTATACAATGTCTTGTGGGAGGTTGTGTGCTACGTATTTCACAGAATGCACAATTATACCATTATAAAGTCTTGGTGTTATACCAGAAACTCGCGTGGATCCGCATAATCTCTTCCCGGCATGGATATTTGTGCCGAGAACTCCACTTCGCGATTGCAATTCGTACAACGAGTCAAACGGCATATTCCATCCGGAATATCATTCCGGTTTCGTGCCGTGGGTGAAGTTTGTCATACACGCGGTATGGGAAACCCGCTCCCCTATACGGAATGGGTGCAATGTCAAAATGCATCGTCAAGCGGTGGTCTCCGGAGTCGAACAGCCTCTTACGTTAAGAACGGGGATGGAGGCAGAAAGTTATGGGAATAGAGCCGCGAGTCAAATTAATTGTTGATTATCAATATTTAACATGTCCTTTGGTATTCGAAAGGATTTCCTATGATGTGGGTAGGCAGAAAATATAAACGCTTAATTTTCTCTCCTTCAAATTAAATTTGTTTATTTCCTTTATTCATTTAACACAACGTTTTCAATCAGTTTTCTATCCAAATTCGATTGTAACAATATGTCGAAAATTTTAACTTGTAAATAAAAGTTGCACGCTGGTGTAGAGATTTAAATCCTTGCAAGTTTGCACTGACGTTGCCTCCGTCGCTATCTTAACCTTTGAAAGTTGAAGAAAAAAAAACGAGAGAGAAAACGAAAACTTTTCATGCGTCGCCTAATCTGTCAAAATGTATCTCCTGTATCAACATATATAGGCTAAGAGATATTCCCCGCGGCTGAGAGATGTCTCTATGGCCGGGAAAAAGGGCAACACTAGCGCCACGGCGAAAATATCGTTACTGAAACTCTCTTTGGGGACCGCGTCCACCAAGCTCAACGTTCGTTCTCATTCCCTGGTCTTGCCACTCCTAATACTGCGTGGAAACTGAATATGTCTGTTATGATTAGTGTTCTGATTTCTAACGAAGAAAAAAATGTCAAAAAAAAAAACGAAACAAAAAGTACTAAATTTTGATACGCAGAATGACTGCACGGCGCTCACCGAGTTTTCGAGCGCGATGCTTACGACTATGCACTGAAAGTTTTCAAATTCAAAATGCTGAAGATCGAACGTTGCGGCCAACAGTGAACAAAATTGGCTCTCGGGTCTCAAGGGATTGTTCGCTTACGAAAAATACGCAAAACTAACAACTCCAACAAAATTGTCCCAGAATGATGGATGGAAAATGCAGATACTCGTTGAACCCTCAGAGGGATCCGTTCAACAAGGGGCAAGCTCCAAATGGTCCACGGACTATTCTGGTCTCTTAAATCGCTCCATCAACCGGTAATCCATAACGGTAACCACCTTCATTGTAAAATTCTCTTGTTTGCCCGATGGCTTTGGAGTGACAGCGGCGTCTGGTCTGCTCTGCAGCGGTAAGTCGCAAGTGCAATGACTCGCCGACGAATGGTTACCGAGAGCTTGGTATCGTATGAACTTTCACAGCCGTGCTGCTGGTCTTCCGAGTCTGTCACGTAGCCACTGTTGCGGTAATCTATTAAAATATCTACGTCCAGTACAGCGAAGTATGCTTGGCACGCGCCAGGTACATAATTCTAATCATTGTACGGAGCTGGCTTCACGTTCAGATCCGACATGCGGTCGTACCAGAGATAATATAGGCCCGATTACATCCGCATGGGTGGCCTGTCAACGGGTTTCACGATCGTTTATCAATAACCCGTAGGTAGCAACTCCCGGCGCCCAGTGTCCAGATGATGACATCCACGCCTAGTGTTACAGGCTGATAACATTGGTCCCTAGGTTATCGGGCCGGTGATAACGCAACGGCCATCAAATCGCCACGTGCCTCGTATCACTTGGACACTCTAAATACCTACCCACCATTGAAGTTGTCACGTTCCGTAGCCGCTATCAAGTTTCTGCTTGCTGCTTCAGGATGTATGTTCAGCAAAACTGCTCTTGCGTGTATTCTGTGATAACGATACCTAGAGTTTGTTTGGTTTGTGCTATATGAGCAATAAGGAGCCGGTAGAACTATCGTAATTTTTCCAAAGTCTCAGTGGCATAGCTGAACACACCATGGCCTTACCCATTCACCATCACAAGTGTCGTATAACATCCAGCTCCGTCATGATTGTCACGCCTTACCACAGCATCCAATTATTCTGCATAACTATACTTCGTATAGGGTGGCTAAGAAAACTGACCGCAACATAGTTGTTATCTCTCTGAATAATCTCACAGCTAACTAGTTCAGTCCTTAAATAGAACATTTGTTTGTTGCATTTACCAAATCCATGAGAAAATGTTATCTTAACTGTTATCGCTTGGGTTTTGCGACCGTTGAGGGTTCCTTATACGGCACTGGCCGCAATGAAAAGACATATTTGTTTAAAAGCTTTTGTCTTTATTGCAATAATATACATGGGCCGGAGCCATTTGCAAACATCAAACGTTGTTCATACATTCGTTTAGAAATCATATACACGTTAAAAAACCATGCAAGATATGGAAAATATTTGTACATAAACCAAACATCAGAGTTCTGAACATAGGAATCTTATCTTTGAGCAATGACATAACATAATATTTAATCTAACTGGTGTGGAACTAGAGCTATACATTCCTGGAGCTTATAGGATTTTCATAGGTACAAAGTTTGTGTTGCCAGTTGGCTCCTGCAATTCTTACATACTAATTATTTCTAAGACCCCAAATGCGCGGCTGCAGCCGACTTATAACTTACTGTATCGTATTCACCGAGGGCAAGGGAAACTGCAGAAAACCTTGCCGATACAGCCGGTAGCCTGGCTAAAGTTCTCGGGTGGCAACGCGAGCACGTCCACCCGCGGCTACCAGGGACAATTAGCCAGGCACCTTCTTACTTACGAAGAGAACCATCCACGGAAGGTACAGAGAGCCATGCACGATCGGCTCAGGCGTTAAAGGTAGGTACGGACGTGACTTGAAGTCTCCCAGGAGTAGTTTAGTATGTATATAATAGTAAAACGTTATTTCATCCCAAAACCCTTAATGATAAGCAAATCAAGAGACGCGGCAGGTGCAAGGATTTAAAAAAAAAGCGTAGCACGAGCCCGCCGCACTCTTATATATATATTTTTATTCAGTAATAAACTTAAGCGACTCGTCTTCATCATGAAACATATAGATTACTGCAAGCTGCGTAATCAACTGTTCGTAAAGTACCTCACGAATGTTTTGCCGAAGCATCGTTAATACAAACCAATCCCCCATCTTGAGGCGTTCAAAGACAACGGCTTGGCTGCCACCAGGGATCCTCCAGACTGATACTCGAAACTTTAACCATCTCAGTGAGGAAGACACACATGTGGCAAAGCGATACAGAACCACAAGTACACCAAAAGCATTCAGTAAGTACATCCAGAGCCACAGAAAAACTTGAATCTGGTCGTTATACGAATTCGGCACCAGCTTGCATATCCCCGTAATGTCTCCTGGGTTCCCCGAGTCATCGAATGGACCAGGATAAGTACATTCAGTGGTTATTGAAAGCGTCTCTCCCGTCATGTCTGTGACACCGGTCGGCTGCGCCATAAATATCGCGTACACATCGGAGAATTCAAAACTTTTGCCTGTGAAGTGATGCAACAGCTGCAATTGTACGGCAAGGTTGAAAACATTCAACACTTCACAAATCATATAACCGGATGCATAACGGTCGTGTTTATGGAGATTTTCGCGAAAATATGACGTCAGCGGTTGGATGTCCTTCTCCTCGCAGTCTCCGCCTTCGATCGAAGTAATCAGCTCAGTAGCCAACATCTTCATTTTCCCTCCTTCCATCCATTTCCACACGCAGCGGGGGATGTAGAACAGCACGGCCTGTAGCAGTAGTGTGATAGAGCAGAGTTGGTAATAGGTAAACACCCTAACTCCCACGTCAGCTGTAACTGCAGAACCTTCAACATCGGAGACGTGTTCCTTCAGTGCCACTTTTCGTCTCAAAGTAAAGATCGATTTGAGGGAACAATAGCTGTTGAAGTCACCCTTGGGATAGTCCGCGAAAGTACATTCCATGGGGTCTAGGAAAATTTCTAACACAAACAGTAACCATGCTGACGCCACTAGTAATATTACGGTAATCCGATAATGCAGTCGGAAGAAAGCGCTGTCGGTTACAACCGACTGACGGCTACATCGGCCGAAAATAGCTCCAAACACGTCCGGCATGTTGAGTAATTCAAAGTTAACTGACCGGTTCGAAGTCTCGGCAATTCAAAACATCCAATGGGGCATCATGTGTCACGATAAGGAAAAAAAAATAGAAACAAAACAGATCACTATAAATAGAATTGTATAGGAAGGAAACCCGATTACGTTGATATGTGCTTCATGTGAGCATCACGTACTGCTGTCGTGATATGAGGTGCGCGCACGCGCGCGTGTGTGTGTGCGTACGTGCGCGTGAGTGTGTGCGAAGGTATATTCGGGGTTCTCGGCTTGGCTTAACCAGTTCTGGCAATGACAACTGCAACTAAATATAAAATATGCTCACATGTTTAGTACTGCAATCATCAGATATCCATGGGATGTATGAATGCCAAGCTTCTTATATTCGCGTTACAGAAAATGTGCAGCGACCATGTATTTTACTGCACCGAGAACCACAAGCGTGACTGCGGATTGTTATGAGAAAAACTTCTTTTATCACACGAGTAGAAGTTGCCATGCCGTTGCGACACAGTCGTCTAGTAGAGCCAGAGATATTGTGGCTAACAGCCTGGTCTCCGTACCATTGCCGTTACTGAATCTTCTCTCCGGATGACTCCAAATAAAGTCGATCGATTACTTTGATCTCTCGAATCGTGCTATTAATCACTGACCGCCGCTGCTATTGTAAAGTTTTTCTGGTTGCCTATTGACTGTGGAGTGACATTAGGGTGTGGTCTGCTCTGCCGCCGTAAGTCGCAGGTGCAATGACTCGCTGGTGAATGAATGTTGAGAGCTTGGTGGCGTATGCACTTCAATAGTCGTGCCACTGGCCTCACGGGTCTGTCATACAGTCACCGTTGCCGTAGGCTGTTCAGTGTCTTCGTCCAGTCCGACGGGACCCGCTCTGCCTGCCACTCTAATCACTACGCTTTTTGACAAGTCGGTAGAAGTGTCAAGCTTTACAATAACCATATGAACATTGAGTTCAAATATCTATTATTGTATCGAGTCATTGTTGTCAACGAAACGACTCTGTGTACAATGAACTCCCATTAGTGAATAACTGCAGTAACAGTTAATCGCGTAAAATCTTAAAGATTGTCAAGACTTAAACCGTCCATGAATATAGAGTTTATTCCCCACAGAATTATCCGGGAAGGAGTTGTATAAGCATACAGATATTAGAGATTACTAAATTACAGTTATTTAAGAGTAAAGAAATAAAATATAGAGTTGTCCTCCTGCCGAGTAATTTATGGAAACCGTAACACCGTTGGTATTCAACGTAAACAGCAATGCCTCGATACAATAAGAGATATTTTAACTCATTGTTCAAACGGTCGCTGTAGGGGTAGGCACTTCTACAGACTTGTCGAAGAGTGTTGTGATTAGAGTGGCAGGCAGAGCAGGTCCCGTTGTACTGGACAACGACATTCAACAGCCTACGGCAACAGAGACTGCATGACAGACCCGTAAAGCCAGTAGCACGGCTATTGAAGTGCAAACGCCACCAAGCTCTCAATATTTATTTGCCAGCGAGTCATTGCACCAGCGACTTACCGCTGCAGAGCAGACCAGACGTCGATATCACTCTATAAAGTCAATAGGCAACGAGGAAAACTTTACGACAGCAGCGGGCAGTTGTTAATGGCACGATTCGAGAGATCAGAGTAGTCCATCAACTTCATTTAGAGTTTTCCATAGAGAATATTCAGTACCGGCGATGGTACGGTGACCACGCTTTTCGCCACGGATATATCTGGCTTAGCTGAACGAATGTGCCGCAGCTGCATCGTAACGTCCACCTGCGTTATAAACGGGGTTTTTCTATAACAATCTGCAATCACGGTTGCGGTTCTCGGTGCAGTGAAATACATGGTCACTGCACATTTTCTATAACAAACATAAGTTACTTGGGTGTCATACGTCACATGGATTTGTGTTGATTGCAGCTTTGAAATGCATTTTGTATTCAGTTGCAGTCGTTGATGCTAGAACTGGTTATGTCGAGCCATGAATACAAAACATACGCTTTGCACACACACAGACGGGTACGTACACATACGCACAAATCATCAATATCCACCTAACATTTATTCATCACACCATTACAGCAGGACATGATTCATAGGGAGGTCCCATGTCAATCTATCTTATTGCTCGGAACGATAAAAATTTGATTGATATGGCAGAGAACAACTATTTTGTTTTTGTGACATCTTTCCTTATCGTGACGTATGATGCCTATTTTCATATTTCATATCTCAGTTCATATTTTAGTACTGTACGTCCGACCAGTCTATTATCAATTGCTCAGCATGCCGGACGTGTTTGCAGCTATTTTCGGGCGACTTGACCGTCAGTCGGTCAGCACCGACAGCGCTTTTTTCCGACTGAATTACCGGACCACTGTAATTATCCTGGTGGCATCAGCATGGCTGATGATTGTGGAAGGAATTATTCAAGACCCCATGGAATGCACTTTCGCGGACCATCCCGAGACCGACGGCAACCATTATTGTTCCCTCGAATCAATCTTTGCTTTAAGACGAAAAGTGACACTGGTGAAGGACGTCTCCGGCATTGGAGGTTCTTCAGCTGAAGGGAATATAAGCTTGAGGATCTTCACCTACTACCAGTTCGGCTTCATCACACTACTACTACAGGCCATGCTGTTCTACATTCCCCGCTACCTGTGGAACTTGTTGGAAGGAGGGAAAATGAAGATGTTGGCTACAGAGCTGATTACTTCGACCGGAGGCAAAGGCTGCTACGAGAAGGACATCCAACCGCTGATCTTCTATTTTCGTAAACATTTACATGGTCATGACGATTATGTGCACCGTTATATGCTTTGTGAATTATTAAATCTTTTGAACGTTGCGGTACAATTGCAGCTGTTGAATATTTTCACGGGCAAACATTTTGTAATCTCAGATATTTACGCATTGTTCACGGGACAGCCAACAGGTGTCACAAACATGACGGGACAGCTGCTTTCAGTCACTATTGAATGTACTTCATTCGATGGCCCGGGAAGCCCAGGGAACATTACGGGAACGTGTCCGCTGTTGCAGAATTCGTTTAATGAGCAAATCCATGTTATTCTGTGGTTCTGGATGTACTTCCTTACTGTTTATGGTATATTTGTGACTCTGTATAACTTCTCCCTATTCCTGTTCTCGTCACTCAGATGGATGAAGTTTCGATCATCATGCAGTGTAATCCCTGATGAGACCATGGCCATTGCCTATAATCGTCTTAAGATAGGGGATTGGTTTGTATTGCTGATGCTTCGTGAAAACATTAATGTGCTACATTACAAAGAGTTAATCTTGTACATTGCACACAATTTTGAATTGCATATGTAAAAATAGTTAAACTTTATACATACATATATATATATATATCTATATACATCCAGGGAAAGTCGTTGGGCTAGTATATGAACCGTTAGATCCATCTACATCTACATCAAGTCACGTCCATACTTACCTGTAACGCCTGTGCCGATCATGTACGGCTCTGTGTACCTCCCGTGGATGGTTCTCTTCGTAAGTAAGAAGGTGCCTGGCTAATTGTCCCTAGTAGCCGCGGGCGGACGTGCTCGCGTTGCCACCCGAGAACTTTAGCCAGGCTACCGGCTGTATCGGCAAGGTTTTCTGCAGTTTCCCTTGCCCTCGGTGAATACGATACAGTAAGTTATAAGTCGGCTGCAGCCGCGCATTTGGGGTCTTAGAAATAATTAGTATGTAAGAATTGCAGGAGCCAACTGGCAACACAAACTTTGTACCTATGTAAATCCTATAAGCTCTACGCATGTATATCTCTAGTTCCACACCAGTTAGATTAAATATTATGTTATGTCATTGCTCAAAGATATGATTCCTATGTTCAGAACTCTGATGTTTGGTTTATGTACAAATATTTCCCATATCTTGCATGGTTTTTTAACGTGTATATGATTTCTAAACGAATGTATGAACAATGTTTGATGTTTGCAAATGGCTCCGGCCCATGTATATTATTGCATTAAAGACAAAAGCTTTTAAACAAATATGTCTCTTCATTGCGGCCAGTGCCGTATAAGGAACCCTCAACGGGAGCAAAACCCAAGCGATAACAGTTAAGATAACATTTTCTCATGGATTTGGTAAATGCAACAAACAAATGTTCTATTTAAGGACTGAACTAGTTAGTTGTGAGATTATTCAGAGAGATAACAACTATGTTGCGGTCAGTTTTCTTAGCCACCCTATACGAGGTATAGTTATGCAGAATAATTGGATGCTGTTGTAAGGCGTGACAATCATGACGGAGCTGGATGTTATACGATACTTGTGATGGTGAATGGGTAAGGCCATGGTGTGTTCAGCTATGCCACTGAGACTTTGGAAAAATTACGATAGTTCTACCGGCTCCTTATTGCTCATATAGCACAAACCAAACAAACTCTAGGTATCGTTATCACAGAATACACGCAAGAGCAGTTTTGCTGAACATACATCCTGAAGCAGCAAGCAGAAACTTGATAGCGGCTACGGAACGTGACAACTTCAATGGTGGGTAGGTATTTAGAGTGTCCTACGTGGCACGATACAAGGCACGCGGCGATATAATGGTCGTCGCGTTATCACCGGCCCGATAACCTAGGGACCAATGTTATCAGCCTGTAACACTAGGCGTGGATGTCATCATCTGGAAACTGGGCGCCGGGAGTTGCTACCTACGGGTTATTGATAAACGATCGTGAAACCCGTTGACAGACCACCCATGCGGATGTAATCGGGCCTCTATTATCTCTGGTACGACCGCATGTCGGATCTGGACGTGAAGCCAGCTCCGTACAATGATTAGAATTATGTACCTGGCGCGTGCCAAGCATGCCTCGCTGTACTGGACGTAGATATTCTAATAGATTACCGCAGCAATGGCTACGTGACAGACTCGTAAGACCAGTAGCACGGCTATAAGAGTGCAAACGATACCAAGCTCTCGGGAACCAGTCGTCGGCGAGTCATTGCACTTGCGACTTACACTGCAGAGCAGGCCAGACGCCGATGTCACTGCAACTACTGCAAGCCATCGGACAAATACTACAATTTTACAATGACGGTGGTTACTGGTTGATGGCACGTTTCGAAAGATCCGAGCATAGTCCGTCTTTTATTTGGAGCTCATGCCAGATATCATCCTCGAATTTCATAAACCTGGTGTTTGTGATATGAACTGCTGTGATATTTCAAGCAGTGAATCTTGTATTGCGAGTTCGGTCGGCGAGGCTGACGGCGAGCCGACGTGAACCGTAATACTTCACGTACTTTGCAAAGTCACCATCGTCGATGTGGATACACGAGGCTATACTGGTTTGTAAAGCACGATCTTACTGGCTGTACTGCAATTTCGCAGCATGGTATAGCAGCATCGAAGCGTTTACCTGCGTGATAAAAACAGTTTTTCTGTTTTTTGCCCGATATCCTCATACGATGAGTTCAAATCACATGAAGCCCAGTCTCTTGCGAACCGCTTATCATGGTGGACGTGTTTGAAACTATTTGCGGGCGACTAGGTAAATCTCAAGTTAGTTTGCACCGACAGTGCTTTCTTCCGTCTAAATTACGAGTCCACGACGAAGACTCCATCGCCCCGGTGATTTCACGTCTGCTGTTGCACGGATTCTCCTGAGGGTTGAACGACTTTCTGCATTTTTCACCCGTCATTCTGAACCAATTTTCTTGGATTTCTTACTTTTGCGTACAGTTTCGTAAACGATCATTCCCTTAAGACCCGAGAGCCACTTTGGCCCCGCAATGTTTGATCCGCAGCATTTCGAATTTGAAAAGTTCCAGTGAATGATCGCGCGCTCGGAAACTCGGTCAGCGCGCCGCGCGGTCATTCTGCGTATCAAAGTCTGGTACTTTTTGTTTCATTTTTAACGACATGTTTTTTATTTTTATAGAAATAAGAGCACTAATGATAACATACATAATCATAGTTTCCATACAGTATTAGGACTGGCAAAACGTTAGACGTCGAGCTAATAGACTCATGGTTCCGGGGAGTATTGAGTAGCTGCGTAGCACCTGGTGATAAATGAGAGCGGACCATTCGCTGACAGATAAGACTGTCCTTCCATGAGCGCGAGAGGTTAGGTCTAACGAACAACAACAAAAGAAACAGTGATTGTGAATTACGAGAGCTAATCATGACAGAAGACGTGGATCGTTTAGGAAAATGTTTTAAAAGGTCTTTACAAACCAATTCTAAATCCAACGTAAGTCACTTTTCTCACGAAACTTACGTGTATGGTAACGATGAATGTCAATAGCAACTAGACGGTTATACTATCCTGTACAGTTGATTCACAAATTACGCACATCGAAACAGCTCCTGTTGTGCGAAGAGCGAGAAAAATAAAAAATGACGATTGATCCAATCAGTAGAAGTGCATCTAGTTTGTTTTTTCCTGAATTGAAATTCAACTTCTTTTCCCGTTCTCCACCGATACTGAAGATTGCGTCGTTGGAGTCCAACGAAAAATATTTTCTCCATTCACCCGTTGTATTTTTTTTTATTTTCGGAATCACCTCAATATTTCTTTGATATTCAATTCACTCTCTGGGTCTCTTAGACCAAGTGAGAGACCGCACTGGGTCTCTGAGACTCAGTGTGGAAAAGACCATACTGCAACCAACGATGCAAACTTCAACACCGTTTTGATAAACGGAAATAAACAAAATGTAAATAGAAAATACACAGAATATAGGAACAGAAATAAATATCGAGCTCTTTTCAGGTATTAGAATGTCGAGTTTGCGAAGAAGTTTTTTCCATGGATGGTGAAAAAGTGCCTAGACTCTTGCAATGTGGTCATACGGTGTGTCACTCCTGCTTGGTCCGTTTGCGTGTTTCAATGCTAGATCAGCTATATTTGCTGTGTCCGTTTGACCGGCAACCGACAAAAATCCATGACAATGGGGTGTACAGCCTGAAAAAAAATTTTGCCCTGATAGAGTTGCTCGAGCGGCTGGAACAATCGAGCAGCGAAAAATCACTGACACTCGAGCGGGAAAAACTCCAATCGACGCAATGTTGCGACGAAGACGAGGCTCATCTCGCTGTACTCTATTGCACAGTTTGTTCCAGTCACTTGTGCGAAGCCTGCGACATGTTGACTCATTCGTCAAAGACTCTGACGAGACACAAACGAGTTCCACTTTCTGAAAAGCCTAGAGAAAAACCAAAGTGTCCGATACACTCAACGCACATTGCAGAATTCACCTGCATCCAGGAGGGTTGCCACAACGCTCTGATGTGTTACCTTTGCAAAGATTATGGGCGCCATAGCATTCATAAGGTAACACGGGCTATGACTCAAGTTTGCAATGTTGAGATTCAACGAAAAATATTTTGCATAGTTATTCTCTGTTGTATTTTGTAAATCATGGCAAATTTTCGTGTAGATTGAGTTCTCAGGTCGCAAGAGAGAATTGTTTTATTGTCCAGACCAAATATTGAATAATAAACGTGAGCTCTACTGAAAAAATAACAGAATTCCGTTGCAACCCAACGATGCAAACTTCAACGAGATACCTCTCGGCTTTATTGTGCAGAGAGAGAAAGAAATATTCGAGTCAGTGAAAACGTTGACAGTTTCTTATTATTATATGAGGAATAGAAAAAAATCGTATGAGTCTGTTCCATAAAAAAAACTGCAATATTTTCAGCCAGCCCTGGTTGAAATGGAGGCAGAAAGTGTACGAAAATCCATAGTCGCTGCACTCCAGAAAATGACTCAATTCATGGAAAGTATGAGGGATACTGCCCACAGAATAGGTTCGAGATTTGTATAGACGAAAAAGTTGTTTATAAACTGTTAAAACCCGGAAATGTTGAAATTTCCCAGTCTTTTTGAAAAATTATGATGCTGCAGTTTGCATCGTTGGAAAACAGTGGAAATCGATTGTTTTGTTTCATTTTTTATAAGCAGAGCCAAATATTAACATTCAGTGTGCGGCTATCACAATTTTTGCAAATCGAAAACTGAATGTTTTTAGTTTGATAGATGCTGCTTCCAGCACACTGGGTCTAAGAGACCCAAAGAAAGAGGAAGAAAAATTGAGGCAATTCCGACAATTTTAAAAATAGTGAGTGAATAAAATATTTTACGCTAAGCTCCAACGATGCGAACTTCAAAATCGTACAAAAATTAGGTTTCAGGTTGTGGAAAAATGGAGCAAAATTATTTTAGCACCATAAAATTTGAAAAGCTTCGTTTCTATTTCGAAAAGTGATGAAAATGTAATCGGTTCTGGATTCTCAGAGACTGTCGTCCAGGAGCTGGAAGGCTGGGCGATAGAAGATGCGAAACACAGAGTTAAACAACACTTCGAAGAACTGCGAGCACTTCTTGCAGATCAAGAGAAGGCGGCAATGACGTGTGTCGACACCGAAACACGTGGTAGATTATGCGCCCTCAGACAACAACAAAAAGATCTTACAGCGACGAGATCACAGGTCGCTGGGGTTTGCATACAATGCGAGAGCATACTCGATTCGGAGGACTGGAAATTATTAAGCAGTGCAGAAAAAGTCAAAGAAGTTCTTGCCTCGCTGGAACAACAACAAATACACTATGCTCAACTTGGACCCGATTTTTTGACTCCAGAATCTTCCATTCCTATTATTTTCAGCAGGGTGAGAAAACATTTACTTTGTTACCTTAATTATGGAAAACGTTTATCGTGGTCTTTGACTACTTTGTGAATTTCCATCATGCAACTCGATCAAAGGATCTCAAACGTTTGCGTTCTTGATATTATTTGTCATTGCAATCCTGAGAGTTTTCCCGAAAAACACCAAAAAGCATCCTTGTTCTTATGAATTCATAGAGTTATTCCATAGTTTTGATGCATAGACAAAATTGAGAATGAAATGGTTTTCCATAGTTTTGCCACTATAAGAAGCAAAAAGCCATTTTTCGAAAAATACCATGTTGAAATGCAACTAAATCCTGTTCCTTTTTCAGTAGAGCTCATAATTATTATTCAATATTTAGTCCAGACAATAAAACGATGCTCTGCTGCGACCTAAAAACTCGATCGACACAAAAAATCGTCATGATTTTCAAAATTCAATAAATAATAAGTACACGAAATATATTTCGTTGAATCTCAACGCTGCAAGCTTCAGCGCCATAAAAATACCGACTGAATCGATTGACTTTGAAAAAAAATCGACTTAAAAATTAAATTGAAAGGTTTGAAAAACAAAGTATTTTCGGGATTTCTAAACACGTAGTATTCAAATAAAATCAAAGAAGCCCCCGTTCTAAATAACAAACAATATTCATTTGGTGAAATACTGTTGTAAAAATGCTGATGTTCATCCCACAGGATAACAGAGTTTACATCGGTACAAAAATAGACATGCGAGTCGTAATATTAGGTCTGGATGGTGCTGGAAAAACGAGTATACTCTCAGCAATGAGAGGAATGACGTTATCCGTTCAACCGATCTCAACGATTGGTTTCAACGTCGAGAGTCTGGAATACAAAAACCTCATGTTCACACTGTGGGACGTAGGTGGACAACACAAGTTCAGGCCTCTCTGGAAACATTATTATCACAATACACAAGCTGTCATATTTGTTGTCGATGCGAGCGACAGAACCCGATTCGACGAAGCTCAAAAAGAATTATCAAAGATTGTCAACGAACGCGAGCTTAAGGATGCGTGGTTCTTGATTTATGCCAATAAACAGGTAAAGTCCCGAGACTCTACCGCGAGTCTCTTGATATTATTTCTCCTGTATCTCACAAGTAAAAAAAATCTTCATGCAGTTTCCTATAAAATATTTCGGGTGAATTTTATTTCTTCATCGACTCGCGCACTGAACTTCGTAAACTTTTGCAAAAGTTCATCTACCAAGTATTTCGTAGTTGGTGCATGCTGAGAATCTTGATTAAAAAAATGATCGGGAATTATAGCCAAAAAAAAATTAATACTTTGCAATTTATTGAAGGCTCGAGAATTCTTTCCGTATTTCTCAAATTATTACCAGACAGCAGCGGAGCCGAAAAAAATTCAAGCAGTGATTTGTTGCTTTGAAGGGATCCACGATGAATATTTTGCAATTTCTAATTAAAGCACTTATTTTCAGGACGTAGCCAATTGCGCAACAGTCGAAGAGCTGACGGATATTTTAGCGTTGCAAAAATTATGCTGCGGTAGAGCGTGGCACATTCAGGGATCATCGCCGATCACGGACCCTGGCGGTTCGACCCTGGGACTAGATTGGTTAACACAACAGCTGGGTGCTCACGAGGGCTTATACTCGGTTCCCGCTTCACAATAATTCAATGTTTATCTTCCTCCTAGTCGATTTTTTCCAAAACTAATGGAAAATGTAACCTGACGATCCTTTTTCTGCGTCTGTGTATGATATTTTCGAGTTACGTAATTCGTTCAATTTTACAGAACTCGTAGAAAAATGACAAACTAGTATTGTTTGGAAATTAGTGATTCTGTGATTTTAATTTGATATCTTAATCATGCGTAATAAATCAAAGATATCTTAAACCCTAGAACGGTATCCTTATTCTTCGTTACCTATTCCGGTAAATTCCGGTGAATTTTGAAAAATTCATACTTCCGATAAAATTTAAACGAAAAGTATGAAACTTGGGCTCATTCTTTTCGTTTATTAACGCAGGATCACGTGAACCGGAGACAATTTTGCTTGACGTAAAAAAAAAAAGTAAAAAATGCTGTAAAACGATAAAAAAAAAGGGGAGAACGAGGGAATTCGATAGTAAAGAACAGCTCGAGCACGTCTAGAAAAGTCTTATTCATTTATTACATGGTTATTGGTGGCATTTTTTCAATTTTGTTTTATATAATTTATCAATCATTTAATCACTCAGTCAACTTTTCACGCGCTCATACCCATCACTCATCTCGACCGCCAATTATTCGCGGATGAGGGATCCGGGGAGGGGATTGACGGACATAAAACCGTAGGGAAAATGACGTTATATTCTATATATTCATATATATAGCGATATTAAATTACTTTTTTTCTTTTACCTTCATATAAAAACACTTGACAAACAAAAACGGAACAACTTATAGTTTTTTTTTGGAGCTGTGGCGGTTTTCGCACGACACGGATACAAGGGGGTTGAGAGGGACGGGAGTTGGAGGAGGGCAGAAGTCGGCAAGTCCAAGATCGCTTATTATTCTGATTTTAAAAATCATTTGTTCGAGTGCAACTCTCACAAATAAACGATTCACACTGTTTTTGTTTTTGGAACGCATCTGTGCTCTTAATTCCACATTTCATGCTGGATGACGAAGAATCGTGATTTCAAAAGACTAGGATAAATGCTGAGGGTCAAGAGTCGACCAACGGACTCGGACACCCACTTTCTTGACATTGGAATAATCGTCATGACTCAACATTCATCAATTTTCCGGCATTTTAGTCTTTCATTTTAAGTACCACGTACATCACTAATTCTTCGACATTTCGAGGCTTGCAAAACGATAAACTCGAGAAGCGAGAGGTAATGATGAATCATCTCTTATTGTACGTTGAAGCAAAGACTAGGACGAAAAATAGCCACGGGAGCAGTTGTTTTTGTTGCCGATTAAACCCCGTGAGCGCGTTCAAGACTCGATTTTTCTTTCTCTTTCTTTCGTGTACGTTCTTTGTATTTATTTATTTATTCTTTCCGTGTCGGCTGGTGCGTCTGTCAAAGCCAGACAGCTCCTGGAATACAGTCTGAATTATTCCTCCCTCGAGACACGCGTATTTACAATTCGTCGTGTTCCTGTAAACAAGAAGAAAAAAAACAATGTTTTTAGTAAAATTTCATTTTTTTATCGCGATTTATTTTTAATTGAGAAAAAACGTGTTTTCAGTAACGAGGAATTCCACTTGAATATCGCTCATGTATATCAGAAGTGGTCTTATCATCATGGATTCAAATGGCATTATTTTTTATACATATCACTAAAAATGACATTAATGTTGACGATAAAAATTGAAGATTTTTTATTTCTCACCTCGGTTTCAGGAATGGCGGTGTCGTCTTCCGCTTCTTCATCATCATCTTCGTCCTCGGCCTTGTCTTCGGCAGCTTCTTTAGCCTCTTTCTCTTTTTCTTTCTCCTCCTCGTCTTGCGCGGCCTTCATCTTTTTCTCGCCCTCCTGCGAAAGAAAAAATATTTTCCCCTCGGTTACTAAAGTGTTGAAAACCTTTGCTTCTGCTTTTAATCATTTTCAAAGATAATCAGCAACGAGGAATTCCAGCATTTTTATCGCTCATAATAGTCGGCCAAGCTTTTTTCATCATTTGTTTATAAACAGGACAATTGTTCCATTTATTTATTTCTGTAAGAATAAACGCTGATTGCGAAGTAAATTGATTTTTCCGTGGAGGGTTTTTTTTTCTTTCACAAAAAATCAAAAAATAAGTTGCAACTTATCGGGAAACTACAGAACGTGGCGAAACTTACGATCGTTGGGGCCCAGACTTCAGTGGCGACTTTGGAGGCATACTCTGGGTCATCGGTGATGAGAACGTTGTCGAATATTGTACCGGACTTAACTTGCCACAGGTCGAAACCAATAGCGCAAACTTCATCGCGTTTGTAGAGCTCGGGGTCGGGACTGTATTCGGGATTGTCGATTTCAGGATGAACCCATGGTCCTTTGTAGTTCGGATTATCGATTTGTTTGGGTTTCCATTCGCCCTGATAAATAATAAAAGGTATCGGTCAAGACAACGCATTCGAACAATTTTTCCTTTTTACATTATTGCGTTAACCCTAGAACGGTGTCTCCTTTCGTTCTCCCGTTTTTTTTTTATCGTTTTACCGCATTTTTGACAAATTTTTCAACCTGGAGCAAAATTACCCCAGGCTCACGTGATCCTGCATAAAAACCGAAAAGAATGAGCCCAAGTTGAACTCTTTTCGGTGAATTTTACCGGAGATATGAATTTTTCAAAATGAGGGTCATTCGTGATGCCAATTTGATGGGAATCGGTAGAAAAAAATTAGATTACCGTTCTGGGGTTAATCCACAATTTACAATTCTATCAAGTCTCATTTTTATTTATAAATGAAAGAACTTGATTGTCTCAACACTGATTGAAGTGCAAAGTTATTTAAGCGCTATGCCCACACCCAGTGAAGAATTTTATTCTTCTTCCAGTGACAACCTTCAATGCCAGGAGAAGCAAATTGCAGGTGCTTTTTGATTTGGAAGATAAAAACTTGCGTGAATTGGATTATGATGAAAAATCGGATTTACCTTGTAGTCGGGGTTGTCAATCATCGGTGCCTCCCATTCACCGTCCATCTCGTCGTCCCAATCTTCAGGTTTGCTAGCTTCAGGATCAGGGATGTGTTCAGGCTTGTCCCAGTCTTCAGGTTTCGTGTCTTCAGGGTCAGGGATGGTCGGTTTGTCTTCCCAATCCTCGGGTTTCTTCTCTTCAGGGTCTTTGATTTTCTTCGGTGGCAAAAAGTCCCAGTCGCTTTCCAACTCGCCAGACTCGACAACTTCGTTATCGATGCGTACCTGAGTATCAAACATTTTTACACGTTTAAAACACTCGAAGCTCATTCGTGCGCCTATGAGCGTTAGCAAAATGCGTTTCAATATCGAATAATCAATAATGTTGGTCTTCACGAACTACGAAACCAAAGTTTTTGCATTCTTTGCCACGTTGCGTTAGCGAGACAATCTTTTCTCTTCGAAAACCTTCAGCACTTGCCCTTCGAGTAGAAGCGAAGGACATGTGACTCGAGGCTCGTTCCACAAATCAGATAAACAAATAAACTGCATCAAGACGGAGCGTTTCAACATTTATAATTTTAACACTAACCGGAATTGCGAATAATTTGGATCTTCAATAAAAACAAAGTGTTTTTCGCAAACCACCACGTTTTTGCCAAATTAACAAATAAAGTGAAATTTTTTTCTCAGTTTTTCGATAAATTCAATATCCTTTCGTAAGAACTTTCGATACTCTCGAATGCTAGCGTACTTTTTGCTCCCTCACAGGGGAAACTACGTGACGGTGAAATTTTTTTGTCACTCAGTTTTCAATGTCAATGCTGTCAGTGTTTAAAATGTCCGAAAACATCGAAAAATCATGATTAAAAAAAAAATCTATACAAGTTTTTCATTCTCTGAGTTTTGTGGGAATTGCTAAAAAAAAAAAAGAACGAATTCTACGGAATTTTGAAATTTGAAAATAAAGTGTGTCACCGCTCGAACTCCCGAAAATGTTGAGGTTCGTATTGAATTTATAAAATATCTGTTAAACGGTTAAAATTTATGATTTTTCGAAATTTACGAACATTTGATTTTTTCGATAAATCGTCTAACCGCTTTAATTTCTGCAAATTTTGTAAGATACTGTGTGTACAGTCTGTACTTCCCCTTTACTTTATAGAAATTTCGTCGAAATATTTTGAAGAATAAGAATTTTGAGACATTTTTTTTTTTTTCTAGATTTGCGTGAAAAAAAATCCTCTCGATTTTACAAATAGGGCAAAGTTGCCCTATTTGTAAAAATGAAAAATAAATAAATCGTTTCGTTTAATCAAGAGGTTACATAAAGAATGGACTTTGTACCTCGTAAGTGTTGTCGGGATTAACGGTGAGTGTGTACAGATGAGTATGAACATCATCTTTGCATCGGATGTCTTTTTTAATCAGATGATTTTTGCCTTGGTAGTTGAAGATGACATGAACCTTTTTGGTGCCTGGTCCGCAGATATCGGGTCCTGAGGAGCAAATTTTCTTGTTAGATATTGCCTGGTCCGCAGATATCGGGTCCTGAGGAGCAAATTTTCTTGTTAGATATGGGCACGTGTAAAAAAAAACAAAAATGATATTTATGGAATCAGAGAAACTCATTGGAAGAATGCCCGAAACTTGGAAAAACCGAAAATGCGTTGTTCCTTTGTGAGGAGAATAAAATTTGTTGGAATCTTTCCAAGCGTTTGAAACCACGACGCTTTCGTGAGAATCACAGTTGCCGAATTTATTTCCTTCTTCTAGGAACGCCGAATTTGGAAAAATTTGATAATTCAGAGATGAAGCGATTTGTGCTGCATCTATGACTTTAAATGACAATTGATGTTTCTCTACGTGTACCTGGGCATAGTATATCGACTAACACAGGGCATAAAGCGAGAAGATTGCTCTCCGAGTTCCTATAGCACTAAAAATCCAATGTTGGTATATCCAGTGACTCTAGGCTCGTATACAGATCGCAAATAAAATGAAAATTTCGTTTGATACAGGCAAATTTTCCATAACGATTCAAAGACTTGGAAGGAAAAAAAAAAAACATGGAAATTGTCTATTGAAAATTCTTACCAAACATGAGGAGATAGGGCGTCTCTCCGTGCATATCTTTCTGGTCCAAGGAGCAATCGAAGACCTTGACGTAGCCGCCACCGCAGTCGATGTTTTGTTCATGCTTGACGGTGAACTGGACAACGAGTGGACTGTCCTTGTTGCTGAAGGGCGTGAATTTTCTGCTTATAGCATAAAAGCGTGCATCTTCCGAAGTCTTGATACCTAAAAATTGATTTTTTCATGAGAATTCGTTCTCTGGGACTACAGTGCGAAAAGAAATCATTTTTTTTTCCGTATGTGCCTGCACTCGGTACCTGGAGTTGTATAATTACAAAACCCAGGGCATAAGTCAGACCTGCTTTTATCTGCGAGTTCCTGTAGCACTTACCACCCATAGTTTTTTAGGAATAGCATGTGACTCTAGGCTCGCTTTTTCATTCTTCAATTTTTCATTCCGTAAAGTCTCTACTTTGCAAGTTTTCTTAGAAATTGCAAACGCGATATTTTTCAATGTTTTCCGACATTATGCATGTTACGATTGCAGCTGCTTGTGTTTTTCAAACAATTTTAAAGTCATAGTCCAAAGCTGTTCCGCGGATCGATTATTCGTGAAGAATTTGAGGGAGAAAACAGTTTTCATGTGAAACTGTTGAATTGCGTGACTCCGAATTTCGCAACGTTGAGATTCCACGAAACAATATTTAGTATATTTATTATTCGTTGAATTTTGAAAATCACGCCAATTTTTTGTGTCCATCGGGTTTTTAGGTCGCATGAAGGATCGTTTTATTTTCCGGACCAAATATTGAATAATAATTATGAGCTCTGGTAAAAAAACAACAGAATTTCGTTGCATTCCGATGTTGTAGTTTGGATGGTTATCCAAACTACAACATCATTAAATTACAAACTTTTTTCAACGAATGATACTGGAGTTTGCATCCTTGGAAAACAACGAAAAATGTTTCTTTTAATTCATTATTTTCATACTAAATGCACTTGTTTCAATTTTTTATCATGAATTTTTTTTTTCAATGGAAAAGAAGACTCGTCCATAATCGTTAACAAATGCTGCATGAAAATTTAGTCTTCGGCTATAAAAAATACTCAGATGCAGTAAAATACTGCATGGTTGCATTTCAAGGACGCAAACTACAACATCGTTGTAAACAAATCGGAACTTTGAGAGTTTGAAAAAATTGCCATATTTCGATTTTCAATGAATATTTCCAGAACGAGGTCCATCCTTGAAATTCTATGAATGAATGAATTTTCTTTCGGACGCTTTTTCAATCATACACGGCCAACTTAAAATGGTGGCACGAGCGTTGTGAATCCCCCTTAAAATACGGTAATGATAATTTTATTCAATTAACTCGAAAATTCACGTACCTGTGTCCTTTTCATTGTGGTAAAACTTTCCAGGGGTGCGGACGAACTTTCCGAATTCTTTGCCCGGATGTTCCGAGGCAATCCAAGTTTCTTCCCATTTGTCTGAATACGAAATGTTTTTATTTATTATTTAATTAATCAATTATCAGTGAAAAGATAATTAGTGTTTGAAATTTTCATTTATACGGGAAAAAGGCGAAACGAATCGCTTTTTTTTGTATAATGTGCGGCGTTGAGCATCATGGATGGGATACCGGAAGCGCTACGAAGCGACCGCGTGGCGACGTGATTTTTTTTCCACCCGAATCGATTTTTGTCTCGTTATGAATAAAAAAAAAAAGCTTGTATTTTAAGAGCGTTACGAATCAATCAAATTTATTTAGATTTTTAATCAACACCGTTGTTTCCATTGATCGGAATTGGGAAAAGAAAAAAAATTAATGGAGCGAAAAGCGTTGAGAAAACGTACCGCATGATCGGACGAACGGCGAGCGAATGAACGAGCTACGTGCTCACAGGATTTACCGTGAAGCTCGTGTCGCCACGAGCAACGATTGGACGCGAGACGAGACAGAGAAAGCGACAGAAAGGAAAAAAGAAAACGTTGTCGCTGGATCGTTGCTCACATGAAAACGGACATCGAGTTTCCGCCTTATTGAAAACTGACGAGGACATAGAGAAATCCCGAATTCGTGATTCCCGTGTCCGACGAACCGGAGTCTACACATGGAACTTGCTATTTTTTCCTCAACTTTAAACGCGATACAAAAAGGAAGAAATACACAAACAACGAACGATTAAAATACGAGATCGCAGTCAAAGAAATTTCATGTCGCCGGTTGCTAAGCGAAATGGTCGAAAATAACGCACATGTCTAGCATTATTAGTAAATAAAATGTCCATTTCTTTCGTAATCTGAATTGATGAACGGAACCATGGGGTGTGGTTCGTAAAGAAAAAATGTTTTTTTTTTTTTTTTTTTNTTTTTTTTTTTTTTTTTTGCGAATTATTGAGAAAACGAGAAATTCCTCGAAGGGAAGCGAACCGAATTAAGGGAATCTCGCGTTAAATGTTTCGTGCCCACGAGATTTTCGACTTGGTAATTTGCATTTTTTTTTGGTTTCCTGTTGCCATACTAACAAAGTTTCTCGTATTTTTAAGTTTATTTGTTTTTGAGCTTGACTCACCGTCATCGAATTTCTCTTCGAGGTGAACTTTGGCGTAGGCGACGCCGATCACCAGGAACAAGAGGAATCCACACGCGGAACGCATTTCGAAAACCCGCAACTTGGATTTTTAACTATTTCCCGAAACACTTGAATACACGAGTCTATATGATCATAGACTTGTTTTTAAAAAAAAACAACCTCCACCGATCCTATACGCGCGACGAACTAGCCGATAATGCTCCAAGAGCGAGTCGCGACTGCCAAGTGTAGGCGACAGCCGGGCCAGACAGATGGAGTGTGACGATTGGTTGGAATCTTTCGCCCAATCACCGCCAACCACGCTCGAGAACCTTAGCGCCGCCACTACAAACGGCAGCAGCACGCAAACGCAGCAACCCAGTCCGGCGTGGGCACGTTTCCACAGGGTGAAGCTTCGTGCACAATGAAACGCGATTGATAAGAAAGAGTTTCCTTCCACTTCGTAAGCTCTGGGACGTCAAATAATTTTTAGTTGAGCGATTAAGTTTTTTTCCAGGGTCTCTACGAGCTTGGAGGTTGAAAGAAAAAAAGGGTTTTATTTTTGTATGTAGAAAGAGCATGGAATGAAATTTAGTTTGCGAAATTGAGATTCACCGAAAACATTTTTTGTACATTTAGGTATTTATTAAATTTTGAAAATCATGGCAATTTTTCGTGTCGATTGAGTTTTTAGGTCGCAAAACGGATCGTTTTATTGTCCGGACGAAATATTGAATAATAATTATGAGCTCTACTGTAAAATCGAAGGAATTTCGTTGCATTCCAACGATGAAAACTTTTCAACATTATCCGACCCGGCCTCGTTGTGCTCAAACCTTTATACACCGTGTCAATAGATATTTGACCATCACAATTGGACTGTTTATCCCGTGCCACACACGCGCGCTATCGTTGCTTATTTCAACGTTTTGCGAGACAGGATACTTCCTTGTAACCTTGAAAATCAGATGTTCAGATCTTTCCCATGCGAATGAATGACCGGAATTTTGAAGAATCCGGCATTACCCTTCCATTAGTTTTTTTCGGTCCAATCAATCGCAGTGGCATAGGTACGGATCGGAAAGGAAAACGATGTGTTTTTTCGCGATTACATTTTTCAGAAATTTTGTTTTATTGTCCATTGAGCCTTTGCCACGTTATTTCCCAAAGATATGAAAAATGCTCACGAACAATCCATTTGGTACAAAGTCTCCCGGGGTGAGAAAGATAGAGTGTATTTTTCAGCAGATGCACGAATGGCATACGCTCATTGGTAAAGGAAAGCGACGTGCCACCGCCCGCCACGTAACTTTTACCCACCGATACCCTCATGGTGGCAAACTCAATTTTTTTTTCGAGCTTCTTATTATAATTCTTTGAAAATTCTAATCTAGCGGCTCTTTTATTTTTGAAGAATTTTGCTGTATATACAAGTGTTCTATTATAAATTTAGCAGCGAAACTTCTGTCCGTATTTTATATGTACTTTTTCTTTCTCCTTATTTATACGCATGTTTTTTATTTATGTAAACGTATGTTTTGTTCCTTCTCATAAAGTTTATATTAATTAAATAACATTGAATTAACATAAAAAATGTAAATAACCAAATAAATGATAAATTAATAATTAAAAATGATATAATAAATTAATAAATAACAATATAATAAAAATCAAATAATAAAAAAATCACATTTTTCGTCCATGCAAATGGACGAGAAATGCAAAATGGAATGGATTTTTCGACAAATTCCATGCAATCTTTCATGTAGCCAAGTTCTTGAAGAATATCCACGCAACAAAATTCATTATTTATCGTTTCACCATCAGTTCTGAATAAAATTCAGAAAAATCTATTTTCTCGTCTGTCAGAATGCAGCAGTGCGCGCAATACGCTCAATTATTTTTTGAATTCGTCACATCAGCCAGTTTTTTTATTGTCGAGTTGCACGCATCGCCGCTAGAGCGCGCTTCGATGTCGAATTCTCAAAAACGCTTCGTTGCTATGACAACGAAACGTCACACACAACTCAAAAAAGCCAGTTGGAGTTTTTTTTCACGTCGCGAAATTTGGTTGTGCTCGTAAATTCGAAAAATTGATCAACGAAAAACGCAGAAATATGATGAAATCCAAAGCGACTGCCGCACTTATGCGTATCAAAGAAATTGACAAAAAGTACAAAGTGCGTTACGATCATCACCGAGAAAAAAATAGATCGAGCGAAAACACAGAAAGTTTGATCGACTCGTACAATGCTCCGAAAAGTGATGACAATTTTGAGGCCTCGATCCCCGCCGAACAAACGACCCAAAAATCGACGTTGAATATTAAGATCCCCAATACCTGTTGCCAACATTTCGAAAATCGTTCTTCGGTATCGGACAATAACGTTTCTGTACGAGTCACCGCTGTTGACAATCTTTCCGGACTCGTAATTCCACTCAAAACGCAATTTTTAGGAGGAAGCGAAAAATCAGAATTGACGAATGAAAATCCACAATCTCCGATCCCAGAAAATGAAAAACCTAAAGATCCAAAACCAGCAGAAACGACGAATAAAACAAAAAACACTAATTCCTACGCAGAATCTGAAAAATCACGTTCTGCCACGGAAATCGATGAAATTCTTGACATCGACGAATCCATTTCCGAAATTCTCGATCAATCTTTGTCCTCAACGTCAATTAGTTCTGGAAAATCAAAAACTGACCAGATCGCCGTCGGGACAAAAAATTCGTCAACAAAAAATGACGAACCTCTCGATGCTCGCAGTTTTTCTGACGAGGAAACTCTCGAATCTGACGGCTATTCCAACGACTCTTTTGAGAGCGTCGTCAGTGAAAAAGAAAGTTCAAGGCACTCGCACATTCAAAAGTCAACATCACGGAGTTCAAATTTCAATTCTGCCTCAAAAACTGACGGAAAATCATCGTCATCCTCGAGGATTGAGACATCGTCAACAAAATCTAATGAAAAATTGGATAAAAAGACTCTGACGAGCGAAAATGACGAAGAAACATCAAATTTCTTTGTACCGTTGACTGCGAGAGACGAAAAAATACAAATCGAGAATAAAATACACGAGACGCCGGGAATTTCGAGAAAGGAGAATGCAGTTTTAGGAAACAGCGGCCGCGATCGGTCGATAGGAAAAGTAGAGCCATCGGATATCTACGAGGAATCTAGCCTCGAAGATCCATCGAGCCCCAAAGATTCTTCAGGTTCGTTGCACAATGAATGGAGTTTGGAAAGACATTCAAAAACTTCAGGAAACCGCATGGGACCTGCGGCCCACGAAGAATCCTCGGCTTCCTTGAAATCTTTGGATTCTGCAACATTTAGCTCGAAAGCAATTTGCAAGAAATTGTCAATATCGCGCATTCCCAATGATTCACTCGACAAGAACAATGATATAAAAACAATAGGCTCACACGCTGATCACCAAGACTCCAGAAATTCATTGGGTTCCACAAAAAGTTTGAGAAAAGTAAAAAAAGAAGAATTCAGCAAAAAAATTCAAATTGCAGCAAAGACCGTACGATCAAAGATGCAAAAAATGCATCGAAAAGACCAATTGCCGGTGGAGTCAAGAAAAAAATGTTGTGAGGGCCAAAGTCATTTGGAAATTCAAAGAAAAAAAGATCAACTGTTTTCTGACAATAAAAAAACTTCAAGAGGAAAAAGAAGACTGCCATTGCCAGAGGAGCAACTGAGACAAGACAGACACGCCGCAACTACGCAATCTGCTCGAGTTTTTGCTCGAGTTGCACGTCCTGAAAAAATAGAATTTCAGGATCAGTACCATCGAGAGCTGCAATCGCTTGAAGAAGAATTTGCAAATTTACGAATGGAGCAAGATCGACAAACGATGCTGTTTTATATGAGAAACTTTGAGGAGGATGAAAAAAGACTTGTTCTGTGGCCTAGTCAATTGCAGGCTTCGAGAAAAGCCGAAATTCCCATCATAAAGCCTTTGGACTTTCCAGAGGTGGCTAATTTCAATGAACCTGGTACAATAAAGATTTTTTACCACTTAGGATTCTCGAATTTTAAAAATCGATGCACAAAATGGAAGACAACGAATAAATAGAAATGAACTGATTGCCAAAAAAAAAACAAACTCCAAAAATCAAGTTTAGCCAAGATTTCGAATCCGGAATGCTTTTTTTTTTTCCTTCGATCATTGATAACAGAAAATATTGAAGTTTGAAGTAAACTTCGAAAAATATACTCGTCTGATTTATTTATCTGCAAGCTTCTGCAATAAATCAGTTCGACTTTCTCCGAACCATACGATATGCAGAAATAAAATTTCGCTCGATATAACTGACGTGTTTGACGAGAGTTTCATTGAATCTTTATTGCTTTCATTTCTTCCAGATATTACGGTGACCAAGAGTGCTCTTTGTACAGACGTTCATGGAGAACTATTGAAAAATCGTATAATCGAGATTCGGGGCTGGCTCAAGAATCAATTCATTCTTTATCGTGACTACTGTGATGTGGCTGCTGCAATCAACGCTAAATACGCGGAGAAACAACAGTGTATGAAGGTCAGTGAAATTTTTCCAAAATTAACAAAAAACTCTTATTAGCTATTGTAATTGATTGATTTTTTCAAAACATTGAAAAGCAACTGCTTCAGCTGTTTTGGTTATTTTTTATTTTTTTTCACCTCAGTTTCTACATAAAAATGTTTATTTTCATTTTTATTTTGAAACTGTCACTACGTTTCCTGAAGTTTCACGTAATTTTAACCTTCCGTGGTCAGCAGGGGTCAAAATGACCCCAAGTGCAACTTTGAGCTAGAATTACTACTAGTTATTGGCGCCCGGGACGCTTGGCAACCTCTCCAACGGTGCTTTAGGGCGCCCGAAGAAAATGTGTTTTTTTTTTACACATTGCCTTCTTGCTGATTTTTTTTCGCCGTTTTGGGAATTGGATAAAAAAATTTTGGCATGATATTCTCATTGTAAAAGGTTCCAACTAATATCCTGAATTTTGATGTGTCGTTCGGAACGATACTGGCAACGCGGCAAGCGTTTAAACATGCCAGGGGTCATTTTGACCCCGTCTGTCCAGCGCGTTTTTTCTAGAACGTGTGACCACGCAGGGTTAATGATCGCAATGTACACGGATGAGTTTCGAATTCGCATGCGAAAAATAGCATTGAAATCGGAAGCAATTTAAGTCTTACGATTTTATAATCAAGACTCGGACAATGAGAATAGCAATGAGGAACCGTCTATCGCGCGAAAATAAATGTACGACACATAATCGCTACGAAGGAGAATCAGTAGAAAAAAAAAGCCACAATGTTGGCTTTCACCATTTTCACTATGGCGTATATTACGTGCTCTCGGAGTCTCAAGCTCGTGTGGCATAACTTCAACGCCGTATAAATCCACTGTTGCGCTTCTCATGAGTTCGCCCGCGAGATTTATCAATTAAATCCAAGATTTGAGAGAAATCGTGAGTCTTATCAAAAGCCTGACGATTAAAATGCAAATTTCCACGTTATTTCGCATCTCCAATGAATTACTGTGTCCAAATTTTTGTTTATCATTTTCCACAAGGAAAAAATCCGATAATTACAGAATTTGCAGAGAGTTAATGAATTTGTGAAGGAATTTGAATCCCGACACAAAATCCTGTGAATATCTTGAGACTTTTCAGTCCCAAATCGCAAACGATAAGAAAATTCTGAAAATTTTGTATATTTTTGTATAAAATATTTGGGAGATCGTGTAAAAATTATACGACGATTAGGAAGCTTGTTATTGAACAATTAACATTAATAAATTAATGCAGTCAAATGTAGTCTTATGGAAACTGGTATAACTGAAAGCAACGGAAAAAAAACCAAGTTTGTTGATAAATATTTTTTATATTTGTTTAAAAAATTGTTATCAACAAAATGTTAATTTTTTAAATAACGGGCTTCCTAATCGTCGTGGAATTTTTACACGACCTCTTAAATACTTCATGCAAAAACATACTAAATTTTCAGAATTTTCTCATCATTTTTTATTTCAAACCTTAAGGTGGTTCAAGTGATGACGATAAAATTCTTAAAATTTTGTATATTTTTGCAGGAAGTATTCAGGAGGTCGTGTAGAAATTTCACGGCGATTGAGAAGCTATTTATTGAACAGTTAACATTAACAAGTTTCATAGGTACTCAACATCCTTAATTATATACGTACCAGAAGTTATTACTAATTATCCTTGATCGGAGCACTCGTCAGACTCATACCCGACGCAAGCACTGATGAATTACTAACGGTGTTTATCGGTGCTGACTATAGAGTGCGTTTCGTTAAGAGGATGCAATGCATGCGATCAAGTTTTGCATTCTTGGGATGCGATGGAAAAATGGTTTTTTCCAATTCGTAATTTTTTTTTGTAGTTTTTTTTTCACTTTAAAATTATTTCTTTAATATTTTGGCTTTAAAAAAAAGGTGCGTGTGAATTTTCGGCACTTCTATGACCAGAATAAGAATTTCGCTGCATGTCAACTATTAGAACTTATGACAGAAATTCTTAAAAACTCTTGGTAGAAAAAATGAATCCAGGATTTGGTCAAGAATGTTGGAAAATAAAAATGATCAAAATTTACTGTACGGGCCTAATTTTGCCAGCGTTCATCTTTTGCTTCTCAAGTTTTCTTTTCATTCATTAATTTGCGAGAAAAAAAAGAGCCCCATGGATATTAGCTAGTCGCGCGTCATATTAAAAGGCAAACGACGTCATCGTTGTGGTGACGCAATCGGAGGATGCTCATTTTTGTTATTTTAAAAAGTCAGGGTGATGACGTCAATATCATTAAATGTTTTTGCACCCTTTACATCGTATATCCAGGCATAGAAATAAAAAAGGAGGAGGATGTAGAATTTAGTGACGGCGCACACGTGTGCGCAAAGGTACGTGCGCGATCGTTGCTGCTTTCGATTAGCCCTCGCGCTCGGTCTCGCGGGGTGTGTAGATCAAGAAGCTATAGGATAGGACACTGTGGTTTTTCATTGACGTTGTACGAGAGTTCTCGTGCAGTTCTCCTCCGACACTCCACGCCAACGGTTCGTCTCGTCTCGTTCTCTCGCGGAGATATTTCACTTGGAAATTTTCTCATCGCCCAAATTCGTGGGCCTATAAAACGTGAACCTTTTTTCTCATGCGATTAAGTTCCAATTGATTGGTGGTTCGGTCGTAAATTTCTTGCTTCGCAAAGTTGCGATAAACTGACGAAAATAATCGAGAGGATTTAATCGACTATTTCAAGGGTGAATCTGTGCACATGAACCTTCAGTGTTACTTCAGCGAAGGACTCTCAAATTGTCCGAGTCAATTGAGTGAACCTTGACCGGCGTTCTGCAGCGCTGATCGGAAGTCTCTTCCTCGGAGCTTGCTTGACGCATTACTTCCCATCACACGAGCTTTCGGTGAGAACACAATTCGATCGCAATAATTATTGGCGTTCGAAAAAGAATAATTCGATTCAATTTCGAGAGCGTGTTTTTTCTGTCGTTGTTGCTTCACCCTGGAACGGTAATCCGGGGTAAAAACCGACCCCAGACGACTTTAAATCCCGCGCCCTTTTTTCCTTCGTTCTCCCGTTTTTTTTACCGCATTTTTCACTAAATGTTTGACTTCAAGCAAAATCGCTTCTGGCTCACGTGATCCTGCATGAAGAAACGAAAAAAATGAGCCCATGGTGAACTCTATTCGTTAAATTTTACCGGAGATATGAACTTCTCAAAATTGGGTTCATTTACGACCCCAGGTTACCGGAAGAGGTTAAAAAAATAAGGTTATCGTTCTAGGGTCAATCGTTCGGCTGGAAATTTGTATAGGGTCCATTTTCTATTCCATTTCTATCAAAAATTTATAGTGCATTTTGTATTTTTTGAACAAAAGACATTCAAGTCACATACAAATGTTTAATTTTTGTAGATTGGTTCCTACGTGCTACTGAGAGTTCTCCAAACATGTGATAGGCCAAACATTTGTTTTTAAAATACTTTTCCCATCTTTTCATTTTTAGACTGGATCTTGAATGATTAAAAAAAATGATTTTCTCCATTATACTGTAACAATTATTGGGTTTTGTAAATATTGAAAAAATCGCTGAGCAACAAGCTTATCTTGGTGAAAAATATTGGCAACTTGAGACATCACTGATTATCGTTACTACGTGTAACTATTTTTTCATACTTTGCAAAAAATTCGTAGGGTCGCGGATCAAAGCGTTTACCAAGCTTCTCGTTCCCTCTAAGAGACTGACTTGTCTTATCAGACCTGAAATACGCGTACTAGTCATTCGTACTGGCTCAAAGCTGTCACCGATATTTTCATATCAAGCACTTATGGCAACTTGAAGCAAAACTCCTTTCGCTATTATAACACAGAGTGTGGAATTATTTATAAATTCGACGTCAAGTTTTATACTGTTTTCGTTTATGAGACTTTACTTTTCTGGACATTACGCTTCATCATAATAAATCAAAGTAAATGACGCTGCAAATTGAAAGTTGCAATTTGCTTCTTCAAGATTTAGCACGATGCTCAAATCTTCCTCTGGGAAGATACTATATTTTTTATTTTGGCTTCCTCATAGAGGAAGCTTTGAGCATCGTGCTAAATCTTGAGGAAGCAATTTTTAACTTTCAATTTGCAGCGTTTTTCAAAATAATTTCTACAACTTTTCTAGAAAGTAAAATGGAAGTACAGAGTTATACACAATATCTTGACAAAATTTCTAAAAATTAAAGCGATTAAACGATTTTTCGAAAAACTCAGATTTTCGTAAAATTCGAAAATTCATACAATTTAAATCGTTCCATCGACATTCCCCAAACTCATGTGTCTCTCGAAACCGTGATCTGAAATTTATTTCATTTCAGTGCCCTGAAGGTCTCGTAAGAATTTTTCGAAATTCAGTAGACAAGCGTTTTAGCGCGACTTAAAATCTCAGGTTTTTTATGGGTGGAAATGTAAGTGGCACACATGAAAAACGCACTTCGAATTTACCTCGAAAGTCAATTAGCCGGGATAGATGTACCATGCCAATTGTTTCAACGCGAATAAATTCGAATGGATAACGTTGCCGGAAACGTATGTAGAGATTGAGGATAAAAGCGAAAGTTGTTCATATTGTGAAAAAGTGGGTTTTTTGGTAAGTGTTCGTATAAAAAAAAAAAAAACTACTTTTTTCACGAACGATTCATTTACGAAATTCTCGAACGTCCGAACTGCTTAAAATATCCAGAGGAAGTCTTCAAAACAATAAATTACGTGCTTAGAATTTCATTTGATCTCATTGAAATGTTTGAAAAAAAATGAAGAGGAAAAAATAAAAATGAAAACAAATTTGAGCGACCATCTGAAATGATCGTTGGAATTGTTTTAACAAAGTAAGCAACATCGTAGTTTTACCTCTTCGTATTCTGAATCAAGCATCAACGTTCGGCGTTAATGTTTATCAAAGCATTAATTTTAATTGAAAAAAAAAAATTAATTAATTGTGGAATAAAGCAATTGTGGCAAGAATAAAATATGTAAAAATCCGAGCAGGATATTTCCGACTGCTACTAGATTGATTAAAAAATTCTTGAAAACTTTTATGACTAATATCAATGCATTTGGATTGGATCGAGCTTCTCGATTGATAATCCGATTTGCGTTGATTTCACAATTTTCATTGTAATTATTGGCACTGCTTTCATGAAACGAGAATCCAACTTATCATTAGAGTTTTGGCTCTACTTTCTTTTTCACGAGTAGGAAAGAACAATAGCAAAATAATAGTGAAGCTAATTGTTCATTAGCGAATGAACGTGGATAATAATTATTACATGTTCCTTGCGGCCATGGACTATTGTTTTTTTTTGTTGTTTTTTTTTTTTAATTTCTTCTTTCGTTCTCTTTTGCTTTTGTCGCTGGCTACATAAATTATGAAAACTCAAGATTTATATATCTGTTACGTATAATTACCGGTCTTAATCGAGTGTGCGGTGTAAACCACATTTTTTCTCCTCTTTTCCTTCCGTCAAACGACTCTTACTTATCCACAGAGCGAAACGCTCGGCTTGAACTCATTATAATATTACCAGTTATGTTGGAGATCACATTCGAGAAGTCTATTTTCTTAAACTTTGCGAATGCAGCGTTGCATATTGATTTAAAAAAAAAAAAAAAAAAAAAGTTTCTCGTATCTTTTTTTTTAGCTGGCTCTTGTGGTTGTTCATGGCGATTCAGACTCACGACCGATACATGTTCGAATGTGCATAACCTACCTGGGCAATTCCGGGCGAAATGAAACATTTTGTTCATTTAACGAGTTTCCTTCGATCGAGGGTTAATCGACATTTGACCGTGTGAAAAAAAAGTAAAAATGTGGGAAATCGTTTAGAGTGTGAATGGGGGTCAGTCTGTAAGAAAATAGTTTGGAATCAATTGCATACTGCTGATGCTAAATGACCTGTATGCATTCTCTAAACCGTGGCCGTATGAGTGCGAATGAATTCAGCAGCGAACAGTGGAGCAGTGGGTTTGAATTTCGCAAGCCCGCGCATGAATGCTCACGACCGTCGTCGTTTGACGACGAAAACTCGGTTTTGCTACTCCGTCCAATCTCCGGTGCGTGACATTTCGCCAGCAGGCACGAAAATCGCCCGCACTGACAATTGGAGCGCTCCATTTCCATCGATTCATTCAGTCGATCTCTCACTTTTTATGAATCGGATTTGTCAACAACTATACCTGCACAAATGAACGTACATTTCAAGTGCTGCTATTGCTCATAGACGTACATTATGTACTCATCCGATTATTATACTCGTATAATTACTGAGGCCAAGAGAAATGAGCATCGAGGTCAAATAATATACAAAAACGTAAAGCCACGTATATGAATGTTGTTTCGATTGTTAAATATATACGTCAACATGCAGCAATATAGTAAAAATTGCTCAGTAATATCAAGCATCGTATCGACGACCGTTTAGTTTCTTTTTCTTTCTGTTATTCAATGACAATTGGAACGAACTGTCCTTGAAGATATCCTCGATTTTAAAACCGTCCATAAAATAACCGTTATTATCATCCTGGACAATAATTTACTGGTAGACCTTCGCTGTCAAATTTCCGTACTCGGATGTGCAAACTACTTGATTCGCTGTGACCAAAATGAGCTTTTTAAAAAAACCTCGATTTCTCTTGGTCGATGTATAAATTACACATTGAAGCATGGGGACAACGTGGATCGGTGCTGGCTGAAAGTACGTGATTTGAAGTCTTGCCAAAAAACAAAATCGAGAGAGTCCTTGACTTGAGAAATTCTACTGAATTTGACTTTTACGCACTTAACATGGAAACATTTAGTACGAAGAGGTGAAGATTTTTGTTTCTTGAAAAATCATGATGCATTCACGCACTGCATTCGGTGGGCAATAGCGCTCCGATAAATTTGGTAGCTCTATACTATCGCTCTTTCGGTTCGAAAACGATTTTTCTAAGGTTGAGGACTACGATCGACTACGATTCTGAATTCCTAAAAAAATCGATGCACCTTACGCAACTTCGAGGGCGGATCGGTGGCGTCGATAATTTATAAAAATTAATCAACTATTTATTCGTCAATAATGTTTTCCGATAATATTTCTTACTTTGTTAAATAATTCGTGGGATTGTGGGAATGTATGTTTGGAAATAACGATATTGATCAATCGGCTGGGCAGTGAAGAATAATGAGTGCTAAATAAATTCTTTCACGTCCATATAAAAAAGTCAATGAAGTTGAGTTTTTTTTGAGTAATTAGAAGTCTCTGCCATTATGTTTTAATCAGTCAAAGTTCAAAGAAATGTTTTTCGTTTTTAAACGACGTGACCGGAAGTTTCCGGAAGCTGCTTGTAACGCGAGGCTGACCTTTTTCACGCGGTCATTCTTTCTTCCCATCACTATAGTCTGGTCGTTAATGTCGAGGTCGAGGATAGAAAATCATCTTCGATCAATACAACCTTTTTAGTTCAATCGACGAGCAGTCTCGTACATCGGCTAGCTGCGGTGTAGCCAATGGACTGTAAAGTAACTCTCTCTCCCTTTCTCCCTCGCTCTCTCTCTCTCTTGTGATACAGTCTTTGTCGACCGGCAACGATCGAATTAGCGAGCTTGTCTTGATATTATGAATGATCCGTTCTACCGATCCCCAACCCTTGTTGCCAGTAATATGCGCGACCCGTTGTTACACAATGAACGGCGTATGCACACCGGAAGTGTGGTTCACTCATCTGGATGTAATGGCAAGGCAACACTATCGATTCATAAACGTTGTATACGAGCACCGTATTATTGTCGATTGACGGAAAGGCCATCAGATTTAGTAATGTCAACGGAAGTTGAGCGAGCAGCGAACTGAAACTTTGCTACATACTTTCTATTAATACAATTACTGCTCATCATGCGACGATTAATCAATAATAAAGTATAGATTATTGTAAAACATTGTTGCACTGGTCTTCAACTTTTGTCCGGCAGGTAGTATTATAATTAAGGATGTTGAGTACCCATGAAACTTGTTAATGTTAATTGTTCAATAAATAGCTTCTTAATCATCGTGAAATTTGTACACGACCTTCTGAATACTTCATGTAAAAACACCAAATTTTAGGAATTCTTTCATCGTTACGTCAACCACCTTTAGGGTTGAAATAAAAAATGACGAGAAAATTCGGAAAATTTAGTACTTTTTTGGATGAAGTATCTAATAGGTCGTATAAAGATTTTACGACGATTACGAAGCTCGTTATTAAAAAATTAACATTTTGTTAAGAAGAATTTTTTAACGGGTACAAAAAATATTTATCAATAAACTTGGTTTCGTTTCCGTTGCTTTCAGTATATTTTAGATATTAAAAAATTGAGAGGTCAAAAAATAAACTTATCGCAAAGTTCTACCAGTTTCCATTAGACAACATTTGACTAGATTGAATTTATTACTGTTAATTGTTCAATATGGGATTTCTGAGATTTCTCATAAGACTCAATGTTATACGTATGAAATAACCAATGCAAATAACTTTTTTCTGGTCCTCTGTAACGTCTTGAAAATTTGACTGGATCTTTTTCTAATCATAAATGAAAATATTATTTAAATGAATTGTCATTGATGGAGTTTCTACGAAATCAGCAAAATTCTGTTCCTAAAGACTTTTTGGCGTGGCTGTACATCGTTAACATCAATAACATGTCGTGCCTCGCCTGAAACTCATCCCCTTAATAGCAAAACTCTTGATGACAAGAAGCCCTGCGTGAAACCTGAAAAAGCCGGAAATTGGGAGATAGTATACGATCCGAATGAATCATCGTGCAGATTGTGCGGTTCGGTCGCACGAACGAGGGTTTGAGTGGCAGACTAGTGCCAGACGATAGCGTTCCTTAGATTCGTCATTCCCCGTTCTTCGTTCAAAGCGCCCAATTCTCGGCTCACCCCTACATTCTAATCTCGAGAAAACTCCAAGCCATCACGTCGATTGCTTTTTCGACGTCGTTCCATTGCATCTGAGCTGTGAATCACCGAAGCCAAGTGCGTCGTTAAATTACATATCCAAATTTTTCAGCTCCGTTCGAGTGTCCATTTTCTTAGTCACGATCGTCATAAAAAAAGGCAAAAAATATCGAGACATTCGTAAATTAGTCAGAACATGGAATGGCTCGAAAGTAGTCTTAACCCTGGAACGGTAACCTTATTGGCTTTTGCCTATTCCGGTAAATTGGGATCATAAATGACCCCAATTTTGAAAAATTCATATCTCAGGTTAAATTTAACGAAAAGGGTTTAAATTGGGCTCATTATTTTCTTTTTTTAACGCAGGATCACGCGAGCCTGGGGCAATTTTTTTTAGGTTAAAAAATCGGTCAAAAATGCGATAAAACGATTTTAAAAAACGGGAGATCGAAGGGCGCAGGATTCAAAGTCACCTGGGGTCGTTTTTGATCGCAGGTTACCGTTCTACGGTTGCTATATTGGTATTTTCATAACTTGAGTGCATTTAATTTATCGATTAATATTGCGGATACTTATTAATAACTGTGACGAACGGAGAACTCAAATATTGACTCTATTTCACTCGCTATTTCACGTTCGTTGACAAAAAATTTTCAACCGAAAAATATTCCGTTGCTGCCACTTTTGCTACCCCGCCATTCTTCGTGAAGAATTGTAGTCCATACCCAAGATAATCTTTTGACGATCGTCCTACGCACTTTTTTTTTAAATTACCGTTTCAACGAACAATAATAATTGCTACGAACATCAGAGCCAAAGAAATGCATGAAAATAAAACAAAAGAGCACGAAACAGGAAAATTGAAACGCTAGAGTCGCGCTAAAGGAAGGTTGTCGCGTCGGGACATTTAGCCGCGCGAATATAGCGAAAGACGAACATATGGCAACGGGAGCACGGATCAAAGAATGGACAAGTTTGGCCCATGTGTAAATATACTGATGCGCGTGAGTCTCCGGCACGCACGCGACCAAAAAGTATCTGCTGGGCTAAGAATATAAGGACAGACGTGAAAAGTGAGAAAAAGGCAAAGCTATGGGCTGTATGAACGGGTACTTCGTGCAAAGAGGGGGAGTTGAAAAGCATGGAAACCAAACAGAAGAGAGCGATCTTGCATCTCGAGTTCTGAATCTTCATTTTTCTTGTCTATTTTCACTCGTTCGCGTAGTATCATTTTTTTTTCATGACACTGAAGTTCTCAACGTCGGGGTCCAACGGAAAATCCTTTTTCTGTTAATTTTTTGTTCAATTTCAAATATCATGACAATTTTCGTACCGATTTTGTGTTTAGGTTCTAAAAAAAAGGATCGTTTGACTGTCCTGACCAAATTTTGAATAAGAATCGTGGAATTCTGCTTAGGAAAAAACATAATTTCGTTGCATTCAAACCAGGCAAACACTAACACCGTCTTTTCGTGCGATAAATTTTGTTTCTTTTTTCAAAACAATATTTCGATGTCAGTCAAATGGGAGCCCCATCGTCCGGTTTCCACATCGATGTTGTAACAATTGACAGAGTCTTTATAGATCGATATTATAAAACCGCACACAAACGTCGTTTCCCACCTGTATCCATACGGACCGACTGTGTGTATTCATCAGGTCCACACGTACTCATTATAGTGTAAGGTATGTGTTGCGTAGATGTACAGGAAAGCCAGCATGGACAAGGTTCTCGGAAGTACTCAGTCGGGACTCGAAGCGTTCGAGACGCGGTTGCCTGGATTCATTGCAAAGAAAGATAGAGAGGCGGCTAGAGAAAGAGGGGAGAGGGCAAAAGAGTGTGGTGAGGGCTCATTACGAAGATCAGGGAGGAAGGTGGACGAGGCTGCTCTCGAGCCTCGCGCCTGTCTTCACGTCGTTTTATACGTAACTAAAACATATGGTTCGACCGTGTAGTCTCTTTCTTCACATGCGCGCACATCACATATAGAAAACTTGTATATAAATAAAATACTTGTCGGAGCACATGTGGTGTGTACATTCTGCTGGAACCGTGCTCTGCTCAACAGACTCGGCTCTTGGCGTGACAACTGGGGGAATCGATAATACGAACCCTACCTAAGATGTGGCATCGTTTTTTTAATCCTGTGGAGCTCGACATTGCCCAGTGTAGCTTCGACAATTTTTGTTTAACCCTTAGCCACATCTCAACCAGGTCACACAGCAGCCACATGGGGTGACTCATGACCCCACGCTGAAAAATCTAGTTGTACAAGACATATGGGTGTTTTTTGATTTCTAACCGAATTGGTCATGCTTGTTGAAGAGTTCTTCAACATTTGAAACGATTTTTATTGGTCAATTTATAGGTGGCGTTCTAGAAACTAGTAAAAACTGGCGACACTGGTGAAAATTCAACAAAAATGGCTTTTTTCAGAACAAAAATTCAAAACTCCGCCATTTTTCAATATTGAGGACTAAAATTTTACGATTGTATGCACAACATATACTACTGCCATGAAAAAATAACAGTATTCACCGATCTTTAAAAAGATGCATGAAAAAAAAAAGATCTGTACCGAGCAACGGTTGCGGCCACACTGGGGTGACTAGTTACCCCACGCCGAGAAAACGACCGTCGCGAGTTTTTTTGGCTTCCTATGTAATGGAGTCACATCTCACACTCGTCTATTACCCGTGTGGCCCCTGAGGATTTTAAGCAACGGTTCTGAAACTATAGCGATCAAATCGGAATATAAGAGATTCAAATATTTGGCTAATCTGTCCGATTGACTCCGGAGTTCCCTTTGTTCATTCATTTGTAATTGGGCTCGTCGGATTCCCGATTTTTGACATAAACGTTGGAAGCCCACATAATCTGCTGAAGAGCGGTCCACGCGAGATACGCGATCGTTGGAGCGTGGTACGTTTTTTAACACTCGAAAAGATAAATGCCTTTGCTACGAGGAACTTTGTTTGCTTTTGGTTCATTGGTTCTATTTTCAAACTTCAAAGTACCTCGAGTGTCTTAGTTCCCCCAGTTTGCTCACAACGCGTTCCCTGATCGGTTGAAAGCTTGCTCAATGAGTTGTTTGTTTCCCTCGTACGGGGCAGCAGTGTCTCAAAGAATTACGTTGACTGGCTACAAAAGGATAACAGAATTATGAATTTTTGTGATAAATGAGCCTTTCGTGGGAAGCCTCCAGGGCAATTTCCTTGGAACCGATGCCTGCTAATTAGCCATTATCAAGTTTCATCGAAGTAAATTAAGGAGTTGATTTCAGTTTTTTCCGGTTGTCAGTCAATGCCTCGTGGACGTAATGTAAGTTGTCGTTTGACGCTGCTAACTTTGTGTTAAGCGAGACAGGTGTCCACGCGTTTTGTGCTTAATTTCCTGGGTAGTCCAGCATCGAATATTGGCGAAGAGAAAAAGAGAGAAAAATTGAAAGGCTAGAGGGAGAAACGGAAGAGAGAAATGGCACGAAGTAGTGAGTAGCATGGCCAGACCGAAGCATCCACGCAGTTGGGTTCCACCGTGTACGGCTAGTTCTGTTGACGTTTGGCTCAGCTTCCGGCGGCTTTCAGACCATCCAGTTGAACATGTACACAAATGCATCCACATTCGCACACATACACAGAGCTAGAAGCCCGCTAACGTCTGACTTGCTTGCCGATGTTGGGAGCGGTTGCTCTCCCACGAGAGTAAAACTTCCTAACGTGTCATCATCGACCGCTCAGCCGATGGATACCCTTTCAATATATCCTTCCCAAACTTGGTCTCTTCTCCGTTTATTCTCTCTGCTATTTTTATTTATTTTTTCTAGCCAAATCAAAACTGTTGTGATTTCGATCTTGGTCCTTTTTTTCCATTTCGCATTCAGCCTCCTTTTGCTTTTGCTTCTCTGTCTGACTCTGTATCCCATTGGATATACCGAGACACGAACGAGTCAAGAAATCTTTCATCTTCTTCATTCGTCTCCTGCTTGTTCATCTCGCTTTCGCACTGGATCACCTTGGTCCGCACTGTCGATTCGCGACTCAAGCTGAACCAACTAACAATCCACCGCGCGCGCGATCTCGATGTGGTCCTATAAAATTCATGACGTAGGAATATACACTGCGATGTTCCTGTATATCCGAGATCGTTGCAGTTTCGTTGTGCATGAAGTAACTCGACGTGACGAGATTCACCCTTCGAAATATACTTCGGAGAGGAGATCCGTTCGGTGACCTCCGCCCGTTAATTTCCATCACAAAGATTCTTCGGAGCTCCAAACTGGTTTTTTTTTTCTTATTCAATAATGTAGATGCCCGGCGCTAAACACCTCGAAATACTCGATTCGTCATACCTCGATGAGAACTTTTCAATTGTGTTTCCAAAAATAATTAACACGAGTACGAAGAAATACAATCAATTATTTTGAAATCACATATTTATTGAGAATATCGAGAAAAAAATAATTGTAACACAACTTTATCATTTTTATATTATAATCGTACGTTGTGATGGAATCAAATTGATTAAGAATGATTTCTTGATTCCTCGATGCTGGAACATCCGTTCAGTATTTTTTTTTCACTTTAACACGGGGTCAGAATGACCCTAGCCATGTTTAAAGGCTTGCCGCGTTGCCACTATCGTTCCGAAGGACACATCAAAATTTACGATATTAGTTCGAACCTTTCCGAATAAGAATATCGAGTAAAAGAATTTTTATCCAATTTTCAAAATGGCAAAACAAATCAGCGTAAAAGCAATGCGTAAAAAAAAAAATTCGCCAGTAAAATGAACTAAAACCAGCCTTACGGTCGTTGCCGTCGTGCAAAGTGCAAAGGTTCAGTCATTCGACGATTAGCACAGGGATGGAAAGTTTTTAGGACAATTTTCTCTCGTTCCATGACATTCGCATGATTTTACGAAGCCGTTAAATATTTTTTTCTTTCACAACGATTAACATAAAATCCTCATTAAAATTGAGTCATATGTTGACATACTGGGCTTATCTGGGAATGGTCATTTTTTCGGAATCTGAGTGACGGAATCTTTGATCAAGAATAAGATAAAGAAACTTTTGCAGGAGTCTCCTATATTTGGTTCTATCTAAGTGATGGTAACGCTCCTAAAACTTTCGGAAGACTCCCGAGTGCACGTTCTCATAGCCCTGAAATTTTAAGTACGTTATAATGGTGTCGTGAAGAACGAAGAGGAGGAGGAGGAGGTCAATTACCGTTATCACGGACCGAAAAATGTGAAAGGGACTTAAAGTTGTGGGTATTGCGACTAATTTTACTTGCTTGACGCCACGATCCCTGTTACTATCGAAAGAACAACGGAAAAATCACGTTCAATCGAAACTTTAATCCTCGAACGTTACTCCAGCGTGAAAAACGACCCCAGTTCGTTTTACCGCATTTTTTACTTTAAGCAAAATTGGTCCAGGCTCACGTGCCTCTGCATTGAAAAAATTTGAATTTTTTTCGTTAAATTTTACCAAAGATGTGAATTTTTAAAAATTGGTTACCGGAATAAGTTAAAAAAAAAAAAATAAGGTCACCGTTCTGGAGTTAAATATCTAATAGATTGTGAATCGATCGAGAAAAAAAAGTACAGATTGGTTAGCTCTTTAGAAACGATGACGATAGTTTCAAATGGAAATGATGAAACTGGAGGAATTTTGAATGCGATTTAATAGACGCTAAGTGAAGGGAATACAAGTTCGTAGACATTTGGATCGACGTTGGTCAGTATACGTGAAAGAGGATGAGGGCCCCAAGAGGGCCTCGATATGTATTCGATGAAACAAGTATAAAGAGGCAGCGAGCGGAACAAAGAGAAATTACCGGACAAAACGAAGAGATGTTGGGCAATCAACATTCGATGTCGTAATGATCGACCGGCGAATACGGTCCAAAGTATTGGTAGAGTTACCAGAGATCGTGATACGTGCACACACAAGTCCGACTACAATCCAGTTTTTTCTATTATTCCTGGTGGTGTATTTTCTACCGCACGTTCCTGCGAGGAAATACATATATGTAGATCGGGTTTGCTACAAAATGTTGGTCAGCCCGGGGTTTGAGAAACTTCTGGGCAAAGTCGACGAGTAGGCGGTGCGGATAGAGTTTTTATCTTTATTCGCATAAACCGATGATAGATATCGAGCAGAATTATTATTCATTATTCCACCCAGATTATTCTCGTAATGTAAAATGGCCCAAATTTCATCCAATAAATTTTTCAATCTCCATAAGAACTAATCGGTCAAAAAATTTCCGGAAAACAATTCTCGCTGAATAACGAATCGAACATTATATCGACGACGACTCCATGGATGTTCGAGGGCGAGCGAGTTTTTAGTTTTCGATTCCTGACTGAAGTTCCTCATTCTCCATTTTCCAAACGTTCTGATTTATATGGCGACGTTCAAATCTGAATTTTGATTTCTGTTTTTTTTTACATACAAAATGGTTTGCGAAGCTAAGTTCATTGCAAAAAAGTTGTTACAAATTGACCAAAGAACAACATACTCTAAATCCAAGATTGTCCGAGCCGATCTGTATTTGTTATATAATAAACAAAATTACGAAAAAATTTTACGACCAATTTTTTTGAAAAACTAGATAAAGTTTCTTCGATGTTACATAAAAGTGTATGCAAAGTTTTAAGGGGCTTCACTATTTAGAAATCGAAATATTTAATGTTGAAAATTGCAACTTTAAACACATGGAATTCGGTTCTTTTTTCAGTATGGCTCATTATTGTTATTCAATATTTGATCTGGACAATAAAACAATTCTCTCTTGCGACCTAAAAACTTAAGGACGTTGCTTGGTGACAGTCAAATCTAAATTTTCGTCTTCAGTTTTCTTGCATACAAAATGGTTTGTGATTCAAGAAAGTTGTTACAAATTGACTGAAGAACAACATAGTCCAAATCCAAGATTGTCCGAGTATTCGTTATAGAATAAACAAAATTTCGAAAAGATTTGACGACCAATTTTTTTGAAAGACTAGATAAAGTTTCTTCGATGTTACATAAAAGTGTATGCAAAGTTTTAAGGGGCTTCACCATTTAGAAATCGAAATATTTAATGTTGAAAATTGCAACTTTGAACACATGCTTTTTATGAGAAACTACTGAAAATTGTGATTTTAAAAAATAAATATCTCGACTTCTACATGGTGAAACCTCTTAAAATTGCGCGAGCAATTAGATATCACTGTTTTCTTTGCATGGTGCAAATTTAGAGGAATCCTATCGATATAAATTTCCGCTTACAAGATCCTTAAGATGTTCTACACGTCGCTTTTGTCTCGCCACCTCCACAGTGCTCGTTTGACTATTATTTGAATTCTTATCTGACCCTCCACGAGCTTCTTATTTTACGCTCACACACAGTTCGCACACACGAACTGTATGTACGATAGACTGTAATTAAAGTTGGAGTAGTGGGAAAGTAGCGCGACGCGGTTCAATCAGGCTCAAGAGTCTCGGTGTTCCTTGATCTTGTTTGTATGCAGCGTGTGCCTACCTATTCGATACGTTTGTAAGTATTGACTGTTACATGCGAGTCATCGTTCGAGCATGTGTGACATGTGCACAGCAAACTGAGGCTGTACTTATCCGAGGGTGATAGTTTCTCTGTGCATTGCGGTCTGAGGGCAAAATGGGAGCCTGCTGACGAGAAAACAGAGACTACGCGGAGCGAGTCAGGGCAGCTTCGTTGACTACTGCTCGCTCGTATACAGGCCTGGGTTGCTCATGGCATCGGAGAGTAGAGAGAACCCACTCGGCACAGGTTGCATAACGGTTCGCGTCGTGAACCACCATCGATATATATACGTCTGAGGAAAAAGCGAGAAAGAGAGAGAGAGAGAGAGGAGAGAAAGAGCGAGAAAGTCCGTTTGAGCATAAACCCGTGGTATCAGATGACTCGCGCAGTTACAGGGAAAAAGAAAGAGAATAATGTGTGTACTCGAGCTGGTCCTCGGTTAGTATTCTCGTATTCTTTCCGTTCCTCTACCTCCATTCCACACGTTCGTATTCACTTATCCATTCGCTCAGTATCCGATCGATTCTGTGCTCCATGTCCGTTAATTGCGGTCTCGAATTAAGATGAAAAAAGTTGAATCTACTGTCCGTCATATAGACACCAATTTATCGGATGTAGAATTTGCCGTTGACTTCAACTCTCAAAGGGCGTATGTCCCGACGTAAACGCGAATTTTCGTAAACGAACATTTTCGGGAATTCGATTTCAATTAAAATATAAAACGAATGATTCATGTTTTTTATTGAGTCATTCTCCTAACCATTCGAGTGCGAATCTATGATAAAGCTTCGATAAAATAAAAGCTCTGTCCGTTCATTTCTTGCGTTTTACACTCAATTCGCGTTCGAGGCTTCAAACTAGGTTCATCGGCTTATCTGCGTTCATGCTCGTCGACGCTGTACTGCATTTTTCTCACCATTGCCGATCAAATGTAAGCGAAAAACCGGAAGTACAGGATCTTGTACATCAAGTGCCATTATATACCATGGCACTTGATTCCTTTTCCGATCTGTCTGAGCGAATGTTCCATGACTTTTTTTTAGACATTGCGTGTGTGTTCGCCTCGACCAGGCGTATAATAAATACTCACAACTCGCGTCAGGGTCACTCGCTTCGACGTCTTGGCCGTGAAATGTCAGAGCTTGATTGGAGTGAGAACATTCCCGATTCCAAAAATCGTTCGCTACTTTAACAGCTTTGAATCGTAATTGACAAATTACCAAATATTTTCGACTTTTCTACTTTTCTCCATGGCCTAATATTGACGCGTGAAGATCTTAATCGACATTTTCAACATTTCCCATGAAGTACACGCCAAACATATTGACGTCACATTTCCCTGATTATGAGAAGAAGAAAAAAAACAATCAGCTCAAAATAAGGAATGAAACTGAATTTGTCAATTTACAAAAATTTTAAAGATTTTTTGTTTTAAAAGTTCGAAAATGCGGTTGACACCCGTGGAAAAGTGGAACGAAACCTTGTCCGTCCGAACGGACAATCTTGGTTGAAATAAAAATAAACGCTTTCCACTCATGGGCCACCGATTGTTCATTCATGTATGCGATTCAAGTAGATTCAGTGATATACTCATACATTGAAATCTCTCAACGCTCTCATCAGAGCGAAAATACATTTTGCAGTGTATGTTTGAAATAATAATAATAATAAATGGAAATGAAAGAAAAAATGTGCAGAGTTGTTTCTCCGAAGTATGACAATGATGCATATTCTCATCAACATCATCAAGAGATTTTCCAAATTGTGTTTCACACTATGTGTCATTTGCTAGCCGAGTACTCTACTTCGTCGTTCAGTTGTTTGACAAACGAGTCGGAGAAAGTGTGGAGTTTACAAAGAATGAAATATTGTTAATAAACATGAAACATTGTTTATAACTAACTGAGACGTAAATGATACACCATTAGAAGGTACTTTTGTTTGAAAGTGACGAACAGTGGTTGATCGTGCACCGGTTAGTCGAGTGATATCCCAGAGCAAAAAAAAACATAAATACACGTAAAGCTCATGCACAACACACACGAGTTGGACGAGGACTCTCGATGTTGTTACGAACGCGATAATAGGCGTTCTCGTTGCGCTGGGATGGGAAAGTGAAGAAGAAAAAAAAGAGATTTCGCGCGTGGTACATTTCCAGGGCTCCGCAAGTTGAAAAGACGTCAACTGTGCCAGAACGTTCAATTGACGTTTTTTGGGAAATACAAAATTCCTGATGCACGTTTATGTGGAGATATGCGATCGTGAAAAATGATTAATTGATTGCATTTTGCGGAGGAGCTAACGAGGTCGTACCGCCAATTTTTTCAACGAGATTTCACGTGCAGTCACATCTCTCGCGTTCGAGCGTGACAGGGAGCAGACGTTGAAACTTCCTCCGTGTACAGACACCGACCACTTCGATTATAATCTCACTTTTTTCATAAATATGTGTATACACTTATTATCCATATATCTTGATCGGTGAATCTGTGCAGATATAATGCAATAACCATACACAGTTGAATAATGTATCGCCGAGAAGTTTGCTGAGGCTTGTTGAAGATTGCCGGACATCCCCTGTGTTGTTTCGAAAATAATGATATTTATGTAATTCCCATCACTCGAAGATTCCCCTTCGAATTTTCTAGGAATATCGAGACTCCCGTAAATTATTAACAAGATAATATTTTTTGAAATTTTTATCGATTCGCGCAGCGTAAATGTTCGTGTGCTAATTGCTTAGTGACATTTTATATGACGTAAGCTCCGGATGCAGAGAAGATTGTACAGCTCATTATTTTCCTTGACAATCGAACACTTCCGAGAGGATACATCTGGAGACTCGGTAGAGCCTCGGGACAAGTACATTTGACAGCGTCGTCTGCTGGCCCGAGACTCAGCCGACTCAGATGGAAGTATGGAAGTTCTGGAAAACTCCATTACTCCAGAGAAAAGAAGTCTTGCAAATATGCTCCATTTTTTATTCAATCGACTCTTTTCGCCTCGTATATGCTTCAGCGACGATTCGCTTCCGAAATGAATTCAGTAATATTGAAAATATTATCATTTCACACCATCTTGAGTTTCATAATCATTAACGGTGTATTTCGAAAATGAGAGTCCGTCCACGCGTAATCTTGACCTCCTAGGGGGATCGAATATTTAACGGATTCCGAGCACAGATTGCGGAAAAGGGAGAAACTTTGCGCCAGAAAATGTTCGTCGGGGAGTTAATTGGTTAACCCACACGATTGTATTTGCAGAAACTTTGCTCGGCTTGTACGAATGGTATTTTAATTTGTCCAGCTTGCATTTATGTTTCCATTTCGATAAATTGAATTGAAAGAAAGAAAAAAATGAGTTGCCGTTATCGCGCTCCGATATTTTATTTATATATTCCTTATCCTATTACGTCGTGCGTTCAACATCTCTTTGCGTGTACGCGGTTTCCCCATCAACCGATTCGACATAGGATCGTTGCGTATTGTATAGAACAGCGGCGTTTCGAATCACACACTGAGGGAATCGGATTAAACGTGCTGGTAGATCGATAAAAGCGATTAGGATCCCATGCGTAGCGGGAGATGTAACCGGACGCCGTTCGGAAAGTACCTTCGCGATCGAGAGCTCTCCGCAGTTCCAGGACTCGTCAAGACTCGTCGAAGGTCCTCGAGGAACGTTGGAGCCTTGAGTCATTACCGGCAGGCACCCATGAAACACTCTCCATTCTTGAAAATTCATTCGATCGTTTTCTTCATTATTTTTTTTCGCACTATAAATGTTGGTCGAGTGGATGCGTCATAATTTCACTGAATTATTTAATTTACTGAATTTACCGAATTGAATTTCTGAGTACTTATGAAACTTATCAATGTTTATTGTTTAATAAATGGCTTCTTAATCGTCGTGAAATTTGTTCACGACCTCCTGAATACTTGATGTAAAAACATACCAAATTTTTTCAATTAAATTTAAGGGTTGTAATAAAAAATGACGAGAAAATTCGAAAAATTTGGTACGATTTGTATGAAGTATTTGAGAGGTCGTGTAAAAATTTCACGACGATTAGGAAACTCGTTATTAAAAGATCAAAATTTTGTTAAGAACAATTTTTTAAACAAATACAAAAAACATTTATCAATAAACTTCGTTTTGTTTCCGTTGCTTTCGGTATATTGTAGAAATTAAAAAATTGAGAGGTCAAAAATAAAAACTTATCGGAAAGTTATACCAGGTTCCACAAGATTATATTTGACTGCATTAATTTAGTAATGTTAATTGTTCAATAACGAGCTTCCTCATCGTCGTGAATCTTTTACGCGATCTCTCAAATACTTCATACAAAAACATACGAAATTTTCAGAATTTTCTTATTATTTGCGATTTGGGACTCAACGTCCTTAACTGACTCAATCAAAAACATTGAAAGTTCCTTGTGATTATTTCAAAGATGTAGTGTTCAAACATACTGTGAGATTAATTCATCGATCCAAAATATTCCGAATGAAAAAATGAATCAAAATCAAAGTCAGTATTCGTGATTGAAAACATCGCAACAAAATGGCATTTTCAAGCATAATCATACAAGTCCAATAAATCTATTCAACGTAATCCACGATCCCGTTGAATCGGTCGAATTGATAAATGCTCATAAAATCATTGATTATGGGAAAAGGGAACGAGGTACAACTTCTTGTCAACAGGAGTCCGGGCGATAAGATAGTAAGCCAAGAGTCTAGGTGAAAAAACTGCTAGACAAATTTCGCTCAGAAAGACATGCGACCACTCGCTCGGTTATGAAAAGATAACCCCGCACGAGTATGTATGGAGCTCGAGAGAGACTTTGAGGTTGCCTGTCTGTTTCATCTTGTGACGTGGTCGTTCCTCGAACGGTACCACCGCTTCTAGTCTCGACAAAGGCGGCGACATGAACTCTTTTAATGTTCTCGCTCCGTCGCCTCCGTTCGTCTCTCTAATCTCGCGCTTCTTCATCTTCTCCCATTCTCTCGCGTTATACTTTGGTCGCTATTTTCTTTAGCCTTTGTCTTTCTATTATTTTGAGCGACGTGTTAAACTCCGGTATCAAAAAAAACAAATGTCTGCTCCGTCATCATCCAGATGGTCTGTTCGAAATCCTTGAAAAAACATATTCGAGATGCAAAATATATTTTTCAGCATCCTGGAAGACTGTAAGAAATTCAGAAAAATATCACAACGTGTTACAATTCATCGCGTCAGTTTTATTCACCCAAACTTGACAATTCATTAGGCACTCAATTAAAATTTCCGAATAACTAACTCTAAAACGCTAACTTAATTTTTTTACCTATTCCGGGGTCATAAATGACCCCAATTTTGAAAAATTCATATCTCCGTAAAAATTTAACGTCAAAGGTCCAACTTGGGCTCATTCTATTTGTTTTTTCATGCGACATCCCGCGCGTCTGGGGCAATTCCGCTCGAAGTCGAAAAATTAGTCAAAAATGCGGTACAACGATAAAAAAAAAAAAAAAGGGAGAACGAAGGGAGAAAAGGCGCCGGATTTAAAGTCGCCTGGGGTCGTTTTTGACCCCAGGTTACCGTTCTAGGAAACAAATCCAAGTTTGCAATATGAATTTTTCGTTTGTAGATGAAAGTTCGATTTCGTGGTTCATAACGGCAAATTGAACGAATAATAATTATGACAAAGTATCCGGGAGTTCAAGTTGTACTTTTGTCTTCATTATGTTTGAAAACGAGCTTCGAACTTGTAGCAAGGAAGCCCTAGTCACTGGAACATCATAACTCGTTTTGTCTTTAGTTCCAATCGAGCAAACCAACTTGCTTGCTTTGCGGTTTTCACAGCCAGTTCTGGTTGCTGCACTTACTATCTAATGAAGCAGCGTTATGAGAATCTAATTGAATAAGAGAGAACAGCGCGTTTGCCGGTTGTCAATTCTGCTTAGACTCGAAGATTTGTAAAGCGCCACAAAAAGAGAAAACATATTCGAAAAATCTACTATTTCTAAGTCTCTAGTTGCTGAGTGAATAATGACAGAAAATCGTACTTTTTTTTCAACGTTAATAATTTTTTAAATCGACTTTATTAAATCGAATAATTATACAAAGTTCCAATGATTATTTAATGCAAAAAAATTGTGGATTCGCAGCCGCATTGGTGTCCTTGACACCAATATGATTAATTTCTGTCAAAACGTAGGCAATGGTCACGTGATACGTTCAAGAAAACTTCAATTTCTTGAAAATTCGTCTACGTTTGCGCAACGTCATTTAATATTTCGAAAAACATCTTCGCATCTGAAAATCTTTTCTCATACGAATCTACAATTAATTTCGAAGTGTGCCAGTTTCGATGAGACGATATAAATGTTGATAAGAGCGTTGAATGGGACGGCGTACCGTAGAAAGTCTTTCTCATGGGCACAGAGAAACATCATCACGTGCTCAGAAGAAAAAAAGAGTGCAATTACACGACCGTCGTGGCAATTTTTAAAACGCTGAATATGTATGTGTGTTTTTTTTCTTTTTCGAGCAACGTATGCAAAAACTGGAAAAAAAATCTGGAGCCACAATATCGCTCGATAATTTGTCTGTAACGGATTTTATAATTCTCGATTAAAATCTTCGATTATCTGTCGGAAAATCACTTTTCACCTTATTGCTATAAATACCCTGTGAAGAAATTCGAATGACCGTAAAACGGCGAGGGTCGGAAAGCCTTTCTCACGGTGTAGAGACTATTTGTGCAGACTATATAGTTCGGTGCACAGGCGCAGCGTTATTCACAGTCCGGTCCTCCCACTTAAGTTGCGTGCAGCGGTGACTTCTCGTTGGCCTGGACACTCCCGTGGCCGGGAAGAAGTCTCGGATGAGTCACGTATCCTTGCTATTTCTCAGTATACACGCATCTATGGGTGCACATTTATATTTATAAATAATGAAGACATATGAATCGAACGATAGACAGTTACAATAATCAATAGATAATTCCAAAGACTATGACACCGGAAACGCGATAATTCTACGGCATTGGACCTGCTGTTTTGTATTTTTCAGTTGTCATAATTCTGCTTCCTCGTAGAGGAATTTTTTAATGTCAATGTAGAAATCGAGAAAAAATGTTGATTTTAAAATTTCCAGAAAACGGTGTAACCGCTCTAACTTTCGCAAATTTTGAGATTCATCACTAATTTTTTTTTCATAAATAGAGTATCATGTTGGGAAAGTTAGCATTGATTTTGGAAAATATCGGTTGAGCGGTTTAAATTTTATACTTTTTTCGAATTTTGCGAAAATCTGAGTTTTTTTAAAAATCGTCTAACCGCTTTAATTTTTGCGAATTTTGTGAGCTATTGTGTCTGCACTTTCTCTTTACTCTCTAGAAAAGTTGTCGGAATTATTTTTAAAAAAATCAAATAAAAAAAGGATAAATGACTCAAACTTTTATTGAGAACGCTGCAAATTGTTTCCTCAAGATTTAGCACGCGATGCTCAAATTCGTGCTCTCGAAGATCGCAAGAGAAAAAATTAACCGATTTTGCTGTTGGGGTCTGCAAAGAAATGTTGGAAAAAAAATTTCGTCGTTGTCCGACCTTGACATCCCGGCAATGGCTATAAATCATTTATTACTTGGATTACATTACATATTCTATAACGCATGCACATGTTTGCATATATTTTTCCATGCCGATTATATCCGCAAGCTTTTACACACTCGCGACAAGCGCTCGAGCCTCACGATCTGACAACGTCCGCACACGACGACTAAATAATTTTCACTCGTGGGAACAAAACGTCTAATGCAGAACGATAGGAGCACTTACGTGGTATAAATGTGCATTAAAGATTCATTTTCTGTAATCGTTCCCAATGGCCTCATTCCAGGACCGTAAGGTCGAATAATATCTGATTCAACTCTTGCGATGGGATAAGCAAAAACGAAAGTTTGTTGTTTTTATAACGGACTAGCCGTGCCTGCAGGCTTCATTTTTTTTTCAAAATCTTCAAACTTTGATTTTACGAAAATCACTATAACTTTTTTTTTCTACAAACTGGCACTCCAGCCACCGCTCATCATCTTCGTTTTCGAATTATCTTTGAATTGGTAATTAGCGATTTTTGATTTATTATCATTTTTTCATTGCTTGTGAACTTTGAAAATGGAAAATATGACGAAAAATGAGATTTTTTGGTTCGGGTTCCGAAAAAAAATAAAATGATCGGAATGCAATACAGCCAAAACCTATTCTGATTCATGAGCTTCATTCCTGTGAAGGATTCATCAAAATTGGTTCAGTGGTTTTTGCGTGAAAAGGGCACAAACACAATTTTGTAGCAGAGTGTTTTAGATCGACAATTCGGCCGAACGGCTAATGAAGAGAAGAGAGTACAAAGTTGTTTGTATTCGAAAGAAACAGGCAGATTCTTGAGTTATTTATTTAGACGGAATGAGGAAAAGGAAGAGACGAGCGTCGCTTAGTTTATGTATTATTATTTCATTTAGTGCGATGATTTCTCCATGGGCGTGTGACTTTATAGATTCAAATACATTTGGTGCGATTAAAAAGGAGCAAGGAGAATGGCGCGGCGGATTCACCTGATGTTTATATATAAATATCAACTTTCAATCTGAAAAAAAAACGAGTATCTTCACGTGTGTATACACACGCAACCATTTTCTCGACATATTATTGTAATTACAATCTTTTTCGCATTGCGTCCCATTGTTCCGCCGTAATAGATCGGGGCCAGGTCTTGCATACTTTTAACGATATAGTAGAAAAGAAAATTCCGACAGGAAGTTTCACCGCTTCGTTTCTGAGTGTCATAAAGGAGCCTCTACGTCTCGTTCTACGCATACATTCAACTTACAACATTGATTGGCTTCTACGGAAACACAACAAAAGTTGAATTCGTATTTACTAACACCCAACGAACCTTGATCCTGCTAAGAATAAATCGAGATGTGAATCTCTACCGAAAAATTGACCAAAAATCCGAAAATAATCAATTCGTGAAAAACTCTCCATAATTAAGGATATTGAAGTTTACATCGTTCGAGTCCAACGAAAAATATTAATTCCACTTCCCACTGTTGAGATTTTCGGAATTGCTGCAATTTTTTTTTTGCGGACGGACTGTGCGTGTGAATTTTTGGCTCTGCCATTAAAAAATGAAATAAAATAATAGATTCTGTTGCATTCCAACGATGCAAACTTCAACGCCATTCATAATTATCACAAATTTATTAAATCCATCGTATGGAACGGCTAGTCACACGAGAGCTTTATCAACTCGATAGCCTTGATAACGACGAGTCTCCTGTCTCCTAATAAATAAGGTTGATTATTTTTTCACAAATTCCACAATTTTTGTCCGGGTTCTAAGCTTGTTTTTTTTTTTCTCATTCCTTGACGAGATTATTATCCAAGAACGCGGTAGTCGGTTATCGACATTCGAATAAGTGTTATTCGTCCAAGATGGCGTTAGTCGGATTATGTCGTGAACGGGAATAAGTAGGTTAGTTGTTTTATTCACTTTTATTATAGCTTCGAGTCGTCGCGGCTCTTATCGATAAGTGCATTTCACATTCATACACGTCCCGATCCCTTATCTATTTGGCGACGCTTGATATTATATCTCTCGCCTCTTCAAACTTGTTGGCAGGTTCGCGGTTAATAACGTCGAATAAGCTTCTCGATTAATGTTTCGTGTATCCAGTAAATGTGAGTGACTTTTTTTTTCTTATTCCACCGGAAGACCGAGGAAAACAGTTTGGGTAAGAAATTCGACTGTTCAATAATTTGATGTGCAACTAGCTGTGCCTGCGCGCTCCGCTCCGCAGCACACCTACTTAGCGCTCAAGGGTACAGCTACCTTAATATGAAAAGATGAATTTTTTTTTCAAATTCTTCAAACTTTGATTTTACGAAAATCGCTACAACTTTTTTTCTTTACAAACTGGCACTCCAGCTACCGCTCATTATCCTCGTTTCCGAATTATCTTTGAATTGGTCATTAGCAATTTTTCATTTATTATCATTTTTTAGTTGCTTGTGAACTTTGAAAGTGGAAAATGTGACGAAAAATGTGATTTTTTCGTTCGGGTTCCCAAAAAAAGAAATCTGCGGAATGCCATACAGACTAATACTTCTTCTGATTTATGAGCTCCAGTGAAAGAGTCATCAAAATTGGTTCAGTGGTTTTTTTTTGTGAAAAACGCAATTCTGTAGTAAAGTTTTATATAGAGATTTCTCAATAGGCTGGCCCGTTCTATCGCTCTAAATTCAATAATTAAGAATGAATAACAAACACAACAAATATCTATTTACATTTATGAGTGTTTACACGTTTAGTAATATGTAGAAGGTTAGGCCATTTGATCACAAAGCGCAGGAAGGAGAAGTGAGAATCGAAACAAAAAGCGTCAGCAGCGTTTGTGTATTATATCGTCGACTTATGTAACGAGGTCCGAAAGTTTCCGCTCGGTGTAGCGTGGAGGTTCCGTGCAAAGCTCTCTGTGAAGTCTTATCCCGCGTGGTGGTAGAGTATCCCGAGAGCGTTGTCCAGCCGCGTGAACTCCAGTACATCGGAAAGACCAAAGACCCATTGTCTGCACGGTACAGGCACTATCCACTTGGCCTACCTCATCCTTGTTCCTCTCTCTCTCTCTCCTGCCTCTTTATTTCTCTCGCTCACTTGCAGTTTGTCTCCGTCATACTTGCCCCTTTTCCTCTCCGTCGGAGTCATTTTAAAAATCTGTTACTTCGTAGTCGGCTGTAAAAGCACCAAGCACAACGAAACGAACGAGACTGGAAAGATCTTTCAGGACTTATCAGCCTGAGAGATCCTACTTTGTGCGAATCTCGTCAACTGCCAACAAATCCGGAAATAGCCGGACACGACTTGAGACTAGGAAAATCACACAACTAAAATATTGATATGTTTATTTAACAAATCATGATATGTTGAAGTTTGCATCGTTTCAATGCAACGAAATTCCGTTTTTTTGTCAGTATGGCTCATTATTATCATTCAATATTTGATCTGGACAATAAAGCAATTCTCTCTTGCGACCTAAAAACTTAAGGACGTTGCTTGGCGACAGTCAAATCTAAATTTTCGTTTTCAGTTTTTCTTGCATACAAAATGGTTTGTGATTCGAATAAGTTGTTACAAATTGACTGAAGAACAACATAGTCCAAATCCAAGATTGTCCGAGTACTCGTTATAGAATAAACAAAATTTCGAAAAAATTTGACGACCAATTTTTTTGGAAAACTAAATAGAGCTTCTTCGATGTTACATAAAAGTGTGTGCAAAGTTTTAAGAGGCTTCACCATCTAGGAATCGAAATATTTGATGTTGGAAATCGCAACTTTTAACACGAGAGCTCTTATGAGAACCTACTGAAAATAGTGATTTTTATAAAAATAAATATCTCGACTTCTACATGGTGAAACCTCTTAAAATTGCGCGAGCTATTAGATATCACTATTCTCTTTATGTGGTGCAAAGTTAAAGGAAATCGACCCGAAAATCTGCCTCGATTTTCAAAATTCAATAAATAATAAAAATACTAAATAATTTTCGTTGAATCTCAACGTTGCAAACTTCAGAGTCATAACAAATCTTGTTTCATAGCTGCGCAAGGTTTCTTTCTCCCCTGTACTTTTGAATGTGTTATCCCATTGCCCAAAAGCTGGCAGGGGCATAATAACAAATATCAATAAATCAATCAATCAAGTTTAATCTTCGAGGCACTCGATCAATAGCGTGAGTGCAAATGAACTGCTGACTGCGAAGGAAATTCCTATTTTCCTCCATGAGACTGGGTATATCCAGAAAAAAAGAAAAGTTGCTCCTCGTATTGTTTAGTGAAAGGAGAACAACGTGTAACTTTTATTTTTCTCGAAAACTCCACCTCAGTGGAGAATGATTCCCAGCACGGTTTTTACCGAGTGAACGATTAGCAACACTGAGCTAATTATTCTGAATGAATCTGCACGGAAAAAGAACAGAAACTTCGTGTTACGAGAAATTTTTATCAGATTTTATAATCCAGTGGAAATCAAGATTTTGTCATTTGTGCTTAATGTATAATCAACAAGGAAATGTTCACATTGTGCCATGCTTTCTATTTACAAGCGATGAGTCCCCAAATTTGAAGAATCACATAGCAGTATTCTCTTTGTGCACAAAACAAACGATTAAAAAACATTCGTGTCGAAAGAAACGTTACGCTGAAAAAACACAAAAAGGTTGATGGCAATATGTAGGTGACGATTTAACATTCGGAAGGTATATGCTGATATATCTCTTAATTTGAAATACCAACACACACTTTACAAGCTACTGAGCTATTCACCATTTTTTCAACGAATACGGTTCGCTTAACCGTGATCCAGTTCCCAACGCATCGGCCGCATTAACCGTTACGCACCTCGAGCAACACACACACACACACACAGGATTCTGAATGTAGCTTCTGATCTTATACGAGTCCTGATGCTGGTAAAAAGAGCCAAGTACAGTGGCAAAAAAAAAAGAGTCTGCAGCACAATTTGCCTTATAATGGCGAATCTTCCTAAAATGGCCGCGCCATAGCATGTAACTGAGGGGGAGGGATGTACGCCAAGTGGCGAATCTTTTTCGTTGTCTTGCGGAGCTTCCCGCAATTATAAAACAATGAGTCGATTCGGGTGGCATCGTTTACGCTAATTAATGCACTCGGCGAATATTCTTTCAAGTTCAGAGTGCTTCTTCTTTTGCTTTGTTGTCAAGATCATCATTGAGTTACGAGTATTGAGTGCTCACGATGATTCATCTGGAAAACTAAGTAGTCCTGACTCGAAAAAGTTGAAATTGTCAGAGGGTTTCTACGTTGTAGAAAAAAAATGCTTGTTCGTTTATTTTTGCATTGCGTCTTGTTTTTATTCATTAGAAAAAAAAGGCTTTCTTAGTTACACAATTTTCGTCATTAATTCTCGTGGGAATAAGTGAAAATTAATGGGAAAATGTTTTCTTGATGTAGACGCACGTTTTTTTTTCGAAATTTCTGCTTAGTTAACATTTTAAATTGTTTCTCAATTGAATCTCATGACAACCGGATCATATCCATCCGATCGTTATCGCGCTATGAACGAACAAAGCCTCGATTGCCGCTCGGTCGAGTAAAAACAGTGCGCTCTTTCGATCGACAGAAAAGCGATGACGTAACGCTGGAAAATGTTTGCATGAAAAGGGGCTTAGATGTATATCGCGACTGGAATCTGGATTCGGAAATAATATGATGGGAATAACTTGAACGTTTCGCCTGCAAACTCGCACCTCAATGCGCATCGAGGAGTGATCGTAAGGTCGATATATAGCATTGCTGCCCGAAAGCCCAAAAAATTAAGAGGTGTGGTTATACCGAAAGTAAAGAAGATATTTCTCGTTTTTGCTAATTATCAGCGCAAACGAATTAATATTTTTCACTCGCGCCACTGCACTCATTGCATTGTTAAAAAAAGTACGGACTTATACACAATGTTTTACAAAATTTGCAAAAATTAAAGCGGTTGACAATTTTTCGAAAAACTCAGATTTTCGCAAAATTCAAAAAATCATGAAATTTAAATCGTTTAACCGATGTTTCCCAAATTCAACACCAACCTTCCTATGATTTCTATTTATAAAAAAAAAATTAGGAAGAAATCTTGAAATTTGCGGAAGTTAGAGCGTTGACACGCTTTTTTTTGAAAATTATAAAATGCCGTGGAATTTGTATTTTTCTTACGATTCCGAAAAAAAATCTCAGAGAATGAGAAGCTCGCACAGATCGACATCTGTGCAAAATGAGAGCCCCGTAGCTCAAACCGTTCTCGAGTTATAAACGTTTGAACTTTACAGTGCCAGACACACACACACACACACAAATTCGGACATTTTTTATAAATATGATTGTTCGAATTTTCGGGACTTTGAAAACAGAAAAAAAAAATTTCACCATTATATAGCTTCCTTTACGAGGAAGCAAAAATTGCAGAGTAAACAAACAACAAAAAGTATTGGATTTGCAGATTCCTCAAACGTATACATTTTTCCAGTGCTGTATGCGTTTGCGTGCTGCCTCGTTTGCACGTGGGTCTTATTTCGTGTTTGCTAAAGAAGTCATCGTCCTGCAGGGAATCTTTTCGTCGTCAATTAGAGCATCCGGGTTTAAAAAAAAAAATAGAAAAAAAAACGAGTAACGAGTCCCTGAAGCTTCCTTGTGACAAGGATAAACGACATTAACGTTCATACACCTTTCGTTTTTCGCTTCTTTTCATCCTGTCTTCTTCGCTGCGGAGAGTTTTACGACCTCCCAGAAAGAAGTCAAAGAAATGAATGAGAAACGTGTCCATTTGCGACTCTCAAAAATCTTCTCGAGCGCAAATGTATTCCGCGTGTTATTTTTACTTTGGATTACCTGCACGTGAAGTAACCGAGGCGTATGATTTAATTCTCTGCTTAGTCTCAAAGTCACTTCGTGTACCAACGATGTCCATATGCACACACAGCTTTTCGATGTAAACACATTACTGGTGATGAGGAACAACGATTAAACCGGTACCGGCCTCAATGGAAACTCGTTTTGATACCCGGACTCGTTATGATGTCACTCTCGTACCTCTTCGTCCCGGAAGAAAAATATTTAGTCGCGCAGTGCTCTCAACACCGACGACGAGATTTTTATTTTTTTTAATACAGTTTCAAAGCTCGCAATTATCGCTGCCAATCTGTATAATCGATCTAATTGTGACAATGCCCTTGCTGGTGTCCGTTAATTTTTTCCACTTCGTTCTCGACTCGCTTTCGCACAAGCAACCAAAGAACGATAATAAATTTTAAAAAATCGCTAATTACCATTTCAAAATTCGAAGCTGCATGAGCAGGTGTAAAAAAAAAGTAAAAGCGATTTTCGTAACATCAAGGTTTGAAAAAAAATCAACAAATTTCGAAACAGGTGAAATTATTCAGATCATCGTAACATTCACGCCGTGTTTTCCTTTTTTTTTCTTGGCTTTGTACCGAGTATGCATCGTCGTATACAGGTTTCCTCGTCAGAGTTTATCATGCTCATCTGGGCCTATAACGAAGCGATTCTCGATGGGGTAATCGACTGTCAGTTGATACGTCGACTATCACTGTGTGTCTAATGCATTTATACATTCATATATTTGAGTATATGGCCATATACATGTGTATAATATGTATACTTGGCGCGGTAGAATCCTCGGCAACTTGGATCCGATTGGTAGGGAACACACCTCACCTTTCACCCTAAAGTAACAGTACAGCGTGGAGAGGCGGAGAATGGGTTGCTAACAGAAGCAAATAACACTCCCGGTGCACGCTCCTACTCTCTTCTCATACCGCTATGTCGTGCTACAAATTTTTATATTTCTCTAAAAAAAAAAAAAAAATTATATTACACCTGGAAACGCATTTTCATTGAAAAATGAAAAAGACGTAACAATAAATCAGAAAAATTCAATTATTTACTGTCTGTTAAAATATCTTGGTTTTTAATTATCGGACGTGCGAATAAAAAATGGGAAAAATGTTTTTTTATATAACAGAAGATCGCGTTTTTAATTCATGAATTTTCTGAATAAAATCTCGTTCAATCATGGGTTATTCTATTCGATGTACAGTTTTCGGTCACACGTGAGAGACTGCAAACGCGGAATCGACATAACTCATTTCTCTTACTCGTTGGCTCATTTCTTTTTCTCTCTCTTTCTCTCCACCGTTATGCGCCGAGGGATCTTAACGGCTCGTTTGGACGAAACAAAGCACCAAGCAAAAAGACTTACAAGGATTATCGCAAAGTTTGTAGAACCGAGTCAACGAGTTCTCGAATAATTATCAATGTTTGATCTTTCGGTATTTTATGTTTTGTTTTTTTTTCCAAATGCACGCTGAGTGACCTTTTTGAAGAACTGCCAGTTTTCCAAAATTATTTTCAACCTTTCCGATTTTTTTGTGCTAACCGTCGTAAGAATAATCCAAGAAACTGAAAAACGAATTGGAAAAAGTGCCTTTCTCTGAAAATACTTCCAATGCATTATAAAAGCTCGGTTTTCTGATAATTGCGCAAACAAAGAAAAAAGTGTTATTATTTCCGGAAACTACAAGACAATAGCTTTGTGTATCCTCTTTTGATTGCGAGTACGATCGCAAGTAATACCGATTACAAAATGTACAATAATTAGCCAAGGATTACAAAAGTTGCGTACCCTGAAACGCAATCGTCGAATAATGTTAGAAAAAAAATAATAAATAAAAATGCTTAAGCCCAGAGAGTGGAACGAGCCGAGCGATCCAAGTTTCGTGCTGAATACTTGGTCTTTGGCGGTTCTGTCGATTTTTATATCGAGTGCAGCGCTACTCGATCACTAGCTCACCTCGCTCTTTCTATCTCTCGCTCCTCCTCCGCCTGTTATCCACCCACACCGTGGGATTCATTGGGAGAGGGGAAACTTCTTCCTCCTCGGTGAAGCTATAACCCCAACGAGGAAGAGAGAGAAAATCGCCAATGCACTAGCAATCGACGGAGATCGTTGATTCTCCCTCCGCCTTCTCCCCACCGCTAGTGAAAGTCTCGCGGTTCCGAGTCGTTTGGAACTGCGACAGTCGCACCGCGACGGTTTTCCTGGTCGGAACACCCTTTGTGCACTTAAACCTCGACTTCCCGTTTCGCTGACAGCGGGAAATGCAATTGTTCTCTCCGAATCGTTATTTTTTTACATCTTTATCGGTATTTGTTCAATTCAGCTACTTGCAGAACTGAGTTACCAGACAAATGAGTGTCACACGTGAACAATTGTTCTCGCTGTAATCAGCTCGTTGTATGAACGAGAATCATGAAAAAAATCGGCCGGTACTATAACGTGCGTCCATAGAGTTAAAAAATAATAACTGTAGTTAATTATTCTGCAATAATGTGTCAAATTGTAATTCCTGTGATCTTGAGTTTTTTTTCCCCAATCATTAACAACGTTCATTTTTATCGCATAAATATTTTTTTTTAATAAAAAATAAGACTCCGGTGCTCCATGTGAATAACAATTGAATTTTACTCCCCAGCCTGGTGAATGAATTATTTTTAAATAATTGAATATAACTTCCGGAAAAACAAATCTCAACCTGATGCTTTTTCATTAAAAAAGAAACTAAATAGCAATATGACGTTTGGAAAACGTGTCGCGCACGAAACTCGTGCCAGGAAACAATTAACATGTTTCGTAGTTGAAAAAAGTCGGTCACGTGGGCTCTGATTGATGCGAATCCACTCGGACTGTTCATTCATTTGAAACACTCATTTAGTCAGTTCGCAGTTCTGCAACTACATTGATGCGGTTTTTTGGTACCCACACACACACACAGACACACAGAACCATCAGACGCGGATACATAGTTACGTTTAGAGTGCAGTGCAACCGATTTTGACATCATCGATATTTCGTACCGTGGGACCCTATTAATTAATTTTTGACTCAATTCGATTGGAACGAACAATAGTGAAAATTTTCTTGTGAAATACAATTTCCTGTGAACACATGTACACTTATCGTAATTGTTATAGTGGGGAGTGGGGAGTGTTTGCGGTTTGTCTCTGATGTTACCATAAGGTACGAGATCTCCGAACGCAAAGGATTACTCGCTACGTACAACTCCGTTGTAGGTAATGATAATGAATTTCATCATCACAAACTTTTCGAAAATATTTTGGCAGTATCTTTGCCATTTTCCAATACCTGCTACCATTTTATTTATGCCGTTCCCAGACTACATTGATTCCATCGAAAAAAAGTTTCAGGAGATTTCAATGCGCAAGTAAACTCGGGACATGACCTGTTTCTTCTCATTGAGGATGTTGAGTACATATGAAACTTGTTAATGTTAATTGTTGAATTAATAGCTTCTTAATAGCTGGGAGAATTCTATCGTCATTACTTTAACCACCTTAAGGGTTGAAATAAAAAATGATGAGAAAATTCCGAAAATTTGGTATGTTTTTGTATGAAGTATTTACGAGGTCGTGTAAAAATTCCACAACAATTTTGAAGCTTGTTATTAAAAAATTAACATTTTGTTATGAAGAATTTTTCAAACGAATTCAAAAAATATTTATCAATAAACTTCGATTCGTTTCCGTTGGTATCAGTATAATGTAGATATTTAAAAATCGAGGGGACAAAAAAAACTTATCGCAAAGTTATACCAGTTTCCATAAGACTCCATTTGGCTACATTTTATTTAATAAGTTTAATTGTTCAATAACGAACTTCCTAATCGCCGTGAAATTTTTATAGAATCTATTAAATACTCCATACAAAATATTACCAAATGTATTCTGAATTTACTCATCATTTGCGATTTGGGGCTCAAAATCCTTAATTTCGCGGGGTATTCTATATGCGGTGTATATAACTGCCCTGGGAAGAGCTACAGGAATCATTGATGACCCCATGCTTATCTCTCGATTATATGGACGTATTGAGTTAGCGATCTTTGCCAGACGCGTAATCGGTCAACGAGAGCTCTGTAGACTTAATCTTTTTGTAGCCACATTGTTAGATAATTGCGTACATGTAGTACGAAAGAGAAGAAGAGAGAGAATAACGAAGGGAACGTGAAAGGTCTGGGCTCATTCATCTCTCTTTTTCCACAACCAGTTGCAATCGGTATAGCCATCGACGACTGGTTGCCATGCGGCTTTACTTTAAACCGCAGTACCCAAAGTTTTCTCCATTGGGGCAAGCGTTTCCTGCTCCCCTCGGGGCCAACTTTTCAGCAACTCTTAAGGACGTTGTATGACGGCGGTCAAATATCAATTTTTGTTTTCACAGTTTTGTTACATACAAAACGGTTTGCGAGCCTAAGTTCGTGAAAAAAAGTCGTTACAAATTGATTAAAAAACAACGTACTCTAAATTCAAGATGGTCCGAGGTAATTTGAATTCGTGATATAATAAACAAAATTTCGAAAAAAATTTACAACCGTTTTTTTTGATAAACTAAATAAAGCTTCTCCAATGTTACATAAAATTGTATGCGAAGTTTCATGAGGCTTCGCCATTCAGAAATCGAAATATTGAATGTTGAAAATTGCAATTTTTAACACACTCTCTATATGAGAAACTACTGAAAATGGTGATTTTTATAAATAAATATTTCGACGTCTACATGGTGAAACCTCTTGAAATTGCGCGAGTCATTAGATATTACTATTCTCTTAGTATGGTGCAAATTTAAAGGAATTCTATCCATAGACTATTTTGTATAAAAGGTCCTTAAGCTCAACTCTCCTCAGATTTAACATTCGAATACAACACCTTTTTGGAAAAATGTTTCCCGACTTACATAATTAATTGTATTTCGTATACCTCGCAAAATTTTGTGACGAAAGTCCTGAAATTGAATCAAAGGATTGTTTTACGATGCTTTTTACATTTTGATGTTGTGCTACAATAAAAAAGCGAAGCAGAAAATTTCGAGTACGTTCTTTTGTTTTTTTACTTTTACCTCGTAACTTTTTTCGACTAATTGTCTTGCACATATTTTTTCCTGTTTCTCGAGGTTTTTTGAGACGCGGATCAAACGTAAATAGCTATTTCGAATTCATACCGCCGTTTCACTACTTCGTGCAACTTTAAACTCGTTACATCGTGTGTTCTGTGTAATATAACACTAACACGATACGCACGTAATGTTTTTGCTTCACCTGTCCGCATTGTTCTTTGTAAATGTATAAAAAACTTTTACCGACCCGGGTTTTACTTGCTGTCCTTGTTTACCAATAAGGCCTCGAACCTCGCCTCGAACTCTGCAATGACCACGATCGTGTTGAACCTCGGAGACAAAAATCGTTCGTCATGTCTCATTGTAACAGTGACGTGATGAGAATTTACACAAAATTCTTATCCTTTTTCAACCTCCACTAATATTTATAGCATTTTGTCGACCAAAAGCACCAGTCGTCGTGTGAAGATCCTTCGAAATTCTGGTTCTCGACAGCAATTTCAATTGCACGTAATGACAAATCCTTGAAACTCGGTTTCCAAATTCAAAAATATGCAATAATCAAAAAAGGATTGCAGTTTCTCATTTTTTGGAATAATAACCTCAAGTAGTTAGATCCATTACGTATGAAGGAATTAAAAAACCAAGAAAAATAAAAATTATAATCTTTCGAAGAATTTCCATCGTCGATGATAACAGTTTTCGGGTGGATCGCATAATGCATAACCCCCGGTGGTCACGCGTTCTAGAAATAACGTGCTGGTCACACGGGGTCGGAATGACCCCAGCAATGTTAAAACGCTTGCTGTCTTGTCAGTATCATTCCGAAGGACACCTAAAAATTCAAGATATTAGTTTAAACCTCTCAGAATGAGAATATCATGCCAAAAATTTTTTATCCAATTTTCAAAATGGCGAAAAAAAATCCGCAAAGAAGCAATATGTAAAAAAAAAAATCTGGCACCCCGAAGCAACTTTCGAGGAATGCCAACCGCCTCGAGCGCCTAGCTCTCAGCTGCGTTTGGGGTCATTTTGACCCCTGGTGACCACGGAGGCTTGAACACGAGTTTTTTAGATTTGGAAAATATAGTCAAAGAGGAAACAATCCACGACGAGGAAAAATATTTGAGCACCAGACAATTACATACTCATAAATTGAGTATTCGTGAATTTTTCCATTTTCGTTACATTATCGAGAGCAAAAAAAACAATATATAATGGAAGATCTACTCGCAGTAAGGTCATCAAGTCCCAAGGCTCGAGAACATTCTGTGACCTCGAGTAATAACGTAGACAACGTATAAATCGACTTAAAGCCATCCGTATAACGCTGTCGTACTATGTCATTTTGAAATTTACAATTCGAGCCAGAAAAGCATCGATATTTATGTACGCATGTGGCATCGTCCTGCTCACAGTTTGAAATGTGGGCTGTGTTTACCTGGACCTCGCGTCACTAATCGAATAAGTACCGTGACTGAGTCGAGCACAAACGTTGAGTAAATTCGTGGCATATCGCAGGAATAAATAGTAAGAAGGAAAAAATCGAGAAACCGGTACGAAAAAAAATGGTCTGGTACAAAGAAAACGCGATAGGAAAAACCAGGAATTATAAATACGTCAGCGCATCGTTTACACGTGCACGGAGGAAAACGGAGATGGGAGGGACATATGTGGGTTTATAATAAGAAACACTGAAGTGTTTTCGTAGTGCCTGGTTCGTTTACACGAGCCTGAAAAACTCAGCAACGTCGTCAATTCCCATTTTTTTCCAACGTTTTTTTCCCGTCCACTGCTAATATTAGAATTCCCAATTAACAAAACGTCCAATAACTGAAATTCCGCACTCACGTTTGTAGGAAAATAATTGATCGGTATTTGTAAACAAAAATGCCGATTGAAAAATAGATAGCAATAAGTTAATATTTAACAGCAGCAGATTCTCCTGTACACTTATACAGCGGATCTTCGTTAACGAGGTTCTATCGCCATAATCATAATAGTATATACAAAGTAGCGGAAAAATCATGAGACACAACTTTTCCAACATAATGTTTTGACATTCAGCGTGAATCTTCCGGAGCGTCGCATTATAATGTGGAAAAAATTTGAGAAGGTTTCACCGTCTCGTAATCGAGATATTCAGTGTTCAAAATCGCAACTTCAACATGAGGTCTTATGGGAAGTTACGAAAAAAAAACGATATTTTAAAACAAATAACTCGATTTCTAGACAGTCAAACTTTCTCAAAGTTTACCCACAGTCGAGTATGATTTTTAAGAAGGTTCATACAAATTTTAAACAATTAAACTTGGAATTCATCCAACGCATGATAAACGATAGAATCTCTGTAATATTACTTTATGTAATGAATACAGGAATGCAACACACTTATGTGTGTTACACATGTATGTGTATTTGTGTATCCTTCGAGGTTGAGGAACGTGCAATTCTTGCAAATCTCTCGTGGCTGCTTAGTTCGAAGGAGTATAAACTACCAATACATCATTAGATGTACATGTATTCACGAGGTGTAATATTAATCTCGTCTTTCTACGAGATTGCGTTCACGAAGTAAGAGTGAACGGATTCGAAGGTCGTTCGATATTCTCCGGGTATTTTCATGCACACCAATCCTTCAGAGTCCTTATGCCTTGCGTTCTATTTGATAATGTGCATTTCAAGTTATCGAGACAGCCTCCGAAGACATTGGGAATTGATCCATAGATGACGAAAAATCCTGGTCCAATGAAACACTTTTTCTGTGTATTCCATCGTACTCGAACGCTGGCTAGTGATTGCAAGAACTAGTAAAAGTGTCAAATCTTATTGCTAGGAAGACCTGATAGTGTACCCATTTGTTATCACCGAATGAAATAATGTAATTGAAGATTTATGCTTTGTCCAGTGAACCTTTTGCTGATTTGACAGTGAAATAAATCGAAAATATTGGAATTTGATTTTTTGTACAGTCGTTCTTCTTTCATCCGTCCATTAATGTTTAACTCTTAATAGTCACACCTCCAAATTGTGACGTAATAGTCATTGGGGGTGTTATCAACCCCGCACTCACTTTGGAAGGCGATAAATAGTTGAGAAATTGTAAAACAAACAACAATACTGCAAAGTATTTTCAGCCCTTGAGTAACGACCATGATGATTGTATTTAATTCGTGCAATTTTTAATAATAATAAAATGTCGAAACAAAAATTCTGCAAAATGACTTTTTTTTACAAAAAATGATGCAGAAATTGTAATTTTCGATTTAAAAAACAAAAAAATCGTTTCATGAGTCTGGAATAGCATGTTCTCAGGTGGGACTGGTCAAATTAACGATCCCAGGTTTTGGTTGAGAAATAATAACATTTGAATATTCAGAATAATTTCTTTATTCTGTCTGGTAAATCGTCTCAAAACTTGCCCTCGTTTTACTTTCTTTCTATTACTGTCAACAATGATAGATACACGTTTGAGACACCAGACTACACCATGAACTTATAAATCCCCAGGCAAAACTTGTCCAGAGTTTTATACATTACGTGCCCACGCGCATGGCAATCAGAATTCTCTCTCATAGTTGCCTCGCCCGATTCTCATGTGCCTGCTTCATCAGGATGTACATATATACGTAACCTGATATCGTATGCATTCGGTTCTGCTCTCATATAAATTCAGTGTCTCAAAATTTTTATGGCATTCTTTAAGGTGAGTTCCGAAAGAAATTTGCCAGTCAGCCTGGATGCATCAATACACGTATCTTCGCCACATTTCAACTCTCGGGCTCTATACCGTTAAGGCACCGCTGGTTTTAACTTATCTGCATTTCTTGAAAAACACTATTCTAGTCCCTCTCATTGATGAAGGCCAATCAATCGGGAAAATATTTTCAAATCACCCCCATTATAAATTTATGCTAGACGTTTGGAACCCGAAAAATGAGCGCTTTCGAAAAGCCGAAATGATTAAGTAAAACAAATTACGACGCCCTTGTTCGAAATCCATCAATTTATTTCCTCCATTAACAATTGAAGTTTATAGAACTCATTGATACAATTTTATTGAACACTAGCTGTGCCTTTTTGGCGCTCGAAGGTCCAGTTAGCTTAGTCTGAAAAGTTGAAATTTTTTTTTTCAAAATCTTGAAACTTTGATTTTACGAAAATCGCTATAACTTTTTTGTTTACAAACTGGCTCTCTGCATCTGCCGCTCATTATCTTCTTTACGAATCATTTCTGAATTGGTAATTAGCGATTTTTCATTTATTATCATTTTTTTAGTTGCTTGTGAACTTTGAAAGTGGAAAATATATTACGAAAAATGTGATTTCTTGGTTCGTGTTCCCAAAAAAAATGAATTATTGGAATGCCATACAGCCTCAAACTTATTCTGATCCATGAGCTTCATTCCTGTGAAAGATTCATCAAAATTGGTTCAATAGTTTTTGCGTGAAAAGGGCACACACACAATTTTGTAGGAGAGTTTTATATTTAGAGATTTATAACGCAATATATTATCTTTCGATGAAGTTTCAATAGAAGTCGGTTAGGACTTGCTTCTCCTCAATTTAGTAATCTTTTTCCGACGATGTATTGTTAGGATTCAAGTCAAAGAAAGTACTCACTTTTCGGGATCGAATAATATCTGAGTATGGAAACGAAAAAGGTTTCAGGCAATTTCTCATCAGAAACTCGCGATGCATAAGTATAAAATTCCGATAAGACTTCGCAGACACCCTGAATATGTAAATCCAAGCAGGACTAGGTGCATATGAGTAACTATAACGTCGGGAGTGCACGCGCTCCGACACGGATCTCGTGGGACGAAGTAGAAGCAGCAGCCAGCTGCGCCTTAAGACTCCCTCGTGATATAAATAAATACTTTATTGCACGACCAAGATGGTGAAGATAACGTGACTGGATATGTCCCACTGGATATTACTCTGCGTAGGCAACATTGGACCAGCGGTCTCAGTCGACCGGTCTATCCATTCGCCTCTTTGAGCTTTAATTATATTGGATTTATAAATTAATCAAAGACTCGTTAAATCCCGATCCCGCGCTGAAAGTTGTGATTACAATTTTGATAAATTTAACATTGACAGTGAAATCTGTGACGTCCTAAAAGACTGCGATTCCCAACGCATTGTATTTTCTCAACACACTGACGAAAAAACTCGTCTGAACTTGAACTTGATGGTGAACATTTTTTTTTTACAGTTTTCAATGTCAATGTGGTTCGTCCCAAAACATCGAAAAATCGTATCTAGAAAAAACGTTTATAACTCGAGAACGGTTTGAGCTACAAGGCTCCCGTTTTGCACAGATGTTAATCTACACAAGCTCTCGATTCTCTGCCAATTTAGTTGCAATTGTTAGAAAAATACGAATTCCACGGAATTTTAAAATTTTCCAAAAAAGTCTGTCACGGCTCTAACTTTCGCAAATGTTAAGATTTATCACCAATTTTTTTATTAATAAAGTATCATAATAGGAACGGTGACATTGAATTTGGGAAATATCGGTTAAACGGTTTAAATTATATGATTTTTCGAATTTTACGAAAATCTGAGTTTTTTGAAAAATCATCTAAACCCTTTAATTTTTGTAAATTTTGTAAGATACTGTGCATAAGTCGGTACTTTCTCTTCACTGTTTAGAACATATGTCAAAATTATTTTTAGAAATACGAATTTTGTGACATTTTGAAATTTTCAAAAAAGGGTGTGACGCTCTAACTTCCGCAGATTTTAAGACTAATTACTATTTTTTTAATACATATAGAGTATCGTAATAGGGAGGTTGGTATCAGCTTCCTAAAACGCTGAAAATTGAAAGTTGCAAATTGCTCCCTCAAGATTCATCACGATGCTCGAAGCTTCCTCTATGACGAAGCCAAAATTAAAAACATAGTGAATACCTCATAGCGGAAGATTCGAGCATGGTGCTAAATCTTGAGGAAGCATATTGCAACTTTCAATTTTCAGCCTTTTTTTGTTTACGGTATTATTTTTTCCCTTCACTACAAAAAGATGATAACAAATGAGTGGCTTTAATGATACTCACTCGGATTTGAATGAGCTTTTTGGAAAAATTTTATCGATTAATTGTTGAACCACGAGTTTGCCTTTCTAGAACCGATTGATGCTCGTGATGCGGGTCATATTTCCATTTGCAAATGAAGACATAATGCTACAGCATGAACCCCAAACTCCTATAGAAACGGTAGAGACTTCTGGTCCATTATATTTATTTTCACAACACCTCTCGCGATCGAGAGCAAAGACGATGACTGTGCATGATCTTCTCGCTTGCCTGCTGAATGCTTTCGGAGTTGCTGTGAAGCTTCCGGGTCGCGAGTCCACTTTCTCGTGACCAAGGATAACGTCGGTGGCACTTTTCTTTTTCTTCTGTTTCTTTTCGTCCCTCCTTTATTTTCTTGCTTATATATCAATAGATAAACATGAATGTTTGATATTTATTCTCGTGGTTTACTCCGGAGTGCATAATCGAGATTCGAGCGTGACTGCTCTTTTCTCGCCCCGAAAGCCTCACGTAATTTATAATCGTGCAAGAACTATTGTATCTAGAGCACCGGTAAAAAAGTACGCGATGAAGCAAAATATCGAGGTCAGGAGGAACTTGTAAGAGCTATTGAAAAAAAAAGAAATCACAAACTACAAGTTTTTTGTTGTTGACTCGACATTGCATGCTATTTCGTTGCAATCAATTGTTTCGAAAGTCTCTCACCCGCTCTTTCCCTCTGTATCTCCGAACCGAAAGCGATTCAGACCCATTTGGATCGATATTGAAACTGTTTCATTTTTCAAAAGGTGTTCTCAGGAATTGTGTTTGCGCCCTTTTCACGCAAAGACCACTGAACCAATTTCGATGAATCTCTCACAGAAATGAAGCTCATGAATCAGAATAGGTTTCAGGCTGTATTGCATTCCGATAATTTATATTTTTCGCGAACTCGAGCCGAGAAATCACATTTTTCGTAATATTTTCCACTTTCAAAGTTCACAGGCAACTAAAAAATGATAATAAACAAAAAATCGCTAATTACCAATTAAAAGATCATTCGAAAACGAAGATAACGAGCGGTAGCTGGAGTGCCAGTTTGTAAAAAAAAAAGTCCTAGCGATTTTCGTAAAATCAACGTTTGAAGATTTCGAAAAAAAAAGTTCACCTTTTCACACTGAGCTAGCTCTACACGGCTAGCACGTATTTGAATATTTTACGATATGCTTTATAGATTTTTTTTTTTTGCAGACAACTCGATCGGCTGCATCTGGATCCCGAAGAAACACGCCGGGAGCTCGAGACTACCGGTGAATTGGCGAGAGCGTAAGATCACCGGAAGTTGTAATTACCGCATTCACCTGCAGGATCACCAGCGGTGAAAAAAATCGCTGCGTATACTAAAAATTAGAGAAAGGAGGGAAATTATAAAGGAAGACAGAGGAAAGTGAAGAAATGGCAAGACAACAGACGACGGATCGTAATATACCTCACTTGAGGGATATCTTTGGTTTCGGTAACAAATGGGAGAATGGCAGATCCCATCAGTCCGAAGAGAAAGCTCCGGGCCACGACAGCGCGATATCCGTTGGTTCGACTTCCGGTGAGGAAGAGAGCCCCAAGAACAGCAAGAAAAAGAAGTCGCGTCGTCGCGACAACAGCAAAACTCTTACCGAGAGCGATGTAAAACATCTCGAGCGTCATTTGTCCATGAAGAAAACAATCAGAAAGAAAATAATGCGAGATTTGCAACAAGCATTCGTCGAGGACCCCAATGAATTTAGAGTCGATGACATTCCGCACGAACAGCTCAAAGCTGAGATTAACATACAGAGTCTCAGCTTCGGCACACCCTCGCAAAAACAAGGACGCACACGTGGCAATGCCGAGAGCACGTTTCTCGATATGCTACGTGCCGGTGGTGGTAAGTTTGCTCTTCATCTCTAGAACATTTAAGGATGTTGAGTCCCAAATCGCGAATGATAAGAAAATTATGAAAATTTGGTACGTTTTTGTATGAAGTATTGAAGAGATCAGGAAGCTCGTTATTGAACAATTAACATTAATAAACTAAATGTAGTCAAATGGAGTCTTATGGAAACTGGTATAACTTTGCGATAAGTTTCTATTTGTGACCTCTCAATTTTTTTATATCCACAATATACTGAAAGCAACGGAAACAAAACGAAGTTTATTGAAAAATATTTTTCGCATTTTTTTAAAAAATCGTTCTTAAAAAAACGTCAATCTTTTAATAACGAGTTTCCTAATCATCGTGAAATTTTTATACGACCTCTCAAATACTTCATACGAAAACATACCAAATTTCCAGAATTTTCTTATCATTTTTTATTTCAACCCTTAAGGTGGTTGAAATAATGACGATAGAATTCTTAAATTTGGTATGTTTTTACATGAAGTATTCAGGAGGTCGTGTACAAATTTCACGACGATTGAGAAGCTATTTATTGAACAATCAACATTAACAAGTTTCCTAGGTACTCAAAATCCTTAACGCATTAGATAACTTATCGATTTTTTTCCTGATAATTTCTCCAAAAATGCGACCCCTAGTGTAAGTTTTGTTGAGCAAACTATAAGGACGTAGACAAAATTTTAAAGAATTACACTGGAAAAGTTTCGCGATCATATTGCACGACAAAAAATCAAACCCTAAAAATTCCAGTCTGGAGAACAATCATTTTTCTTCTAACGTTGACATGCCCGAATGTCAACCCGGAGGGGACATTTGAATAATAATTTTGAATAATTTCTAAGAACGAATAATTGCTTGGCAGGTTTCGAGAAAGGAGGAACAATCGATGGTGACCGTGATTCCGGACACGGTGGTTCACCAACGAGAGAAGTTGCCAGTGCCCAGGATACCGACGACGAGTCCAGTTATCCCTACGACAGTCATACGGCGACACCGTCGAAGAAAGGCAGTAATTTCTGGAGGCGTTTTACAATGAAGAACCGCAATAAGCGGTAAACCACACACGGGGGCGAGACACACCTTTCCCAATATTTTTATCTCTTGCTCCTCCCCGCCGCCCTTTGTATACGTACTCGCGAGAATTAACTGAGCCACTGAATACTTAATTAACCAAGTTTTCCCTTTCCCTGGCCCTTGCCCATATCCCATGACTCTACCGACGTAGTTCTGGAGCAGAGCTCACGACTGTGATATACATAAAAAAAGAAAAAAAATGTCTCCCTTTCCTCGATGATTAAATGCACGATCTTTATTTTTTT
>JBAJMU010000001.1:20586435-20603816 GCA_037952995.1 Hyposoter didymator | reverse complement strand
TTTTTTTTTTTTTTTTCATTTTTGTCAATCCCAATGCTCGACGTTTGCCGCATCTCTTTTCTTTTTATATGGCTACGGCAATTCCCAAGGAATAATTGAAGCAACAAATGCACTTTGATGGATCAATTTTTGTAAAAACAACGGACCAAGTCGCGACAGTTACGTATTTTTTGGTACCTCGAACGATTCTATACACGCATATCGATCCTGTTCATCAACAGAATTACTAAACAATCAATGAACGGATACATAATTTGTAATACAACGTTTTTTTCATCGTCGAATCAAAGGTTCGTCGTTCGTAAGTCGCTTCATCGTCTCATAACATTGCATAACGTTGCAACAACGTTTTTCAACGATAGAGAAATATTGTAGGGAAATTTTCGAACATCACGTGACCACTTTTTCGCTGAATGAATTTCCGAATGTTTTTTCAACGCAGTTTTTCTGTGCCTCTGGCATTTCGTGAAATTATTGTGCTCTGCAATTTTGCACGTACAATATTCTGCAAAATTTTCTACACGGTTTTTTGAGTTTTTTACAAATCAACAAATTTCCGAAACTGTCTTTGGCACAACAAGGATAATGAAAACTTCTCAGGACCAATTGTTTGATAATCATTATCAATGAAAATATACGCTTATTGCGTCAGAGAGACTGGAAAAATTCGAAAGTCTCGATGTTTATACGTCTTCGTTAAGATTGTACAAAAATATTTAGAGAAAATTCTGTTTTCTTCAGTTTTTCGAGTATTGTGATGGAAATGATTCTTCACAAGCCCATTGAAAATTGTAAACTCTCCAGTCTGTCAAGCTCAATGACTTTTCAGTGCAACGCACGGAATTTGTACAAGAAAAAACCAGCTTGACCCTCCCTGGTAAGCAGGGGTCAAAATGACCCCAAGCGCAACTTCTAGCGAGAATTACCACAAGTTGTTGGCCCTCGAGACGGTTGGCATCCTCTCCAACGGTGCTCTGGGTGCCTGAGATTTATTTTTTACACATTGCCTTTTTGCTGATTTTTTTTCGCCATTTTGAAAATTGGCTAAACAAATTTTCCCTCGATATTCTTATTCCAAAAGGTTCAAACTAACATCCTGAATTTTTGTACGTCGTTCGGAACGATTCTGGCAACGTGGCGAGCGTTTAAACGTGGCTGGGGTCAGAATGACCCCGCTTGACCAGCGCGTTATTTCTAGAACGTGTGAACACGGAGGGTCAAATTAGCGAGAGTGAAACGTTGAAGAAATTCCTGTCCGCGATCGTTCTCTGCTTCGGTTGTTATTATTTTCCGTCATAACAAACTTAATTAGGATTAGCTAGTCAACTTTTAAGTAATGAGTGACACCCTTCTACCCACGAAGTAAATATTTGATACATGTGTGTGCATCGAAGTACGTTGCATCGATCTTGATGTCAAGATTGAAAAGAGAAGAGCAATTGATTTTCTATATTCTCGAGAAAACTTTGATTAATGCGATGTAACTCGACGATTTTCGCTGCAACTTTAATCGTTCCTACTTACTTCGAGATATGTTGAATAAATAAAAAGAAGAAACGATTTTTGAGTGTCGAAAGTCTAATTCTCCAAATTCTTATTTTATTTTATTTTCAATGGCCCCCATAGAATCTTTTTATCTACTTTAAGTTGTAAATTAGTTTTTAAGTGATGTATAATATTCATAAGTGTATTATAAACGAAAATCTTCCCTGTATGTAGATGCAATATTCGTTGGAATAAATCACTCGTCCAGCGACGTGAGTCTCATTTTCTAGTAAGTTTATTCAACGATTTTAAATTTACAGTACAAATCTTGCCGGTTGACAATGGAGGTTAACGAATGCTTTGCCACTCAAAGGCCAGTTTCGTGGACATAATCTTCTTCGGCTGGTCACACACGTGAGATACTTTATTCGTTGGTAAACTTGGGGGCTCGTTTCTCAACGAAGGCGGACATGCCTTCCTTTCGATCAGCCTGTAAACGATCAAAGAATTATGATGAAAGTGAACAACGAATTTTATGTTACAAACGAGATTAATATTGAAAAGTTAACATTTTTTATTTCAAAATCTTCAAACTTTGATTTTACGAAAATCGCTGTAACTTTTTTTTTTTTTTACAAACTGGCACTCCAGCTGCCGCTAATTATCTTCGTTTACGAATTATCTCTGAATTGGTAATTAGCGATTTTTCATTTATTATCATTTTTTAGTTGCTTGTGAATTTTGAAAGTGGAAAATATTGAGAAAAATGTGATTTCTTGGTTTGGGTTCCCGAAATAAATAGATTGTCGGAATGCAATACAGCCTCAAACTTATTCTGATTCATGAGCTTCATTCCGGTGAAAGATTCATCAAAATTGGTTCAGTAGTTTTTGAGTGAAAACGGCACAAAGACAATTTTGTTGTAGAGTTTTATATTTATAGAGATTTCAAAGTGTTCGTGAAATGTCAGCCTACCGTGGCGAATGTTGAGTGGAAAGCTCTGATTTCGTAGTGCAGTCCTTCCTTCAGTGTTGTTTCGTAAGCTGAGGATAAAAGGCAGAGACGCGATACATTTATCAACAGTGTTCACGCAGTTTCGATCAATTTACGAGTTATTATAATTCACCTGTGTTCACCGACTCCTTGGCTATGGAAACTATCAATTGAGAATGTGATGCGATCTTTTCGCCGAGCTTAATAGCCTCGGCGACGAGTTGCTCAGCGGGAAAAACTTTGCTCACCAAACCTAACGAAATAATCGCAAGAAAAAGTTTTCAAACATTATGATCATGACAAAAATCACGAAAAGGCTCTCAAGCCTCTTGATATCAAATTTTTCGTCTTGCGATCTTTTTAAACTAACCGAAAAATGAGCCCTAGAACGGTAACCTGGAGTTAAAAACGAACCCAGGCGACTTTGAATCGTTCTCCAGTTTTTTTATCGTTTTACCGCATTTTTTATCAATTTTTTGAGCTCACATGATCCTGCATTATAAAACGAAAAGAATGAGCCCAAGTTACGGGAATAGTTAAAAAAACATAAGGTTACCGTTCCAGGGTTAATGAGCTTCTAATATTTCCTCTACTTTCTCCAGAAATTTAATTCAATATCAAGTTTTCCAATTATTATCATAATTAGCAGAGTTCGTAGGATGAGTGTCATTCGATTTTTCCACGTGGTCTGTTCGAAAAATTGTATTCTGCAAAAGTGTCTTTCTAGAATGAGTTTAAGGAGGATGAATGAGCGATTTCGATGATTGAGACTGAAAGAACCTTCGAACGAGCCTTCGTCACAATTGTCACGTACGACTTTCGACCCGAAGTAATCCTTTCGGGTCGAAATAAAGAAAAAAAAAAACGAAAAATACCAGATCTCTCAGCTTCCTGTGCCGTGATTTGATTTCCAGTGAGTACGATCTCCATTGCTTTGCTTTTTCCTACAACTCTTGTAAGTCTTTGAGTTCCCCCAGCCCCGGGAATCGTTCCAATGGAAATTTCGGGTTGACCAAATTTGGCTTTGTCACCAGCGTAAATAATGTCACACAGCATTGCCAATTCGCATCCACCGCCGAGCTGCACACATATTTTTCTATTTATCGCCCAACTCGGTGAAGTTTTTTACTCAATTAATTATTCAATTTATTTAATTAACTAATTAATGAAATAGCGACTCACAGCATAACCGTTGACTGCAGCAATTATTGGTTTTTTCGCTTGTCCAAGCTGGTTCCAACTTTGTAGGAAGTTTCCTTTGATCGTCTGAGCAAAAGTGTTGTTCTGCATTTCCTTGATGTCAGCGCCTTAAAAAAAAAAAAAAGAAATGAAAAAAAAGAAACGATTTCAAGACATTTTTGAAAATCGCTTTTAAAGGATTTTGAATACATATGGAACTTGTTAATTTTAATTGTGTTCAATAAATAGCTGCTTAGTCGTCGTGAAATTTGTACACGATCTCCTGAATGCTTCATGTAAAAAGATACCAAATTTTAAGAATTCTATCGTCATTACTTGAACCACCTTAAGGGTTGAAATAAAAAATGATGAGAAAACTCTGAAAATTTAGCATGTTTTTGTATGAAGTATTTAAGACGTGTAAAAATTTCACGACGATTGGGAAACTCGTTATTAAAAGATCAACATTTTGTTAAAACAATTTTTTAAACACATAAGAAAAATATTTATCAATAAACTTTTTTTTGTTTCCGTTGCTTTCAGTATACTGTAGATATTAAAAAATTGAGAGGTCGAAAATAAAAACTTATGGCAAAGTTATACCAGTTCCCGTAAGACTCCATTTGACTGAATTAAATTGATTTATGTTAATTGTTCAATAACGAGCTTCCTAATGGTCACGATATTTTTACACGATCTCTAAAATACTTCATACAAAAACATACCAATTTTTCAGAATTTTCTTATCATTTGCGATTTGGGACTCAACGTCCCAAGCCCGAAAACAGTTTCCAACAAATTTGTATACCAGCTGCGAATGCTTTTTCGCTGCCCGTTAAAACGAGTGCACCAACACTCTCGTCTCCATCGAAATCCTTGACCGCGTGATTAACTTCGGTCATCAATTTGTCGCACAAGGCATTCAAAGCCTTTGGTCTGTTGAGGGTTATTAGCCCAACATTTTTCTTCTCACCAACTTTCTCGATCTTGATATACTCGTAATTCGCTGTCTGAGCTGTGGAAAAAAAAAACAATAAAATTATGTCAACATTTTTCTTCCATTTAGTTTCGATGTCCGACCAAAATATCGGGACGATTCCGGCGGAACTTAAAAATTGAGGATTATTGAATTTTCATAAATAAAAGATTTTGAATGAGCTGAAATTTTAGTGAATTTATCGTTCGCGCGATATTTTAATATGAAATATTTTCCATACGTTTTTCTAGCAAAAAATAGAGTGAGAAAAACTTTCAATTTTTTAATGCTCCGGTAAAAATGTGAAGCCGGCTCTGATCATTAGGCTTCATGGATCGATCGAAGTCCAATCTCGCGCTCGAATGAACCTCGACGATGCAGTAATGCGCCGTAATTTGTTATTTATTTATTTCCCAATTGTTCCGTGAAAACAGAGAAAAATCAATAAATGTTTACTCACACGAATAAAATTTAATAGTCTGTGTAAATTGTCTCGATTGTTGGGGCACACGGCCGACGAGAATACGAGCGATTTGTGAGGTTGCCATGTTGAAGAACGGTCGATCGATATGGACTAACGAGAGAAATATCTCTCTCGACAATATTCCACGCGGATCGTACGCCGGCAGAAAACATGGTGGAGGGAGAACTTGCTTCGGTGTGTCCCAGTGAGAGAGAGGATGTGTAACACCCACAGCGGCACAAATTTCCTCGGAGTGGGGAAATACAGTTCGAACCCGATTAGCGTGTCAATTTTCAAAAAATTACGTTTCAAGAATTTTTGATCCCGAAAAAAGTTGAATCCTCACGTTTAACTTTTAATTATGGCAGTGGCCTATGAATGACCCTAGAACGATGACCTGGGGTCATCGCGCCCTTCCTCCCTGCGTTTTCCCGTTTTTTATCGTTTTACGAAATTTTCGACTGATTTTGTAACTTCAAGGAATTTTTCCCCAGACTCACGTGATCCTGCATAAAAAACGAAAAGAATGAGCCCAAGTTGAACGCTTTTCGTTAAATTTTACCGGAGATATGAATTTTTTCAAATTGGGGTCATTTATGAACCCAGGTTTACGGAACAGGTAAAAAAAAAGTCATCATTCTACGGATAAACGTCGTGTGATTGTTTGCAGCTCCGATGGTGCAATTAAAAAGATTTCTCTTATTTCCATTCACGAGAGTAATTCAATGATCCGTTAGAATAGTAAATTCACAATCGAGGAAACGTAATTAGCGACAAGATACAAATTCAAAAATACATAATGAAAAATGAAGTGAAGTTTGCAGAAAACAGCTGGATAAGATTTTTGGAGTAATTTTTTCATGACGATAAGATTCATTCCAAAAAATTGACATTTCTGCTTCTGACATGCAAGAAATATCACTTTTCAACAAGTTAACGAGAGCATGCGCTTGAAAAAGGAATATGCTCAAGATTGAGGAGTATAGAAAAAAAAAATACGTAGATTCAACTGTACCGAAGCTTCATATACGCGAGGCCCCAACGCTGGCGCCACCTAGCGTCGAAATAAATGCCAGCGTCATCAAAAGACGGCATAACAATTTACCATAAAAATTATCTCCTCTTGTCTCTTATCTCTTCAAGTTTCTGCTATGTGCGGCTGCTTTCTGTTATCGGCCCAAATTATACAAAAGGAATAAGTAAATATGCACCGATTAGGTGACAGCTGCTTGGAATAAACTTTAAATAGCTGCATCGATCTTATTCGCACCATTTGTTGGTCTATCCATGAAAACAGAGTAGAATTTTTGGATTTCAGCATTTTTTTACATTTTCAATGATGTCACAACTTTATTTTATTCATAATTAAGAAATTATCGCTGCAAAGCAATCTTACTACCCGAGGTTAAAAACGAATTCTGCAAAATAAAACTGTTTCGATGTGAAAAATGATTTATTTCGTTTTTTCCATGCAGCGATGAAATTTTTTTCAAACATTCAATCATGTTGGCTGAAGCTGAGCTCTTCTCGATTGAATAAAATTGGTACAGCCATTACAAAGGAATTTTTTGTATTTTTCAAGAAATATTTCTATTCACGAAACTTGCGAACGGAGAAGCAACGAAGAAAAATAATGTTTTATTGACTTTCGGAATTTTTTGAAAATTTACCCTTAGAGCGCTGACCTGGGGTCAAAACGACCCCAGGCGACGTTGAATCCCGCGCTCTTTCTCCCTTCGTTCTCCCGTTTTTATCGTCTTACCGAATTTTTAACTAATTTTTTGACTTCAAGCTGAATTACCCCAGGCTCACGTGATCCTGAATTTAAAAACGAAAAAAATGAGCCCAAGTTGAACCCTTTTCGTTGAATTTCACCGAAGATATGAATTTTTCAAAATTGGGGTCATTTATGACCCCAGATTGACGGAATAGGTAAAAAAAAAAGGTTACCGTTGGAGAAGGAAATTTTTGGGAAGAATGGTGAGGGGATAGTGGTGGGAGAAAATCTGGACAGGTAAAACACGTTGCCAACCGAGACGTTCGATCCAAGGAAGGATGAACTTGAATCAACTTCCAGTTCATGGACGTTCTTACCGCTGGAACGTCTTTCAACGTCACAACAATGCAGTCCACGTTTCTATTTTTTTTTCTCCTAGTCCTGACTGTTTTCAAGGAAAACCAAACAGGTGAACGAATTTCGATAGAATGTGTTTTTAAAAATGATAAACATCGTGAAAATCGATGGAGGATTCGTAATAAAAATTAAATTAAATTTTGACAAATATTCCAACAGCAAGTGTTTTTGTTGTTGTTCTCGAATTAACAAACGTTGGATTTTCCATACAGAAGAAATATGGGAACAGGATCTCTCGAAAGAAATGGAAATAGGTGCATCGACCGAAGGATACGATAGTGTGGCACTTCGATGTGGAGCCGAAACGATGGTCATCGAACTTGCAACTACCGATGATTTTTCCGGCGTTATTTATACTCAAGGAAGTTTCCATTCGAAAAAGTCACCGTGCTTTCTCGATCCTAAACGTGGACGTAATTTCACTATGAATATCCCTTTGGATAAGTGCGACACCATAAAGGTAATATCTTTTCCATACATTGACGAACGAATCAAATGGAAATAATTCTATAAATAATCTGCATTGCAGCAAAACGGTGAATTACTTAATTTTTTCATTATTTTTGAATTTATATCTTGCTGCCTAATGACGTTTCCTCAATTGTGAATTTACGATTCTACTGAATTACTGAATTGCTCTTATTGATGGAAATAAGAAGAATCTTTTTAATTGAATTATCGGAGCTGCAAACAATCACATGACGTTTATCCATAGAATGGTGAAAATATTTTTTAAAAACTATTCCGGTAAGCTGGGGTCATGAATGACCGGAATTTTGAAAAATTCATATCTACGGTAAAGTTTAACGAAAAGGGTTCAACTTGGGCTCATTCTTTTCGTTTTTTAATGCAGGATCACGTGAGCCTGGGGCGTTAAGCTTGAAGTAAAAAAAATCAGTCACAAATGCGGTAAAACGATGAAAAAAAAGGGAGAACGAAGGGAGAAAGGGCGCGGGATTTAAAGTCACCAGGCCTCGTTTTGACCCCAGGTTACCGTTCTAGGGTTAAATCGTGTAGAAGCGATGACCCAGAGATTCGAATTTTTGAATTCCATGGTGCTAATTGAATCCGTTCGTACTTGATTGCTGCAGAACGGTGAAAACTACAGTAACGTACTGGTAATTCAACATGATGATGAGCTGGTCACGCCAGGTGATGCGGCTTTTACATTGGAATGCGATTTCTCGAAACCCCGCGACCTCACAGTTTCCGCAGATTTGACTGGAATAACAAAAAGGTTAATTTTTTTCGGTAATTCGCTACATTCTTCCTAGAAATTTATTCTCTGGCATTTCTTGATCTCAATGACTTTATTGTGACTTTTAAATCCTGAACCTGTTTTGAATATTTTTCAAAACAAAATGAAAATGAAACGCTGAAAAAAAATTTACTTGCTTTTTGACAATTGTTCGACTTTTTCTTTCGCAATTTTTATCATTCCGAGGCATTTTGTTACAGACCTGTAAAATCTAGCATAGCCCTGGTCGATGCAGATCCCGGACGTGACAAAACCAAGAGAGCAGCTTACGTCCAGAGCAACACTGACGAGGTTGTTTTCATGCCAGACACTATTCGCAAGAAAAAGGACGAGTTGTGAGCCAACGCTTATCGTTTTCATTACAACGTGGATTTGACTTAGTCGTTTGTAACCTCAAGCTATAATAAATGCTTATCTTTGGTAAATATTCGAGTCTGGAAACTGTTGAATCATTATTGTCGATCAGATGTTACACAATTTATAAACAATTATACATAATCGAGGAACGAGGAATCGATACTCCAACTTACAAATAAATGACACAGCAGAATCAAGTTTTCCATCAATATCCGAAATGATTTTGCATAAATCGTGCAATTTATCTGTTAAGGAGGGTGGCGTGCATATGGATAAACAGACGCAATGGAGATATTTCATGATGAATGGAAATTGACGAGACGAAAGGATGGAAAGATCAGACGTTCTTTCGTAGAGTTCATTCTCCTGACTTTTGTATTCGTACACGTTTGAAAAACTTTTATCTTCCTCCATGTTTATCGGCTACGAAGAATTATGACTCGGGCACGTAGAAGCAATTATTGCATCGATCGACGATGCCAAACTTGGATTATATGGTGTCCTACTGAAGTCGATTAGTAAATCGAGGAAAAACTCTTTTTCTTCATATTATGAAAATAATGGAAACCCCGAAATGCAATACTTGAAAAATATTTCCTGAAAAATAAGCCACATAATAAGCTACAAAATAAGCTACAAAGGGTACAGCTAGCTTGATATGAAAAAATGATTTTTTTTTTTCAAGATCTTCAAACTTTGATTTCACGAAAATCGCTATAACTTTTTTTTTTACAAAGTGGCACTCCAGCGACCGCTCATTATCTTCGTTTCCGAAATATCTTTGAATTGGTGATTAGCGATTTTTTATTTATTATCATTTTTTAGTTGCTTGTAAACTTTGAAAGTGAAAAATGTGACGAAAAATGTGATTTTCTAGTTCGGGTTCCCAAAAATCAAAAATGATCGGAATGCAAGACAGCCTGAAACCTATTCTGATTCATGAGCTTCGTTATTGTGGAAGATTCATCAAAATTGGTTCAGTGGCTTTTGCGTGAAAAGGGCACAAACACAATTGTTTAGTAAAGTTTTTTTGATCTTTTCTTGATAATTATTGACGATCAACCCTCAAACAGAAAAAAACACTTGAATGCGTATAATTTTTGTTATTTTGATGAACTTGCATAATCGATCTAACGTGGACAGAATTAAAGGGTAAAGGCCATTGAAATATCTTGGGAGTTATCAAACGCCCGCCTATTGCAAGATAGAGACTCCCACCACGAATCGAGGATTTCTATATAAATACAAAGCGCTTGGAACATGGTATTAGGAATTGTGCAAATCAATTACAACGACATGGCAACCGACAAATTCAAGGGAGCGTCACCGTACGTGAAACCGAGTCCGGCGCCACATCACACGGATTATCTTTACAGAGGGTAAAAATGAATATAATAATTTCATACATTTTTATCCAAACGCTGAATCTTCAAATTTCCTTCATGTATACGAAATCACTTGCAAATCGATTAATATTCACTGCAGCGACCTATTACAGTTTTTCATTCGTCGCAACAGCGCACGGGATTTTACGACTCCCGTGAATTATTTTCAAAACTCAAATCATTAAATTTTTAACTCCAACTTATCACGATTGTTGGAATGATTTTTCAATGTTTATAAAATTTTCAGATATTTGAACGATTTAGCACTGAAATGCGATGGCGATGCACCCGTTATCAAAGTTGCACTTTTCGGCCTTGGTCGGGCCGGTACCATTCACTTGAGATCGATACAAGACAGCCCGCGCGTCAAATTGCTTTACATTGTCGATGAGATGGAAAACAAGTTTCCTCAGATCAAAAAATACTGGCACTTGGACGGTGTCACTATGCTGACGAGCAAACAGGCTGACAGAGTTTTCAAGGACGCAAGGTAGACAAATTTTCTTCAAATACGACTCGTGTATCTTCGCTGTAAAATGATTTTCGCGTAAGAATTCAGAAAAATCGCATTTTTATAAAATCTCAAAGAAAAAACATTCAATTTCAGTGATTTTTATTTTAATGAATTATTAAAGACGTTATATGGCGACGGGCAAATCTGAATTTTTGGTTTCGGTTTTTCTTACATACAAAATGGTTTGCGAGACTAACTTCATTTAAAAAAAGTTGTAACGAATAGACTAAAGAACAATATCCTCTAAATCCAAGATTATCCGAGGCGATCGGTATTTGTTGTATAACGAACAAAATTTCGAAAAAATTTTACGACCGATTTGTTTTGAAAAAGTAAAAAAAGCTTCTTCGATGTTACATGAAAGTGTATGTAAAGTTTTAAGAGGCTTCACCATTTAGAAATCGAAATATTTAATGTTGAAAATTGCAACTTTTAACACACGCTCTTACGAGAAACTACTGAACATTGTGATTTTTATAAATAAATATCTCCACTTCTACATGGCGAAACCTCTTAAAATTGCGCGAGCTATTAGATACGACTATTCTCTTTGTGAGATGCAAATTTGGAGGAATTGTATCGATAGAAAATTTTACATGCAACGTCCTTAACATATTGTTTGAACGAGTTTCCCGATCGTTTAGAAATTTGTGACGATTTTTTAAACTTGAATTATTTTTGCAGTGTCGATGTGGTAATAGTTTCATCGCCAACTTACACGCACGAGGGAATTGTGACGAAAGCTCTGGATGCGAAGAAAGCTGTATTTTGTGAAAAGCCAATAGCTGAAAATCCCGAAAGCACTCTCAAGTGTTACGAGACAGCGAGGAGAGTCGGTAAAGCACTGTTTTCCGCGTTCAATCGACGCTTCGATCCGAGCTACAGTGCGGTACGTGACCGAGTTCGCAAGGGAGAAGTCGGTCATGTTCACACCATCAAGACAACGTCCCGCGATTCACCCTTGCCGACGATTGAGTATCTCTCTCATTCCGGGGGAATTTTCCATGACTGTATGGTCCATGATATCGACATGATCACATGGATCCTCGGAGAATACCCTATCAGAGTATGGACAAAATATTAATATATTGCCTAACGAATTATCAAATTAATCAATTGTTTAGTGCAAATTTCTCGGCCAACATTTCCAATTATCGAGAAATTCACATAACTCGATCTTACGTTGACGTTAAGTTTTACTAAACAAACATGGAAAACATTAAAAATACGAGTTAAATCGTCAAATTTTTACTCTCGTCTGCAAGGTTTATATTTAACGGTTAAAATACTTTTTTTCGCTTCCTCATAGAGAAAACTACGTGAGCGTGAAATTAACTGAAAAAATACGAATTCCACAGCATTTTGAAATTTTCAAAAAAAGTCTGTCACCGCTCAAACTTCCGCGAATTTTAAGATTTATTACCAATTTTTTTTTTCATGGTTTCAGGTGACGGCTCAAGCTTCAGCGAACATACCTGAGATCAAGGCGATCAATGACTTCGATACGGTAGTCGCAACGCTTCAATTCCCCTCAGGATCATTGGGAATGATCGATCTCTCGAGAAGCTCGAGCTACGGTTACGACCAGAGACTCGAAGTGTTCGGCCCGAAGGGCATGGTAAAAGCGGAGAACGAGCAGCCGATACACTGTGTATCGACGATGTTCGATCTGAATGGCCCGAACGAAGCGCCGATCTGGTATTCCTTCCCTAGCCGTTTCATGAGAGGCTACAGAGCAGAATTCGACCATTTTCTGGACATTACTCTTGGAAAATGTGAATCGTCAGTGCAGCCCAAAGAAACGATGGCGGTCACGAAAATAGCGTCGGCAATCGAAGAAGCCGTACGTTCATCCAAAGTTGTCGAACTGATATGGGCTCCGAACGAACTTCCACCTCAACAATAAATAGTCCAAGAGACTTTTTATTCCAGGCATAACTGAAAAATTTCGTTTTCGCATATAAATACAAAAATCTCATGCGTCTCCTGGTATTTCCTGTTCCATTCGACGAACTTGATAGAAAAAATGTTCTTTTTGTTTTTGGGGACGTTGTATCGCGAAGTTAAAATCTAAATTTTTGTTTTAAATTTTTCTTGCATAGAAAATGGTTTGCTAGCCCAAGTTCTTTAGGAAAAGTTGTTAGAAATAGACTGAAAAACAACATACTCTAAATCCAAGATTGTCCGAGGTGATCTGTATTGGTTGTATAATAAAAAAAAAATTCGAAGAAATTTTGCGACCGATTTTTTGGAAAATGTAAATAAAGCTTCTTCGATGTTACATAAAAGTGTATGCAAAGTTTTGAGAGCCTTCACCATTTAGAAATCGAAATACTCAATGTTGAAAATTGCAACTTTTAACACCCGCTCCTATGAGAAACTACTGAAATTTTTGATTTTTATAAATAAATATCTCGACTTCTACATGGCGAAACCTCTTAAAATTGCCAAGCTATTAGACATCACTATTTTCTTCGTGTGGAGCCAATTTAGAGAAATTCTATCGATAGAAAATTTTGCACACAACGTCCTTAAGTCGGAATTACATGATAATATAATTTTCTTTCAGTTGTTGCCTCAGTATGAATTTATTTCTTGATTCAAAAAATCCACCGACCAATATCTCCTTTATATTCTCGCATGCATCGCATGCCTGAGAATCATACCGAACGAAGATTCCTACTCTCGGATAATTATTTACAAAACAATTTGTATTCGAGGGAATATTATGTTCCTTCTTTTTCCATATTTCCAATGATTGATATTCGAGAGGCGCGGTTACTCGTTTTCCGACCCATGATTTTTATATGTAACGCTATCATGTCGCGGGCCTTTCGACAAATTATTCTTCAGGAATTCATTAATGAGCAACGTGACGTGGCAGTTTTTTTTTTTAATTTCCTATTGAAAATTCGATAAAAATTCTTTTTCCTGAGTACTGACGAGTATTTTTATCAGCTACTTATAACGCCATGGATCCTACTCGGACGAGAGTCTACTACGGCTGAGCCAAGAGTTCCGCATTTGAGAGATTTTTTTCCCCTTTTTTTTCGAGCCAGATATTTTTCGCAAAACTTTAACGATCTTGACGGAATTTATGCAAATTAATGTTTTACAATATAGCGATAGTAATGTTTGTTATTATTGATCCGATCTCTTTCTGTACATTTATCGTAAACAATGAGAATATTTAGATGTTTGCTTTCGTAGTTTGTTGGATCGTTGATGAAAATTCACAGTCTGGTAGAAAATTAGTGATATTTTGTATACGTGGAAATACAAAAGAATTGGTAGAAAATTTGAGATCGACTGGAATAACTCGTTGTTTTCGTTTGGGCCTAATTCTCTAGGCAAACTCGCATATAGTTCTCAACACCTTACGTATTTTAGTCTTTATTCAACGGGCTTATGGAATTGTCCATAATGTTCGTTTTATGTCATACGTTAATTTCAATGTTTAAGTGGTTTCTTTTGCTTTTTAATCAGCTTCGAAGCCACCGCTGCATGTAGCACAAATATTTGTAAATATATGTGTGAATTAATTGGATGAGTCTATTCAGTACTTTAAAGATTTAGCACAAAGAGCTGCGGTTGCCTGTATACTGTCTCCGTTGCAACGTCGTAATTCCGCAATCACTGTTTCTCGCGGAAAGCCAAGATTGACGATTTCTTTGACCGTTGCTTCCGTGAATGGATCGTTGTTCGTGATCGTGCTTTGAGTTGTTCTCGACGTGCTGGATGTACTCGATAATATTGACTCGCCACTTGCGTTAGTTCCGCTTTGTCCGTCTGTACAAATGTTCCAAGAATTCGATCAATTTTTCACTTAGGAAGTAAGCTGGCTTCGTTATTTGTGCGATTCGAAAAGGATTTAGAAATATTGTATATCTTAACGATCCGTGTCCAGGCAACGAGGAGTGGATTAAAATCGTGACTGTGATATAAATTTCGATCTCTCAAAAGTCGATCTACCAAAATTCCCTCGAATTCAGAAATAAAAAAGCTCGAAAACGAATTTGAAAATGAGGAACTTGGAAACTTGTGTATCATTAACCCTCCGAGGTGATCAGAGGTCACGATGAGCCCAAGCGCGACTTTGAGCTAGAATTACTACAAGTTATTATTTTGTTTTTCGCCATTTTGAAAATTGGATAAACATTTTTTGGCATTCTCTATCCGAAAGGTTCAAACTACCGTCCTGAATTTTTATGTGTCGTTCGGATCGATCCTGGCAACGCGGCAAGCGTCTAAACACGGCTGGGGCCATTCCGAGCCCGTGTGACTAACGCGTTATTTCTAGAACGTGTGACCACGGAGGGTCAATTTCCGAGGTTAATTTACGAGATGATGCCGCAGTGGATAAGGAAAGACGGGAGAGCCTGGACTGATACATACTTACCCTGCTGCTGCCTCAACTTTTTCGCTTCTCGGGCACTGTCCTCGAGTGCTCTTTGACAATCACTGTCATCCAGAGAAGCTTCGTTATTGCCACTAAGTCTCGCACACTCTGGTAATTCCCCTAGAAAAAAATGTCATTTTTCTCCCGTTAAATGATTACCAGAAATTAGAACCGTCCACGCGGGGAGGGCGTGTATGAGAAGTACTGAATAATTGTGTAAACCTTCTGTCAAAAACGATGTTTCCGTTCCCGTAGTGCCAATCGTCAGTACGTTCTTTTTTAAATCTATGCAACACTGGTGTCGCTTCAACATGTCAAGGCCCAGGAGCATATCCATGGGCTGCTCCTCAAGCACGCTGAACGATGTAGTCAAATGATCGTTGCCGATCTGTATTTGCACCATATGAATGCGTCCGATTATTTTTTGAATACCAACGCCCTTGGCGATGCCCGCCCACCTTGTGTCGACCAGTCTCATAATATGACACCTTTCGGCACAAGCGGCTGACATGATGGTCGATTGTGCGCCTAAACGGAACATAAAAATTCAGCTCAGAGTCCGGGTTCGATTCACTTTTCGTGGTTCGGAACCCACGTCAAAAAGATGTAGGCCCACGGTGTAGAGTGGAAAAAACAAATAGTGGAAATAACAAAAAGCAGTGAGCACTTCATTACAAGTGGAAAAGGTAGACAATTAATAACAGAAGAAACAAAAACTTACACCGAGAATTGGGGAAGAGAAACGTTAGACAGTTAGGACATGAGAGAAAAACTAATGAAAACTCCGAGAGAAGAAATTGGAAGTAAACGATCCCAGTTCTATAGAGAAATGGAGGAAATATGCAGAAAAAGAAAAGTGATGGCAATAAGAAACGAGAGTACAAATGCGAGAAAAAAATAAGTATGAAAAAAACTGAAACGTTATGCAAATAGAACTCCTATCTGTCAGTCTAAAAATCAGAAAGAATAAAACTTGTAAAAACACGAGAAGGGTATGCACGGGACCCACAACTGCTACTCCTAAAAATTCTTCTTTGCTCGTGCAATCACATGTAACATTTTTCCCTTTATAAAATAAATCGTGAGAGAGGGAAAGAAAAAGACATCGGATGAGAAGCAAGAATAAGCACGAGCGGAAATTCTCAGCATCGCCGGAAATAGATTCGCGATCGCCGCTCTTTTCCACTACCCATGTTTTTTCTCCTTCAGGATTACAACGTCGTGCAGACAACTACACTTTTTTACTTTCCACTTTTCGCGCGCGTAAAAAAGTTTAAAATTAGAAAATCAAGTAGGCGGTAGCGTCTTGTGCTCCGAGTGTTCAAGGTGAACAGTCTGTTTGTTTCTTCATAAATAGAAAATTAACGGAGGTGGTTGGACAAAGGAAAAATGAAAATGGCATGATGCTGAAGTTTGCATCGTTGGAATGCAACGAAATTCTGTACTTTTTTCAGTAGAGCTCATAATTATTATTCAATATTTGGTCTAGACAATAAAACGATCCTCTCTTGCGACCTAAAAACTCAATCGACACGAAAAGTTGTCATGATTTTAAAAATTCAATAAATAACAAGCATACTAAATATTTTTCGTTGAATCCCAACTGGTCTGTTTGTTTCTTCATAAATAGAAAATTAGCGGAGGTGGTTGGACAAAGGAAAAATGAAAATGGCATGATGCTGAAGTTTGCATCGTTGGAATGCAACGAAATTCTGTACTTTTTTCAGTAGAGCTCATAATTATTATTCAATATTTGGTCTAGACAATAAAACGATCCTCTCTTGCGACCTAAAAACTCAATCGACACGAAAAGTTATCATGATTTTAAAAATTCAATAAATAACAAGCATACTAAATATTTTTCGTTGAATCTCAACGTTGCAAACTTCAGAGTCATAAAATATCAGTGTTAGTGGAATTGTTTATCTCGAAGGAGAAGAAAAATGTTACCTGAATCGATAAATGCCTTGACAGGAAATCCATTAACTTTGCAATTGATATAGAGCATAACGACTGTGCCAAAGGTTTCGGGATTATATTCCATTGCTGCCTCCATATTTGCTTCGATATTTTTTTGTTTTATCTCATCGGCGATTAGTCTCTGAGCTTCCGTGTCGAATGGATCTGCATTCATCATTCTCAATCTTTGTTCCTGACGTTCTTCTCTCACTCTTATTTGCTCCTTCAGTACTGTGGAAAACTGGTCTGCAAATAACACAAGTGTTTTTTTTTTTTTTT
>JBAJMU010000001.1:20523149-20586428 GCA_037952995.1 Hyposoter didymator | reverse complement strand
TCGACAGAGTGGAGCATCGAATATTCACGAGCGAGCTTTATAAAGGGCTGACTGTGACTGCAGGCGAAATTTTAGACGGTGTACCTAAATTTCCAGAGAGCAATGCATCCGCGAGTCGCGGATTGTTCTGTTTGAGCAGTGCCAGCTGGTCCGGGTTTGCCAGGAACATGTCTCTAATCATTGCAGGATCATCGTCGTTCCTGGGATTTTGAGCTCTTTGTGGTGTCATTGTACTCGGTCCCTGGGACCTGCTGCTGCTACCTGCTGATCCAGGAACTCTAATTGAACTAAAGTCCAGCAGTGGCAGAGCTGAAATCGATCGCTGTATTAGCATTTTCAACATTTTCCCGATATTCGCTAATAACCAATTCGAAGATAATTCTAAAACGAAGATAATGAGCAGTAGCTGGAGTACAAGTTTGTTAAAAAAACAAAAGTTATAGCGGTTTTCGTACAATCAAAGTTTGAAGATTTTGAAAAAAAAAAATTCAACTTTTCATATTGAGCTGGCTGTACTCTTTAGGACTAACTGTTGCGGGGCGAAGCCCACAGGCACAGCTGTTGGATAATAAGCGTGTTCTCATGTATTCGGATAGTGCAAATTGCGTAACTACCGTAGTAAGTTATTTAAACGACGACTGTGAAGTTTGCAGCGTTGAGATTCGACGAAAAGTATTTTGCAAATTTATTATTTATTGAATTTTAAAAATCATGGCAATTTTTTGTTTGAATTTTCGGGTTGCAAGAGAGAAACGTTTTATTGTCTGGACGAAATATTGAATGATAATTATGAACTCTACTGAATAAAGAACAAGATTTTTTTGCATTCTAACGATGCAAACTTCGAACATGATTGCACATTTGGAAACAAGGGATTACCGTCCAGCGGACCTCCGTTGAGCGGTTGTTGAATATTCATGTCGGCTCCGCTCTGGTGCATGTGCTGGAGTATAATAACATCGCCGTCGCGAATGCCGTGATCTTTCAAAGACTTCTTGTCGTCCATGAGAGGTCTTCCATTGAAAGCGATAACAATTTCATGAGCAGGTACGCCGCTCTCGATTTCGCAGAATGCCTTAAAGTTTTCGAGCTCCAATTCTTCACTGACATCGAGGACGAAAATATCGTCGCCGAGTGTAGTAACTGTCACTTTCATGCTGAAAGCGAGATCCACTCTGCGTGCTCCGAATGTAGAAAATAATTTGAATTTAAGGCAAACTTTTGGAAAAAAGATCGAGAGGATGAAATTTCGGAGACGGTTTGGAGCCTGAGAACAAACAAAAAGAATACACGCCAGTGAAATAACATGGAAGCGTCGGTCAGCGTCCTCAGTCAACTGCACGAGAGACACGACACCTTACGATACTGAACGACTCCAAAATCGAGACGCGAATTGGCTTGTTTACCAGGAATTTTATTTCCGGACGACCGAAATGGCTTGCACGAGAAGAGTCAGAAACAAGGGTGAGGGGGATGGAATGATAAACAGTTTCGCCAATGGCAAGTATTCGTGTGTGTACGTGCGGTGTAAACACAAACACAACCCAATGCAGCAAAAAATACGTGCACCGTTCTCGAACATACGACCTGAAGTTTGCAGTTTAATTCTTCGTCGTCTGTATTTCGAATTATTTTATTATCGTGTTCATGGAGCGAATGAGGAAAGAAAAAAAGTATGACGCAGTCCTGTCGGATGTACAAAAGGCATATGTGACCGTGACACTGCAAGAGTTCATCAAGTTTCTCGGATATATCGGCCAGAGCAATAGCCACGTCCGCTGCTCATCACTGACATGTCTTGTTACCGACCGATGGTAACTTTTTTTTTCCGACATCCAGGGCGCTGTAATCAGCTGTAATAGACGGTCGGGTCATCTTCTGGTATACATATATCTCTGTATTACAGCAGTCGTTAGTATTTACTCATCAGTCATAGAGCAATCGTCGTATAGCTCCAATGGGCTGTGCGATCGAAATGTCAGGGCCAAAGTGATAGTGTACATAGAAAAAGCGTCGAAAAAACGTATCGACAGGTTTTTAAAAAAGTTGATTATCAATTAAGCGCTGAAAACGAATATATCTCGAAACTTGGAACGAGGTGTATACAGAGTGGCCGCGTATAATGGCTGCAGACGAAAAACTCTTTTTCACCAAGACGGTTCAACATTTGGCGAGATCTCTTGCGGCAATAAAACCAACGCCCTGGGACAAGGTATGCATTCGGAATATATTTGCACGAGGATTTCGTTTGATAATGAAATTCATTGACCATCTTGATTCGTTGATTCTTGCAAATATTGACTTTGTTGTTTTGGAGATGAGGTTATAATGTTCGTTCGGGGAGTAGCGACGAAAATTTTGTTTCCGAATGACAGTTCAGCCTGACAGCAGCGGAAAACATTTCACGTAGAAAAATTATAAATGCCCTTGGTCAACGGCACAATTCTTTTCGCGATGAATTATCATCCTGTTTGATAAAACAACTTTTATCATGTCGAAGTTTGCATCGTTGGAACTCAACGAAATTCTTTTTTTTTTTCTTTTTTTTTTTTTTTTTTGGTAGAGCTCGTAATTATTGTTCAATATGGTCATGACAATAAAACGATTTTTTTTTACGGTCCAAAGACAAAATCGGTACGAGAATGGTCCAGGTTTTCAAAACTGAACCAACAATTGATAAAAAAACGAATTTTTCAGGGTCATACAAAAACTCATTATTTCTCATAGCAAAGGACAAAATTTTCATACAGTATTTTTCAACGATTATGGGAGAGTCTTCTTTTCCATTGGCAAACAGAATTTACTATAAAAAATTGGGACAAGTGCATTGAGCATGAAAATAGAGAATTAAAAAAATATTTTTCGTTGTGTTCCANTTGAAATGGCCTACTTCCCTCCCTAGTTGCGTAATATACTATTTCGTTGTGTTCCAACGAGGCAAACTTCAGGATTATCACTTTTGTTACAATCTGCGCTGCCTCATCGTAGATAATCACTTCGCATGAGTTGACAAAAAATTTAACGACAAGCTTTCAAACTCCTTGACACATTTGACGTCCTGGTTGTGCGTGCAATCGCAATATTTGATTCATTTATTAAACGTACAATGGAAAAAGTGGAATTGATGAAAAATTATTGTCTCCGCAGGTGAACCGATTATTCAAGCTATGTCCGCAAGATTTGGCTCAGGGTGCTTTTCGTATAGATCAACGTGGTCAAGACGCGACTATAGCTCTAGGAATTTACTTCCTGGAATCGGGTCTGCAGCACCAGGATCGCATACTTCCTTATTTGCTGAGTCTTCTGCGCGGCTTGCCAAAAGCTGTTTGGCTCGACGAAGTCAGATTTTCTCCCGTCGAGAGAGTTCCAGTCGCTGAGCGTTTCAGTTTTTGTCTCAATACTCTGCTGAGCGACGTCGCTGCAAGATGCGAACCTGCCAGGGAGGAAATCATTACCACCCAAGTGGAAATACTGACTGTTCTGACGAACATGATAAGAGGGTGCAAAGAGCAAAATGGCAACAGAGGAACTCAGGCGAAACGTAAGCTTCTTATCTATAAAGCAAACGCCTAAAACAACTTTCATGTAGAACAGAGACTGAGAAACCAGTGGCCGAAAACATGGAAGTATTGAGCCAAAAATTTTATAACTTTTGTGTCCTGTGCGGTCGTTAATTTGAGAAAGAAAAAAAATAGAAAACTTCGTTGTCGATGTTGATGTTGGCCAGTGGCTTGACATTCTGAGTTGAATGGATCTTGGGAAAATAACTCGTCGGTCGAATCTTAGATTGAAAAGGCTGGCAGAACTGTAAACATTTCTCGAAGGGTGGGCTGGACCAACACCCAGGAAACATAAACTTTCATGTTTTAAAAAATGTCGCAAAATTCGTATTTTTTAAAATAGTTTTGACAAGTTTTCTAGAAAGGAAAGAGGAAGCACTTGTACACGGAATTTCACAAAAAATGCAAAAATTAAAGCGGTTAGAGGATTTTTCGAAAAACTCAGATTTTCTACAATTCAAAAAATCATAAAATTTCAATCGTTCAACCGATATTTCCCAACTTCAATACCAACTTTGCTATTATCATACTCTATTTAAAAAAAAAAAAGTAATACATCTTACAATTTGCGGGAGTTAGAGCGTCACACCCTTTTTTTGAAAATTTCAAAATGCCGTAGAATTCGTATTTTTTTAGCAATTCAAACAAAATTCTCAGAGAATGAAGAAATTATATTGATTAACATCTGAGCAAAACGGGAGCCTTGTAGCTCGAACCGTTCTTGAGTTACAAACGTTTGAATTTTACAGTGCCAGAACATACGCACGCACACACATCCGGACATTTTTTCTGGATATTATTTGCCATGTTTTAGGAAATTTATTATCAAATTGAAAACTTTTGATTTTGGGAAAGTGATCGTTTCACAGAAAAATTGATAATTTTTTGAGTTCTTAACATTTGTGACCGTAATGGACGCGGACGATTAAAAAAAATCTATTCGATAATCGTCGTAAAAAAGTTTTGTCCGTATTTCAAAATGTTTCCGGGGCAAAGATGGAAAAACGGTTGAAAATCAACGTGAAGTAGAATTTTATGAGAAACTTGATTCTGTTTAGGATTCTGCAGATAATCCAGCGATGAAAAAAAAAAAAATACACGACGAAAATGTGTTTCAGTATCTCTGTGCAAGTGCCTCGTGCCGGTATTGATAGGCCTCGCTCGTTCGATGGGACGATTTGCTTGTCAAGATCCACCATTGCTGTGTCGTATATTTCCTGTACCTGAGCCACCGTTACCCGCTTCGAATCACGAGAAACCAATTGACAAAAGGCACCGGAGTTTCTCCAACTTCCGTCCCATCATACCGCGCTCTCTCAGCGGAAATTTGAATCCTCATTGGTCGATCGACAGTGCTCAGGCATCGTTGCCCATCGCTGAGGATTATTACTGTTCAACCAAGAGACCATCGCTCCATACTTATCTCTCAATTCCCTACGATCCAGCGACTTACTTCTTCACGAGATACGGCTCGAGCTTTAATCAATTTCCACAAATGAGATGCAACGAGAGTCCTGAGAGACGAACGGGTTTACAATTCAGTATAGTTCATCTCCAGTCTGTCCTTGCGTTGGCAAAAAAACTTCTGACGAAGGAAACGCTTGCGTTTCTGGATGAGGAGGCTCAGCAAGTAAGTATCTCTAACTTGATAAATATCCATTTCCTCAGATAGGAGCCTTGAGTTGGAGTTTAGAAAAAAAACGAACGACCCTCCGTGATTACACGTTCTAGAAAAAACGCGCCGGTCACACGGGGTCAAAATGATCCCTGGCATGTTTAAACGCTTGCCGCGTTGCCAGTATCGTTCCGAATGACACACAAAAATTCAGAACATTAGTTTGAACCTTACGGAATGAGGATATCACGCCGAAAAATTTTTATCCACTTTTCAAAATGACGAAAAAAAATCAGCAAGGAGGCAATGTGTAAAAAACAAAAAAAATTCTTCGGGCACCGAATGTAGGAATTCCTGTAGGAATGCTTTTCTGATGGCGAAAAAAGTTTTACGACATTTTCCAAGTTGTGAACTATGAAATTATTTTTTCAGGTTTATTTCTCGGGCCAGGTGCAAATATTTCCTTATAGAACGTTCAGCGAAACGATGAATCTAGTGATGGTCGCGTTGCTGCGAGAACTGTTGCAAAGTCAACGGGATTTGCCAGCGCCTTTCATTCGCGATGTCCAAGAATTCGTGAAGGATCTTTTCCTTTCGGGACAAACGGAATTACAATCTCGTCAGCACGATGCCAGCGAGCGGGAAGACGTCGATACGAATTTTCGGACTGTAAATAGATTCAAAGTGAACGTCATGGCGAATTCTGCATGCGTTGATCTTTTGGTTTGGGCCATAGGAGACGAAACTGGTAAGTGAATCGATTTCTTGTTACTTTACAGATTATCGTATCCTCGCAAGAATCGGCACGATAGAAAAAAGAAATGAGTGTATGGACAACTTGTTCTGAAAATGTGGGACAACGCAAAATTAGTATGAGCCATCTCGAGGCTATGTCAAAGGGATAATGATGTTCATGTTGTAAGTGAAAAGTAAACCTTGTTTTTACAGTAAACGGAGAGTACGATTTGACCGCGCTGTATGCGGACCTCGGCTCCATGCTGATCGGCGAGGGTATCTCGTATTACCCCCTTGTGTTACGCGTTTCGCATGGTTTTCCTGTAAACGCTGCTTATTCTAAACTATGACTCTGAAGTTTGCAACGTTGAGTTTCGACGAAAAATATTTTGTATATTTATAATAATTTTCTAAGCGTGCCTGCGGGCTGAAAGTTGAAATTTTTTTTTTCAAAATCTTCAAACTTTGGTTTTACGAAAACCGCTGTAACTTTTTTTTTTTACAAACTGGCACTCGCTCATTATCTTCGTTTTCGAATTATCTTTGAATTGGTAATTGGTGATTTTTTATTTATCATCATTTTTTGGTTGCTTGGGAACTTTGAAAGTGGAAAATGTGACGAAAAATGTGATTTTCTGGTTCAGTCGTTTTTGCGAGTTTTTAGGTCGCAAGAGAGAATCGTTTTATTGTCCGGACCAAATATTGAGTAAGAATTTTGAGCTCTACTGAAAAAAAGGGAATTTCGTTGCATTTCAACGATGCAAACTTCAACATCTTTCTAAACTCCCTTTGTAATACGTTTTTCTAGCCTAACCAAATTCGAGATTCCAGCCAACTTAACGAATTGCGTAGGTGTAAAAATGTGGTATTTCTCTGGTTAGTGATTGGCCGAAGTGACGCGTTCGCTATTTTGTACCTGAAACGATGGAGAATTATTTTTCACACGCCGATTTATATACTGCTTCGAAAATACGTTGTATCGTGCGTTTTGTCGTGAGACTGCGTGCTTTGTCGACTAATTATCAAGTGTACGAAGCGCTCTGTTGCTCGCAGCAACTCCACACATCGTACGAGTTGTTTATTTTTTTTCTTTCATTTTCAAGAAACAACCAATTTTTCAGAATAAATCATTTGCATTTCTCGTCGTAGGTGCGGACAGTCTATGCAGTCGTCTGAATGAAAAAATCAATTTCAATCTCGCACCGAAACTCGTCCTCGCTCATATGCCATTATTGATGGTGTGTCTCGAAGGATTGGGAAAATTGGCACAGAAGTTTCCTAACATCGCTATAACGTCCAATTACAACTTGCGGGATTTCCTCATGAATCCATCGCCCATACTCGTCAAGCTTCATCGTCATTACAACGACAAATTGGCCAAGGACCGTCAGTTCAGAGCAACGAGTGAGTATTTCAAATTATTCTTTCATCACTCACAACTCTCTGGCTCCATATCTAATGATTCTCGGCTCCTCTGCGTATTTGCTCCAAATAATGAAATATTAATTATTCATTAATTATCTTAAGGATGTTGTATGCAAAATTCTCTATCGATAGAATTCTTTCAAATTTGCACAACACCAAGAGAATTATGACATCTAATAGCTCGCGCAATTTTAAGAGCTTTCACCATGTAGACGTCGCGATATTTATTTATAAAAATCACAATTTTCAGTAGTTTCTCGTAAGAGCGTGTGTTAAAAGTTGCAATTTTCAACATTAAATATTTCGATTTCTAAATGGTGAAGGCTCTTAAAACTTTGCATACACTTTTATGTAACATCGAAGAAGCTTTTTTTACTTTTTCAAAACAAATCGGTCGTAAAATTTTTTCGAAATTTTGTTTGTTATACAACAGATACCGATCGCCTCGGACAATCTTGGATTTAGAGTATATTGTTCTTTAGTCAATTCGTTACAACTTTTTAAAATGAACTTAGTCTCGCAAACCATTTTGTATGTAAGAAAAACCGAAAACAAAAATTCAGATTTGACCGTCGCCGTACAACGTCCTTAAATTCCGAAATTTGGTGCAATCGAGTGAACGCCAGTAAACATTTACATTTTGACTGATAATTACAAATCGATGCAAATCCTTGGTTCCAGTCCAGGGCAAAGAAATTGAGGATCCAAAAATATCAACTTCACCTAGTCAAACGGCGTTTGAAAAACTGCGAGATGCGGCAATTGGCAATCTCTGCATTGCTTTGGAAGCCGCTCACCCTGTGTACCCAAATTGTGTGCCTGCTTTAGTGAGCAGCGCATCGACTCGGATGTGCAGCTTGGAACGGAGCGAAGGGTAAGAATCTCTTAAGGTATTACCGTCGGTTTTAAAATTATCGTTCAGAATTTCATAAAATTTGGTACACTTGTAGATCATGATAAAAAAAATATCCAATCGAATTTTCAGGAGGCTACAGAGAACCTGAAAAAAGATATTCGCATTGGTAATTTCATGAATTTTGCATCGATTTCATACATTCCATTGTATTTCACAATGAAAACTGTGTTTTCTCCTCAGAATTGATAAGAAATCATTGTAAAATGCAATGAAAATTGCGATTTCTCATAAGACTCGATGTTGAATGTATGAAGTCGAAGTACCGTTCAGAATTCAACAAAATTTGATACAGTAGTGGATCATGATAAGAAAAAGATCCAGTCGAATTTTCAAAAGGCTACAGAAAACCAGAAAAAAGATATTCGCATTGGTAATTTCATGAATTTTCCATCGATTTCATACTTCTCATTGTATTTTACGATAAAAACTGTGATTTCTCCTGAGAATTGATAAGAAATCATTGTAAAATGCAATGAAAACTGAGATTTATCATAAAACTCAATGTTGAATGTATGAAGACGAAGTACCGTTCAGAATTCAACAAAATTTGATACAGTAGTGGATTATGATAAGAAAAAGATCCAGTCGAATTTTTAAAAGGCTACAGAAAACCAGAAAAAAGATATTCGCATTGGTAATTTCATGAATTTTCCATCGATTTCATATTTTTCATTGTATTTTACGATAAAAACTGTGATTTCTCCTGAGAATTGATAAGAAATCATTGTAAAATGCAATGTACATTGCGATTTCTCAAAAGACTCGATGTCAAATGTATGAAATTACCAATGAGGATATCTTTTTTCTGGTTTTGTAGCCTCTTGGAATTTAAATTGGATCCTTTTTCGATCACAATTAATTAATATAAAAAATTTCATCAAATTCTGGACACTAATTCTAAAACCGACAGTACTACCTTTATTCGCGATTACTTGGTCAAAAATGTTGTCGCGTACCTCGACGGTTCAAGTTTTCGTACGATCGATATATTAACCTTTTTTTCGTCCGGATTTAGCACGGAGAAATTGACGAACGAGCTCGTCGCTGAAAATATCGTGATAATGCTTGGTCACGTTGCGGTTGCTTTGAAAGACACTCCAAAGACAACGAGCAGCATTTTGCAATTTTTCGAACAAAGTTTCTGCCGCGACCCCAGCGCTCTCGACAGACTGATAGTCGATCAGCTCGGGTGTATGATTATCGCCAAATGCGAAGCAAGAGTACGTATGAATCAGGATTCTTGTAATTACCTGGAGGATCGTGTGTTGAATTATTGACCCTCCGTGGTGGTCAAAGTGACCCCAAGCGCAAGGTTGAGCTGGAATTATCAGAAGTATTGGCGCTCGAGACTGTTTGCCTCCTCTGCGACGTTTTTTTGGGGTGCTCGAAGAATTTTTTTTACGGATTGCCTTGTCGCTGATTTTTTTTCGCCGTTTTAAAAATTGGATAAAATTTTTTTGCCATGATATTCTCATTCTGAAAGGTTCAAACTAATATCCTGAATTTTCGTGTGTCCCTCGGAACGATTCTGGCAAAGCGGCAAGCGTTTAAACTTTCCTGGGGTCATTTTGACCCCGTGCCACCATGGAGGGTTAACCCTGAATGATATAAATGAAGAAAAACGTTCGGGTCAACACCGGATTCTCCGCATGAAAAAATCTGAATTGGAATTTGAAAGATGAGATGTATTTTAATGATTCCGCAGGGAGAGATTATGAAAATGTTTTCCGTATCGCTGGAGTCGAGTTGCAAAACATACGTGACGAATGTCGATCGGAAGCAGTATCGTCACGTGACCGGAGCTGTGACGAACGCACTCGCAAATATAGCGGCGAATCTTCAGGGTGAAGATGAACTCGACAAGCTTCTGTTGCGTCTTTTGCAACTTTTCGTCTCAATGGGCCTTGAAGGCAAACGAGCGAGCGACAAAACCTCAACGACGGCAACGATGGGAACGATGACGACTATGACGGTAAATTATTTTTTAAATGTGTACTTTTCATTTTGCTTTCTCGTAGAAAAAGCTCTTTGCATTTTCGTTCCTAGGAGGATAAAATATTTAGCAAACGTTTTTTTATGCAAAAATCCGAGTTTATCGAAGTCGCAATGAAGAATTAATTTTGCAGAAAGGGTCCAGCAGCGCTGGAAATCTCGGGGCTTTAATTCCGGTAATTGCGATACTTGTACGACGATTACCGCCGATCAGACAGCCGCCGCCTCGAGTGCTGAAGCTGTTTAAAGATTTCTGGTTGTACTGCGTAGTATTTGGATTTGCGGCTGCCGAGTCTCATCATTCATCGAGAATATGGCCGGCGGAATGGTACGAGGGGGTAAAAGAAATAGCGATTAAATCTCCGTACCTCATATCGCAGACAAACGCGAAATTGGAAATGCGGGAGCTTCAATATACTTCGGCAGTGAGAAACGAGAGCGTGTCAATGACGGAGCTGCAAGAGTTACGGGCTCAGATTTTGAAGATGAGCATAAAAACGAGCGACGCAGTAACTTACGTGAGCAAGATGCAGTTCGCCCAAATAACTTATTTACTCTCGGTCTATTGGGTGGAAACATTGAGAGTAGCAAACAGTCCAGAGCCGAGTTTGCAGCCGATAATGGAATATTTGAGCGATTCCGATCTGCAGAAAGACAAAAGCGGAATGTGGCAGTGTATAAGCGGCGTGGCAGATTCGGTATTTGCGGCCTTCAAAAGCGTGATGCAAAAAAAGCCAAAGGACGAGCGACGGGAACGAGAGCTCGAGAATCACGCACAGTTCCTTCTAGTTAATTTCAATCACGTGCATAAACAAATAAGACGAGTTGCGGACACTTATTTGAGCGACTTGGTCGATGCTTTTCCTCACTTGTTGTGGAATTGTCGAGTGCTGTGGAGCATGCTGGACATTCTTCAGGTATTGTCCTTCTCGCTGCAGCTTGATCCGAACGAGGAAACACCGACGTTGCGTATACCCGGCACACCATACAGCATTCATCTGATGGACACCCTCGAAGCGAGAGAAATGATCGTCAAGGATTTCGCCGCCCGGTGCAAACAGATCGTGCAAGAAGCGATGAAATGGGCGCCGCACGTGACTCGATCGCATCTCCAAGAATACATAAACCAGATTCCATCCTCGGGAATGTGGCATCACGCCGGACTGGCTCTGGCGACCGATTCGGTATTGGAATTCGTGGACGTTGCTGTACCGGCGACTTGTCCGACCAATACCAACTCATTGGACAAACGACCGCGTGGTGCCAAAGGCGCGAGTACTTGGCTCTTGTCGATGATGTCGAGGAGATCTTGGTACGCTGGCGAAGTCGCTGGAATGCTCGCCCTAGCACGCAGCGATTCACCGACCACGGAAACTGCCCCGGAAGACGGAAGAAACATGGTAATCGATCGCGTTATCGCTGCTGTCAAGCGCTCCTGCAACAACACCGATAACGTTCAACATCAAGGCGCCCTTTGGCGCGCCACCGCGTTACTCATATCCGTGCCAGGAATTCATCGGAAATTATTGCACTCGGTCGCCTGGTCCCAAGTCGAATTGTTCACCAATACAGCAATGACAACCGCCACCGAATGCTGGCAATGGTTTCTCACTGCCAGACCCGATCTCAAGCTGCGATTCCTTCAGGAAATGCTCGCGGCTTGGCAATACACTGTCAATAAAAAAATGGGCATGTTTTCACCTGAACGACAAGAAGTCAGTCCACTCGCTGTTTACGAGGGTTGCGAACTTGGACCGAGTCCCCCTTACGTTAAACCTCACGAGATTTGGGTCACTTTCATTGTTGAAATTATCGAGACTGCTAAATATTGCTGTCAAGAAACTATCGAAATGATCGCTATGCTCTTGCATCGATCTTTACCGATGACTGTCGGTGCGATGAACGAAGAACACGGATTAAACAGACACGTTACTGCCGTTGGTGCACGTTTCAAACTTTTGTCCTGCGGCCTTTTGCTTCTCCAGGGCGACACCTTGCCGAGGTAAAAAGCACAAAAAAACTTGTTATCTTAACGAAGTTCAATCACCATAATCACAGCAAACTCATCAGATACCATTTTTCGAGAGATAACGTTTTGACATTTTGCGTGAATCTTCTGGAGCGTTGTATTATAATCCGTTCAAAATTTGAGAAGGTTTCGACGTTTGGTAATTGAGATATTCAGTTTTTAAAACCGCAACTTCAAGGATGTTGAGTCCCAGATCGCAAATGATGAAAATTCGAAAAATTTAGTATGTTTTTGTGAGAAATATTTAAAAGGAATTGTGTAAAAATTTTACGATGACTGGGAAGCTCGTCATTGAACAATCAACATTATCAAATTAAATGTGATCAAATGTAGTCTTATGGAGCAACGGAAACTAAACGAAGTTTATTGATAAATATTTTTCGCATTTGTTTAAAAAATCGTTCTCAGCAAAATGTTAATCTTTTAATAACGAGCTTCTTGATCGTCGTGAAATATTTTCACGACCTCTTAAACACTTCAAACAAAAACATATTAAATTTTTAGAATTTTCTTAACATTTTTTCTTTCAACCCTTAAGGTGGTTAGAGTATTGGCGATAGAATTCTTAAAACTTGGTATGTTTTTGCATAAAGTATTCAGGAGGTCGTGTACAAATTTCAGGACGACTGAGAAGCTATTTATTGAACAATTAACATTAACAAGTTTCATAGTTACTCGACAGCCTTAATGCGAGGTCTTATGTGAAGTTACGAAAAAAGGCGATATTTTACAACAAATAACTCGATTTATAGACTGTCAAATATTCTCAAGGTTCGCCCACAGTCGAGTATGATTGTCAAGAAGGTTCATACGAGTTTTGAACAATCAAACTTGGAATTTCTCCAACGCATGATAAACGATAAAACTTCCTTAATTTTCAAACGTTCCTCAACGTAAACAATTGTTTGAGCATTTTCTCCCAAAAGCTGCAAATCAAATAAATTCTGAATCGCATCGAATCCATGATTCGAAATACTTTGTTAAATATTTCCAGTGCTAACAGTCGTTGCCTCATTTTTTCTTCTCCAGATCATTGAGTAAAAACGTATTGCGCGAGCGTGTTTATTGCAACTGTCTGGATTACTTCTGTCGCGGGCGTCAAATGCCGACTCAAGAGCCTGATCAACTTCGCGAGGATATCATAACGCTGATAAGGTTCTGGCAAGTGATGCACAGCGAAAAGAAATATCTGATGATGGGGAGCGGAGAGGGCGATTACGATGGGATGATTGAGCCACAAAGTGCGTTCGGAGTGGTGGATCATTCTGTAAATTCGCTCACTCCAACTGGGCGGGAATTGATGAAACAACCTGCTCCCGGCTGGATAAACACCGTGCCGCTTTCCACGAGCAGTAACGCTCTCGGAAAAAGAAGCAATCGAAGTAAACGCATTATGCACAACAACGTCGCTGTTAAGGATTACATTAAGAAGCGCAATTTGATCCTGGGCTTACTTGCAGAGGAAATTGAATTATTGCTGGTAAGAACTATCGGAAAAATTTTCCATTTTTTTCTCGACAACAATTATCGTCTGACGAATTTATATAGCGAATTTTTCAGATCATCTCTATGCATATAAAAGCCGAATTACAACATCGTGTTTGTGCCCTTTTCACGCAAAAACCACTGACCCAATTATGATGAATCTTCATAATTTTTTATTTATTTTGGGAACCTGAATTTAAAAAATCACATTTTTTGTCATATTTTCCAATTTCAAAGTTCACAAACAACTAAAAAATGATGATAAGTCGAAATATCGTTAATTAACAATTCAAAGATAACTTGGAAACGAAGATGGAGTGGCAGTTTGTAAAAAAAAGTAACAGCGATTTACTTGAAATCAAATTTTGAAGATTTTGAAAAAAAAATATACGATTCAGCACCAACTAACCGGCACGGCTAGTCGTTGAATAAAAACTCATTACTTGCTCCAGGTATGGCATAATCCAGGTGGACGCCAGGATCTCGCTTTGCCTGGTGAAAGTTCAATCGCGGAATGGCGAGCCAAAGTAATGAATGAGCGTTGGCGCGATTACACGCGTCTCGCCTGGGAGATCAGTCCCGTGCTAGCGGTCTATCTTCCGGTTCGACTAAAGAAAACTGACTCGATAGTAAAAGAAGTATGCAGGCTTGTGAGACTGAAACCAATCCCCGTGATGCACGTTCCCGAAGCGATGCAATATCTCGTTACGACGGAAAGTCTGTTGAACGATGCGCCAGAGGTAGCAAAAAAAAAACAGTCGAGGAATTTCATTTTACAATACAAAAAGAAAGAGAGTCGTGACGTATTTTCATTTTTATCTTTAGCTCGTCCACATGCTCACGTGGGAACGAATCTCACCGATCGAAGCACTTGCGTACTTCTCAAGACAATTTCCTCATCATCCAATATCGGCACAATACGCAGTTGACGTTCTCGGGAGCTATCCCGCAGATGCTGTTTTGTTCTATATTCCGCAGCTCGTACAAGCTGTACGCCACGACACGATGGGTTACGTCATTGAATTCATCAAAGCGATTGCTAAACGCTCACAGGTACGCGTTGGAACATTCTAGTCATTTTCTAGTCAAGTTAACTCTTTACTCTGAAACAAAACAAAAAAATGCTGCAAATTGAAAGATGGAAATTGCTCCCTGAAGATTTAGCACGATCCTCAAATCTACCTCAATGAGGTACTATATTTTTTATTTTGGCTTCCCTATAGCGGAAGCTTTCAGCATGGTGCTAAATCTTGAGGAAGCAATTTGCAACTTTCAATTTTCAGCGTTTTCTCGAAACTCTGAATTTCAAAAAAATCCTAAAATCTCTTCGACCGATCCGTTCAACCGATATTTCACAAATTCAGTACCAACCTTCCTATTATGATATTCTATTTATGAAAAAACAATTAGTAATAAATCACAAAATTTGCGGAAGTTGGAGCGTCGACACCCTTTTTTTGAAAATTTAAAAATGGCGTAGAATTCGTATTATTTTAGCAATTCTAACAAAATTTTCAGAGAATGAAGAAATTGTATAGATAAACATCTGTGCAAAACGGGAGCCCTGTAGCTCAAACCGTTCTCGAGTTATAAATGTTTGAATTTCCCAGTGCCGGAAAATAGACGCCCAGATCCGGATATTTTTTCTAAATATAATTTTTCGATGTTTTGGGACATTTGGATAGCACATTGACATTGAAAAGTAGGAAAAAAAAAATTTCACCGTCAGAAAGCTTCCTCCACGAGAAAAACAAAAACAATGAGCATGAAAAACGTTTGAAAACTTTTTTGTAACTCGAAAATATAAACGTTCAAGTTTAACATTTATTGATTGTAACCCTTTTGTTATTTTTCCAGGTAGTTGCGCATCAACTGATCTGGAACATGCAAACAAACATGTACACTGACGAGGAGAAACAGATGAAAGATCCCGATCTCTTTGACACCCTGGATTCGTTGATAAAAAGTATTCTGAGTTCTTTGTCCGGACCGGCGAAACAATTTTACGAGCGTGAATTCGATTTCTTCGAGAAAATTACCAACATATCGGGTGAAATACGTCCGTATCCAAAAGGACCCGAGAGACGAGAGGCTTGTCTCAAATCATTGCGAAAAATTACAGTACAGCCAGGATGTTATTTACCTTCGAATCCCGAAGCCATGGTCATCGATATCGATTACAATAGCGGCAGGCCGATGCAGAGGCGAGTAAAGATATTCAGATTTTCAACAGTTGGAACGACTTTTCTAATTATTATTATTATTTGCAATGCAAGTGGATAATTTTGTGATAAAAAACAAACAAAAAATCGAATCAACAGTGGCTGAGAATATTGTAAAATAATTTTTGCAAAATGTTTTTGTGAATGCCGAATTTTTTCATGTGCTTTTTACTTTTCATTTTTTTACATTCGACGTTAAGAATGACATTGTCGAATGCAAATATTTTTTAGAGAAAGGCGATTTTCCTGATTCATTGCCCGTATGGAAGATTTTTATGGGAAAAGCTTTTGCCTTTTTTTTTTACTCATTCCGGTAACCAATTTTGAAAAATTCATATCTCCAGTAAGATTCAACGATTCAGTAAGATTCAAGGGTTCAAGTTGGGCTCATTCTACTCGTTTTTTAATGCAGGATCGCACGAGCCTGGGGCAATTTTTCTTAAAGTAACAAAAATTGGTAAAAAATTTGGTAAAACGATGAAAAAACGGGAGAACGGAAAGTTACCGTTCTAGGGTTAAGCAAATTGGGTTTTTTTTTAAATAAAGATTTTAGAATTGGAAAATGAACATTTCGTTGCTTGCAGTGCTGCCAAAGCACCGTTCTTAGCACGCTTTCGAGTACAACGTTATGGAATCAACGAACTGGAGAACATAGCAATGGCTGTCTCAGCAAATGCAAAAGTCGAGACAAAATGCGCTGGGCTAGAAACTTGGCAAGCTGCGATATTTAAAGTTGGCGATGACGTGCGACAGGATATGCTGGCGCTTCAGGTTATTGGGATTTTCAAACACGTTTTTCAACAAGTTGGTTTGAACCTGTTTCTCTATCCGTACAGAGTTGTCGCGACAGCTCCAGGGGTAAGAATTATTATATTTACTTTGGAAAATCGTTCAGCACCACGGGCCAATTAATAAATCATTGTTGATTGATTTGATCGCAGTGTGGCGTGATAGAATGTGTGCCAGATGCCGAATCGAGAGATCAGCTAGGTCGTCAAACGGATATTGGCATGTACGAATATTTCCGGACAAAATATGGCGACGAGACGAGCAAAGAATTCCAAACGGCCAGACGCAATTTCGTCAAGTCAATGGCAGCGTACAGCGTGATAACATATTTGTTGCAAATAAAAGATCGTCATAATGGAAATATCATGTTGGACAAGGAAGGTCACATAATACACATTGACTTTGGATTTATGTTCGAAAGTTCGCCGGGTGGCAATCTTGGCTTTGAGCCGGATATCAAATTGACCGATGAGATGGTTCTCGTCATGGGAGGAAAAATGGAAGCTGCACCGTTCCGATGGTTCATGGAACTTTGTGTCCAAGCCTTTCTAGCAGTGAGGTAAACAACAAACAACTGAAAATACTTTTTTTTCCATCTCAAATGATAAAAATCGGAAATTCTATTATTTTTGTCGAATAATTAATGAAACTCCGGATTTAATGTCCTGCAGACCCTACCAAGAGGCAATCATATCACTGGTTTCCTTGATGCTGGACACTGGCTTACCGTGCTTCCGTGGACAAACTATCAAACTATTGCGTAGCCGATTCGCCCCAATGGCAACCGATCGAGAAGCAGCAGTTTTCATGCTCAACGTAATACGCAATAGTTTCCTGAATTTCCGAACAAAAACTTACGACATGATACAGTATTATCAAAATCAAATTCCCTATTAATCGCATCACTTCGTTCAATTTGATCAAGGCCGTATTTTCGTTTAGAACGCGTTTCCTCATGGTGATTTTCTGCATAGAACAAGTTTGAAATTTTCGAGTTTTTTGAGAAATACTTTGTGCACGTTTTTATTAGTTTTTTGGTAACACACGATGTTGCAAAAGGTTTCCGAGTACTATTCAGTAAAACTATGCGTGGAATAAAAGTGGCAATCGTTGAGCAGGGTTCCCGAGGTTTATTCTATGAATCCGAAAACAAACAAAAAAAATACGTCAGAATGTCATCGAAGAATTGCATCATTCTTCAAGGAACAGCCATACGCCAAAAACTGTAATTATTGATTTTTCGTATACTTTTCGCCCTGGGACAGAACGATCAATTCTACTCAATTCTGGTGCCGTCATTGACAAACAGTCCATTGTCGAGATTTATAGATCGCCATTTTGAAAATCATATTTTCGATCAAATCTTCGTGCAGTGGTTCACGAATTTTTTCATCCGAAGTCATGAGTTTCCATGACGTTTGATCACGTGAAAAAATATCACGCCGAAAAAATATCACATAACAAACGTCGAACAAACGTTGACAAATCGCACAAATCGTGTGATATTTTGTCACGATGTTATTTTTACTGTGGAATTATGTCGTGTCACCCGTTTGTAATATGAAGAAGTTTGCATCGTTGGAATGCAATGAAATTTCATTATTATTTTTTTTTCTTTCATTAGAGCTCATAATTATTATTGAATATTTGGTCTGGACAATAAAACGATCCTCTCTCGCGACCTAAAAACTCAATCGACACGAAAAATTGCAACGATTTTCAAAATTCAATAAATAACATAATAGTATATTACGCAACTAGGGAGGAAAAGTAGACTACTTCAAACCGCGGGCAGAATTGTCAGCCGAGCCGAAGGCGAGGTTGACAAGCACGCGGTTTGAGGTAGTCTAGTTTAACTCCCGGGGTGCGTATACGATTTTACAGTCCGACGTAGGCGGAAAGCGGCACCTTCGGCCCGCGCAGCGGGCCGAAAAGTGCCACTTTCCGCCCGGAGGGCTGTAAAAAATATTTCTCGTTGAATCTCAACGTTGCAAACTTCAGAGTAATTTTTAATTAATGCGTGCGAGATCGTAGAAACCGAAACTCGTTGACAATCTTGATTAATTATATTTTCAAGACCATTTCAGCGAACAGTGTTCTAGACTACAGTGCGGCCTTTTGTCGTGAATATTCGCGTCGGTATTGAGAGAATTTTTCCGACAATGTTTAAAAATTCTGAAGGGTAACGGTACAGAAAAGTAGCTACTGTATTACTCGATCACAATGAGAACTAATATAAATGGATTAATTTCTTACGTATACTCGGATCCAATGTACATTTGTACAGATTTTGTGGGTGTGTAATAATGTAAGCATTTGATTTTCCGGAGCTTGGCGCAGGCAATGATGTTGAAGTTTGGATCGTTCGAACGCAACGAAATTCTGTTATTTTTCAAGTAGAGCTCATAATTATTATTCAATATTTGGTCTGGACAATAAAACAGTTCTCTCTTGCGAGCTAAAAACCCAATCGACACGAACAATTGTCACGATTTTCAAAATTCAATAAATAATAATTATCCAAAATCATTTTCGTTGAATCTCAACGTTGCAAACTTCAGACTCATGCGCAGGGATATGTACATTCCTACACTATATGTATGTATTTGTTGACATAGTATTTATTCTGTGAATCGTTGAATCCTGATGAAATAAATAATTTATGGTTGCCAATGTTATGCCTTCAGATACTTTTACATTTATTTCACTTTTATTTACTATTTATTTATACATTTTAGAGACACTGCCATAGGCAAAGCTATCACTGTAAGTAAACTTTGTTTGGCGTCACTGATTTAAGCTCCGTGCTCGCAGATCTGTAACAACAGATAAATTTTCCATTACTTGTTAGGCTCATTCATGCAGTTGCATGGATTTTTTGTTTTTTAGTTTTCCAATGGGCTCTGTATGGATTTGTGGTGCAGAAAGCCTTGAAGGAATTACTATGACAAAACGACTTTATTCAGGGTTCTTCCAAAATTGTGCATAAACGTTCTTGGCACCAAAACTAACAGTTTTCTCTCATTAAGAAATGTTTTCTGACGCTTTGATTTAGAGATATTCAGTTTACAATTCTTTTCATTTTCCCCATCTGAACGCGCGTGAATTCAAGTTACGAAACCGTAATTACGTTTTCGTTAAAAAGGTGAAAAAATCGAGTTACGAAAATGAAATGTGTTTAGGATTTTTTTGCAGATAGCCAGAAAGGCTTGGGGCTGAAATTTTTTAAGGAAAATCCTAAACACATTTTTTTGCAAGTGATAAACGAAACGCGATTTCAATTTACACGCGTTTCAAACGGCAAAACGGAGAGAGAAAGGGCGCGGAATTTAAAGTCGCTCGGGGTCGTTTTTGACCCCAGGTTACCGGTCTTGGGTTAATCGCATTTAACGATGGCTACACACAACAATGTTTGCATGTGAAAAGCATAGGAAAATTCGATTCTTTTGTATTGTAAACTCGAATTATTCGACAACTATGTAGAGGAAAAAAATAGTGTCATCGTATTTGATTTTAAAGAATGTTATCACCAAATTTGATTAAATTCTGATCATGTTATGGTTTGTAGTCAACCGTCTCAATGTCACTCGTGAAAACGAAAGGAGAATTCAATTTGATCGCGTGAAAATCGCTCACCCATCGGTTATTTGCTTTCCCAATGGAATTTCTAAAGGCGGCGTAACTTCACGTCTTGCGTCCCTGGCGTAGTAATAAATTTTCGATGTTTTGTGATAAGGGCCTCCAGGCACATCGGGAGGTGGCTGATCTCTCGCGACAATAGTGTCTGCCCATCTGAGTGCTTCCGTATGTTTTTTCTGTAGGTTTGTTATCAAAAGTTGATGAGCTTCGATCAGATTCAGTAAATCGAAAACTGAGCAGAATGAAATAATCGTAATTGTGTTGATTCGATTGAAAAAACTGTATGTCGAACTTATGTAATCGAAAAATATTTTTTTTTCACTTTTCTCATGAGATGGGAATGGAAAATATGTTTGGAGGTTATGTTGTTATCAGAGAAAAATATTACGATGAACTTACACCTCGAAGAAACGTTCGAACAGCTCGTAAAAATGGTCCGACACTTCGATGGTCGATCTTTTGCGGCATGATGATTACTTCTTCGCCAAAACACTTGCGCGAGTAAAAAATAAAGGAAGAAATTAGTGTCACTCTCCTACAGAGATACACATTATATATACATGTTTGTATTTTATTGATTGAGCAAGTTTCGTGACCGGTTATTTGACCGCGAGGTGAGAAAATTGCATCGCGTAGAGTACCGCCACCAGGTGGCCATCATTGTTAAGAAGAAATTGCATAAAAACGCTGGAAAGCGAAATGAATGGCGAATGGAAGGTGGCGTTGAGTAAATTGATGCATTTTTCTACAAGATACCCCGTAAATTTCGATGTATTTCTATGATCTCGTTTTACGATCTTTTTCGGTGAAGAAATAAATTGCATATGGTGGCAATCGTCGCAGCAGGCAATCGAGCTAGAGGACGGATTAACGCAATTTGGTTGCTGCCACGCCGGATTGCCTCGTGAGACGTCGCGAGATGTTACACACACGTGACACAATTATTTGCTCCGGAATTTCTTTTGATTGAGCGGGTGTTGAGCGAATAAAAAAAATATCTATACATCACACATCGATTGCGGCGATTTTTTTTTCTTCGTCGTGTTTCGAGTATTTCGCGCTAACACTATTATTGTTATTATTGCCTATTTTTGTTAAGAGTAAATCGCAGACGATCGCCGATAATCCGATGGGATAAATGCCTCGCTATTGCGATCAAGGCCGTGTGAATATTTTCCTAGTCGTGCTTGAACTTGTTTGGCGGTGGAAAGATTTAAACTGCGAAATGGCTTATATTTCGTGACTCTCGTCTATACGTTTTCCGTCGTGGATTTTTAACAACACACGCTTTTTATTTCTTTCCTGTCAATTATGTATTCGCATCGAGTTTCTACGACCTTATTCCGTCATTTAAATTCCAATATTGCCCAAAACTGCTCGGGCAACGTACTGCTTTTCGGACATTGTAGATTTTATGGTAAATTTGGTGGTTATGGAAAACGCATCAGCGTTTGGTTCGGTCAACAAAGTGCTCAAGTCGTCCGTTCGTGCACCCAACAATTTGAATTCATTGCTGCTCAACGTGTCAGACGCGGAATACAATTGTTCAATCTTTACTCCAAAATTTGGGAAGAAGTCGCTCTCAAGGAGTTCATGAAATCTTGGAGACGCAAAATCGGAAGAAATACTCGCGAATTTTTTATCAGTGCTGTTGGCGTCACTATGTACAATTGGGAAGGCGAAAAAATATCTGACCAAGAGCTTTACAGGTTTGTCAATTGTCATTGCCCATTGGAGCAGGAAGCTCTAAAAATCACCACTTCCTGTCTTCCATTTTGCACTTTCTATACTTAAGGGACTCGACTATAACTTTCCATTGAAAATCGTGACGATAGTTTATGACTCTATAGTTTGCAATGTTGAGATTCAACGAAAAATATTTCGTAAATTTATTATTTGTTGAATTTTTAAAATCATGACGATTTTTCGTGTCGATTGAGTTTCTAATTTTATGTGAATTTTAATGATGTTGACGTTCGCATCGTTGGGATGCAACGCAATTCTGTCTTTTTCCGTAAAACTCGTAAGCATAATTCAATATTTGGTGCGGACAATAAAAATCTCTTGCAAGCAAAAAACTCAATCGACACGAAAAATTGGCATGATTTTGAAAATTCAATAAATAATAAATAAACTAAATATTATTCGTTGAATCTCAACGTTGCAAACTTTAGAGTCATGACTTTTTTCTAATCCCAACAGATTGTGGGCTAATTTGATTTTACCAGAGAAGTTCGAGGCCGTGCGGACTTTTCCAGTCCAAAGTGACATAATGCCAGAACCATGTATTTACATAAACATAAACCTGGCATTTTGAGAGCGCAGTGAAAAAAAAAGTTGATGATAAAATTTCAGTCCCTTCGTTCCTGTCCCACCAACAGCTTTTTTTTCCGGCATGAAATATCTTCGGCGTTGTCTCTATTTTTCGAAAAACTAGATTTTATGAAAATGCTTTCAACTTTTCCCCGTCACCTGGAAATTGAATTTATCGAAAAAACTGATTTTTTGAAATATGGACAAAATAATGGATGAAAAAAATGTCTTTTGTTGTTTTCCAACAAAGCTGAGTCATTGAAAGAATAATTTAGTGAATTACACTGCATTGAATTGACTGCATATGAAGTTTGCATCGCTGGAGTCGGACAAAGAATATTTCATCGATTCACCTTTTTTTCAGATTTTTGGAATCGCCTTAATTTTTCTTTGACATTGAGTTTTTCATTGGCAAAGGATTGTCGAGGCCGTTACTGCACGTAAATAATTGGCTCTGTTTTCCAAAATTGAGCAATTTGGAGGAAACAATTTGCAACTTTCAATCTGCAGTGTATTTATTTGAAAAAAACAGTCCAATCCAAGATTCATGAGCGATCGAATTTCTGAAAGCCAATTTTTGTGTCTCAATTATTTAAAAAATTGAGCAACATTTGAAAACAACGTTTTGTCTTTTTTGCATATACAGTTATTCCAAAGAGATTGAAGGAATTCACAAGTTGAGAGACGCGACTGTTGTGTGTGCAAAATGTCGTTTGAGATTGGTGGTGGATGCTGCCCAACCTGGAGTGGAATATTGTACATGCCACAGCACCAAGCCAACTCCTGCTTCGATGAAAAGTGGTGAGAAAAATGCATCGTCACTATTTTTGTTTCTCCTTTCGTACATTTTGTTATGTAACTTTTTTCAAAGGTTTTCTCAGGGACAACCACGTGGTGGTGGTGGTGGTGCACTTTCTATGAATAGAACGCGCGCGTAAAAAAGGCTGTTGATTGGGTTCTGACCCAAGGGGCTTGACTCATTAAATCTCACGGAAAAGATCGTGATCCAAAGATCGAAAAATCATGTTTGAATTTTTTAAACCAAAAATCTACCCACGAAGATTTCAATTGGATTTTTTTTTGTTATTAATATTCTTTCTACGCGAGGAGAAGTATGTTTCAGAATGTTGTGACTTTTGGATCATAATGGAAATGAGTATTCTGTTGAATTGCAGGAGCTGAATGGCTGCCCTTCCTCGAGAGGAAAGACATGCTCGTCTGGCGAAAGGAAGAACCCAATTCTGGGGGATTGTACGTTTATAAAGTCTTTGGCTCATTTTCGGATGTCTCGGCAGAGGATTTCCTTCGAGTTCAGGTTGACGTTGACTACAGAAAAGAATGGGATCCGACAGCGAGAAGATTAGAGATTATTGATTCCGATCCGCGATCGGAATTGGAAGACGATCGTCAGAGCGACGTTGTATATTGGGAAATGGAATGGCCCGTTAGTACAATCCAAACGAGTTATTTTTTCCATCCAAATTTAAATGCTTAAGTCGACGAAATCGATCGAGAATCATCGATCGAAATAAAATCCGAATCAAAGTATTTTTATTTTTGCAGAGACTTTTTTCTAATCGAGATTACGTGTACGAGCGCCGATGGGCCGTAGACAAGGACAAAGGAATGGTAGTGATAGTGAATAAAGTAACGGACCATCCGGACGCACCGATCAGGCCAGACACATATCGGTAACGTTCGAATCTCCACAAAAATTCCTTGTCGCAATAATTTCACTTTGTTTACGACGAATTTGTGCAAAAACTGAGTTTTCACTCGGTCCCGCCATCGAAAGCATTTTTTAAAAAGTGTCTCTCTGTAAAGAAGCAAGAAAACTGCAGAAAGTACAGTCTAAGGATGTTGAGTCCCAAATCGCAAATAATGAGAAAATTCGGTACGTTTTTGTACAAAGTATTTAAGCGATCGTGTCAAAATTTCACGACTATATTAGGAAGCTCGTGATGAACAATTAACATTAATAAATTAAATGTAGTCAATTGCAGTCTCATGGAAACTGGTATAACTTTGCGACAAGTTTTTTTTTGACCTCCTGATTTTTAAATATCTACAACATACTGATAGCAACGGAAACGAAACAAAGTTTATTGATAAATATTTTTTTGCATTTGTTTTAAAAATTGTTCTCAACGAAATGTTAATTTTTTAATAACGAGCTTCGTAATCGTCGTGAAATTTTTACACGACCTCTTAAATACTTCATAAAAAAACATACCAAATTTTCAGAATTTTCTCATCATTTTTTATTTCGACCCTCAAGGTGGTTAAAGTGATGACGATAAAGTTATTAAAATTTGGTACGTTTTAACATGAAGTATTCAGGAGGTCGTGTACAAATTTCACGACGATGCAGAAGCTTCTGATTGAACGCTTGGAATTAACAAGATTCATAGGTACTCAATATCCTTAAAACACTTAGAAAAATGTGGTTGTGAGCCGGGCACGTAACCGTTGTGCCAAAGCCTTGTTATTAACGAAAGTAATAACGGAAGAATTTGTCGAAAACAGAGTAACGACATATTGGTCATACATGGTCATACGACCGTCTACAAAGTTTGACGAGCCAGGAATCGAATTTGGAATGACTTACTTTGACGATCCAGGCATTAATATTCCATCGGCAGTAACAACGTGGGTTGCAATAAGTGGTAAGACCTTCCAATTCATTTTTCCTCCTCAAATATTCGACAAGCGCATAATTGTCTTCGTTATAAAAAAGAAAAAAAAAAAAAAAACTTGAAAATCTTGAAGAAACGATTAACGCAAATTACTCCACTGCGGGTTTACTTCGAGAAGACTTACTTCAAATATTCGAGGATTGTTAAATCATAATCTGGCTCGTAAACATGGTTTCGGTGAAGTTTGCATCGTTGGAATGCAACGGAATCCATTATTTTACTTCATTTTTTAACGGCAGAGCCAAAAATTCTGACAATGATTTGCAAATGAAAAACTTGATGTGAAAAAAAAATAGTGGCGGTTCCGAAAACCTCAAAAATGGGGAGTGGATTGAATATTTTTCGTTGGACTCGAACGATGCATCGTTGATAAACGCACTAGATATCGTAATGGTTCAAAAGTTCCCTCATTAGAGGAAACGAAACGCTGTCTGTCGAAAATATTTCGATTTGTATTTAAACTAAAAATTCGTCTCTATTTAAACAAAAAGGTCTTCCGGATTTCCTCTGCCGCATGAGACAAGCTGCCAAAGATTATAAAAAGTACAGTTTGAAAAAGCAAGAGGAATTACTAACGACTGAAGATCCAAGTGCGGTTGCCGAGAAATCGGATAGTCCTGTTGAAATATTATTAGAAGTCAGCGAGGCACCGGAAGTCGAAGAGAAATCGGTGAATAATGAAAAGCTGGCTCTTGATACGAAAATAATTGGGAACCCGGTGGAGCGAAATGACGAGTACGAAGATCAGGAGATCGAATCTGAAGAAGAGACGAAAGAGTTTGACGCCAATCGTGGAGGCATGACCGAAGTCAAGTCCGAACAGGAACATGGTTATTTGCGATATTTCTTTTTAACTAAATTATTCGCATGACAATTATACACATTTTCGTCGGGCGATTTGAAACCGAACGGCGAGAATGTCGCATGTACAACGAATTTAGAAACAACCAAATATCATGCATCTCATTCGAACGCGGAGGAAGTCATTTGAGATTCCATTATTTTTCGCTCATTGCAAAACCGTATTCTCTTCAACGAGATATCCACGTTTCAGCCCACGAGTTTGGCAAACGGTTTCGTCGCTATTTTTTATATTCAAAACTTCTGAGGCCTCCGGATGCATTTTTTCATTTTTTCCAATACCAAGGAATCATCTGACAATACAAATTCCGACGTTTCGAATCGAAACAACGACTAACCCAAAGTCCGGCATTGTACACGAATTTCTTTACATTTTCTAGAAAAAATTTATCAGAAAAAAAAACGTTCTTTTTTTTCTTCAAATTTAAACTAAAAAATATTCGGATTTTGGAATTTTTTTTGCGTACAGAGACCCTCGAGGGTGCTCGACCGTATTTTTCGATAGAAACTAGTTCGCGGCCACAATGCAAAATGTCGCGAAAAAGTAAGTCTCAATGATTCGTAATGAGCGTAAAGAATTTCGACATTCTATAAAAAAAAACATCGATACCGATGAAATTAACTTGAAATTGAAAAAACGAAACCACAGCCAAAAGTTGAAGAAAAAAAATTGTCGAAAAATGAGTGGAGCGTCCTTAAATTTTAAGATAGCGAACTCGAGATTGTCGCGGAATTATCGGGACCGCGAACGGCGAAAAAAATGTGAATCACGTGCACGATTCTGTGGATATTTTCCAGCTGCATTTTGAGCATGAAAAATGTTTTGTCACGTCGTTGTGAAAATATTTATCGGGCGAATGAGCATCGAAATATACACAGCGATGATTAGTGTGTTTAGCAAAGAATTAAATCTGTAAATTGAATGAAAAAAAAACAACATTAACCAACTAATATACGAAGAAATCGATAATTATTTAATAAAAACGCTTATAGTTGTAATATTTGGAAGTATTGAAGAGAACTCTCAGCAATATTATATACACGATATCCATATGTACAAAAAATATAAATATAGATATTCCTCTAAATATAAACGAATAAACAAATATCTTGATAAATTGTAAAAGTGTCGAAACGCATTTCGGGAACTAGAGTATTAATTCGTCGCTTGGGTCATATTCGTCCGCTGGAACATTGAGGAATAATTCGTCTTCCTCGTCGTCAATTTGGAAAGAAACTTCGAGCGGTATGTCTACGGCGTCTGATGTAAAATTTGCGCAATCCTCGTCGTGACATTTTTGATAAATTTTCTTCGTTCTCAGATCGGCCGTCCAGTAAATATTATTACTCTTGTGTTGTCTGCCGATGTTGGCGCAGTATCTGAAATCGATGTTCGCTTGACTAATTACGACGGTCAAATGAGTGATGATTCTGAAGTTTGCAACGTTGAGATTCAACCAACAGTATTTTCCATATTTATTGAATTTTTAAAATCATGCCAATTTTTCGTGTTGCTTGAGTTTTTAGGTCGCTAGAGAGAAACGTTTTATCGTCTGGACCAAATATTGAATAATAATTATGAGCTCTAATGGAAAAAACAGCATTACGTTGCATTTTAACGATGCGAACTTCAACATTATAACGCGTGCAGATTTCTTTGAGTAAATTCCGTATTTTTTAATCGATTTTCATCCACTTCGTTTTTTATATCGATAGATATGGAACTGAAGTTTGCATCGTTCGAATACAACAAATTTTTTTTTTTTTTTATTCATTATTTTAATAATTGTCACTTTTGTCAATTTTTTTTTCTTTTTTCGAAAATTCAGTTTCTGAATGGCAAAGAAGACTCTATTATTATTGTTGACACATACTGTACGAAATTTGGTGCCCTGCTATGAAAAATATTCAGGTCTCGTTGCATTTCAACTTGAACATCGTCAGACGTCCATAATCCAATTTAACGCGACTTACGGTTTACTCAAAGCAACCAAAATTGAACGTGTGGAAAAAATCTCACAAGTGCTGTAGAAATAATGTTTTTTAAACAATTTTCCCAATTCTTGTTTGTATTTGAATGAATTTTGTGAAAAATAATGATGTTGAAGTTTAATGCAACGATGTTCTTTGTTGAGGCGATCTCATAATTATTATTCAATATTTCGTCTCCACAATAAAACGATCCTCCCTTGCCACCTAAAAACTCAAGAGACACGAAAAATTGCCATGATTTTGAAAATTCAATAAATAATAATTATACAAAATATTTATCGTTAGATCTCAATAAAAATCTTCATTTTTTTCATTCCTCACTTTTGAAATTGTTGGGGACAAAGACAGCATTGAAATTTTCAGGAAACACTAGAGACTTGAATGTTATGGAAATATTGAAAAGATAAAAATGAAAAGAAAAATACAGACAGACGTTTTGGCACTCCGAGTAGCTGAAGAAATATTCACCTATTTCCAATAATTTCGTAGATGATGATTCCTCGGCTTTCGATGTGCTTGGACAAACGTATTTTGCCGGGTTTAACGAGGGACAAGACAAATTTGTCGAGTCCCGGATACAACGAAACAGGGCTGGGAGTTTGAGAACAATTGGGACGACTGCAAGATCCGCGGTAACTTTGTGATCCAGCGGATTCGCCGTCTTTTATTTCGAGAATGGAAAGATTTTTTTTATCAGGAAAGAAGGAAATGAGAGAGTCGAGAAAGATGTTGAGTTGTTTGTCACGATGCTCTTGCGACGTAACGTGTTTTGATTCGGGAGCAACAACAAGATTCGAAAGTTTGCCCCATTTGGTGGATTTATAAATTCGAAAATGTCGATTTCGCGTGTAAACCGAAGTATCGATGAATATTTTCTTCCCTTTACTCGTCTCCACGAAAAGTTGTTCCAGTTCTTTTCTTTCGTAGTGACTCAGTACATCGTGAAAGACCGAACTGTTGTCTAAGTATTCTGCTATTTCTCTACACACCCCCTTGACAAAGTGGCCAACGTGAAAATTGTTACAAAATGCTACGTCCTTCTTGCAGAATATCAAATGCCTGCTAAATTTCGAACTTGTTGTTGAATCCAAATTCAATACATTTTTCTCATCCCACGACAAACCCCAATATTTTTCTATGTAGGAACTAAATATTTTAATCACAGTGTCCGTCATTCGAGGACCGTCCAGGTCTGGATTCAGGTCCAGCATGAACTCAAGGTCGAAGTACAACCAACAGGGAGCTCCTTCCGGTATCACCTGGAACACCAACAAGTTTCCACTCATTTTTGGCATTTTTAAAATTCAATAAATTATTCAACAATATATTTTTCGTTGAATCTCAACGTTGCAAACTTCAGAGACGTAAAATAAGTTTTTCTTATGGCTGAGAGAGTCCCTTTCAATTACTCGCAATCTGTTTTTCAAAATTGCTTAATATTTGGTCCGCAACGTTGAGATAAAACGAAAAATATTTTGTATATTTATTATTTAGTGGATTTTGAAAATTATGCGCTAATTTTTCGTGTTCATTGAGTTTTTACGTCGCAAGAGAGGATTGATTTATCGTCCAGCGACCAAAAATTGCATGACTCTAAAATTTGCAACGTTGAGATAAAACGAAAAATATTTTTTATATTCATTATTCACTGAATTTTGGAAATTATCGAGATTTTTCGTGTCCATTAAGTTTTGAGGTGGCAAGAGAAAATCGATTTATCGTCCAGACCAAATTTTGAAAAACAATTATGAGCTCACTGAAAAAAAAAGAACAAAATTGTGTTGCATTCCAACGACGCAAACTCCAACATGAAAAAATTGCTACCATTTTCGAAATTCAATAAATAATGAATAAGCAATATATTTTTCCTTGAATCTCAACGTTGCGAGATTCACAGTCATCGTTAAAGTCAAATTTCTTAATTTCCGAGTGCCAAAATGAATGTGGAAGATTTATCCTTCAAGGGGATGGATCAGTAGTAACTGAAACTCACCTCGAACTTTCGAAATAAAAATTCTTCGATGTAGTTTGATGAATAAAAAAAAAACTCTGTCAACAGACGCGGGACGATGGCAAAAATGGTCCGACGAGGGTTTTTTTTTTTTCATTTTTATGAACGTATGGAAAAGAAAACGTAAAATTGCAACGTTTGATTCGTTTTTTTTCTCGATATTCTTAGCGCCCGGCTGCGGATTGGTGAAAATTTGTACCAACGAGTTCGTAGTTTTTCTGAATTTTCTGAGAAACGTAGATTTCCTATTACTCGAAAATATTTGGACGTTTGAAAAAGCAGAAAAGCAGATGATGAATAAAAATTCAATGGGCGAGTGCAAATTTGGAGCACTGCGTGGAGGTCAAAGGGTCAGCAAAGACGAGTGCGGAGGAAAAATGCAAAGTTACCTCGTAAAAGCATCTGCTTTCGTTGGGCATTCGCGATGTATAGAACCAGAAGACTTCGGGATGTGCGACGATAAATTCCCGATAGCCACTTTCTTTTTGACAAACGAATGTGCAGACGGTTTCAATTTCCGATTGTTTACTCGCGGTTTCGAGAGCGTCGGCTTGTCGTCGAAATTGCTCCCAAAACTGAGTCGGTCCCATGAGTTTTTGGGGCATACGATTAAACAAATATTTGTAACGCATTGCATTCCTCAAAGTTTTTTCCATTCTTGCTCTCGAATATTCGATCGTATCTTCGCCATAGAAGACCGCCGGTTTGATCGCTTCCATTGTTTTCATATAATCGAATCGATTTTCCAGGGAATAACACACGCACGCTCGCTGTGTTGACTTTTGACAGAAAAGTACCGATTTTTAAAAATCGGTAATACAGAACGATCGTCACAATGTTCACGATACGCGTGTGTACCGTCGAATGGAATTTTTATTCGAGATTCACTCGTCGCAGCGACGCAAAGCCATCGGACGTCGTGCGATGACTAACACAGAGTACGTGAGTACGCAGCGAATATGCATTCGCGGGTATCGCGAGGCAGCAGATGCGGTTTCCGCGACAGGCAGAAACAGGCACACGCCGATCACGTGGCTTTACCGAACTGAACGAAAATGGCGCGGAAAGTATGTCCGTGCGAAACGAAAACAACAACACACGCGCTGCGTTCTCGACGCTTATATGATGCGCGCGCATCATCACCGTTGTTCCCTAAATCCCCACTTTTCACCTCCTCCTCGCACTGCTTCAGCGATCCAACAAACGCTTTACGTCTCGGACGGGCAAGTTCGCGCGACCCTAAACTTCGCATTCATACTATCCATAGCGCGCTATGTTGTTTTCTTTTTCGAACGAAAAGCACACGAGTTGCCCATTCGCATTTTGCAACTGTTCAATAGTTTACGGTTCACATAACGTTCGGTTCACATGCCATGGAGGCTCTAGAGCCTCCATGTGTAGCGCGGAAATATATCGATAATAATAAAAACAAAAACAATGATGTCAAGTCCATGATTAATGTGAACATTTGATCGATATGAATATATGAATGTGTAGGTATATGTAGAAATATGATGTTGGCTCTAGAATCGGAATTAATCAGGTTGGCTAAACACAACAATGTTGAAAAACAGGAAAATTCGAACGATTACAATTTCATCAAATTTCGTGAGTATATTCTTCAGTATTAAATATGAATGTGCAAATTTTTCAAGATTTTCCTTCTACATAGTTTTCGAGTAAACGAACACTAGAGTTTACATGCATAAGCATAGGAGTCAGATATATATAGGTATACATTTTGCATATTGTAAACTCGAATTATTCGACAACTATGTAGAGGAAAAATTAGAAAAAAATGGTGTCATCGTGTTTGATACTAAAGAATGTTATCACGAAATTTTATTAATTTCTTATCATATTGTCGTGTATAGCGAACCCCCTTAATGTGCCTGAAAAAAAAATGATTCGTCACGAAGAAATAGCGATTGTCGGAGTTGAACAATGCGATCGCGCGTAGTATGACGTTGTGAGAAGCGTCCAAAGCACATCGCAACGATCGGGACGTGCATTTGGTACAGAAATTAGCAGTTCAAATTGACGTGAAATGGTGAAACGTCGTATCGAGTGTAAATAATGTATTTTTTACTTTTTACCAACTTTAGTAACTTCAAAAAACGTAAAAAAGAACTCAACCGCATGAAACAAGCTAATCGCGAGAATTGCGATATTCTCGGAAAGTTATTGAGGCAGGAAATTTCTCACGACAGTATTTCATTTTCAAGAGAATTTAAATTTCGTTGAAATAGACAAAGTTCGTTTCGCCAGCAAAACATCGCGATGCGTCTACGAAAATTGAACAAGCCACGTGCTCGTTGATGATAAACAACTCAAACGTAGCAGTTTTCGCGTCGCCGCATTTTGTTGTTGTGAGTTTTCGTGAAAAGGCGTGTGAGTTTGGGGAGATTGAACGATCATTTACGGCACGATGTAAACTTTTTGCTTTCGAGCACGCGGTCATGCGCAAAGGAAGGAGAAAAGAGTGCCGGTTAGGATATTAGTGCGCGATTTATTTCTTTTCGGCTTGTTCTTTATCACAAGCGTCCGTTTTACTTCACATCATTCGCGCGGTGTCGAAAGGACGCGCTGGGGTCAAGTTGACGAGTCCGATCCGAACGTCGCGCGAAATCGTACCCAAGATCCCATGTTTTTCTTTTTCGTTTTCTCTTTTATACGAGCGTAGCGTTTGGTGAAATGAGGTTTGGGGGGAAGTCCGATGCTCGGACGATAGCGTATCGATATCTACGGGCCCGATAGACGATCGATGATAACGAGAAAGCAAGAGGAGCTAGAAATCTCGTGTATACATTCCGTTTAACGATTCGATCGCCGGACTCGTTATCGTCGCAACCACTCGCACAGTCGCAGCGGGCCATTTTTTTTACTTTTCTTCGGTATTGTCATCGCTACGAGTCGACGTTCGATCGTAACGCGAACAACAACCCAAATTTCCGTTGATATTTCGCGATCGGCCACAGCAGAGTGTGTAGTGTATCATTGCGTCACCGGAAAACCGACATTCCGAGCGTGTCGCCTCGTTCAACCAAGCAGCTATCGAAAGTTTATCACTTTTAATAGGTATTCATCTATAACGCACAGATTATCAATTTCATTTTCGATAATATTGCGATATTGAATTCTGCGAAAGGAGGTGTAATTGTGGAAAAAACCAAAAACGGTGATTCACTGTGGGAACGAAAGGTGATCGTTACGTTGGAATTTATAAGTTTTTCCGAGCCAGCAGGGCTGCTGCGCGTACTTACGAAATAGGATCGCCGACAACGACCGAGTGAAGTTTTAAATGGTTGAAAATATATTTCACAAACAAAATACTGTTTAAAAAGATGAAAAAAATCACTTTTTTTTCGGGACTTTGTGAATTGAAATCGATGAAAAAAAAAAACAAAACAAAACTTATGTTTACGTGAATGTTTACGATGGAAAACACGATAAAAAAAAGTGAGGCGTTTTGTGCTTGCTTAATAAAACAATCGACGGTACAAAGGACCGAAGACAAAGATTCGAAAAAGATTTTCTTACGCGGTAAAAAGTAGAAAAAAAAATATTTAAATAATTAAATCGTTGATAAACATCGTGGAAATTTGGCGAGTATAATAATAATTATACTCGGCAAACGATCCATGGGGTCAAGATGGATTTTCACCATAACAACTTTGCTCATTTGGAATTATTGCGCGAGACAGGCCGAGACTGCTTGCCAGGAAACCAAACTGCCACGCGACTGCGAGTCTTTGTGTACTCGCAGTCGAGCAGGTGTCGAATCTTGCGAAGTCAGAATCGCTGTTCTTCTCCCAGCTGACACGACCTACGATGTTTCATTGTCGAAAGTTCTTCCGGTTCTCGGTGAGAATGAAAATCAAAGCTTTTGTCGCAATGACTAGAAAAAATCGTGTCAAGCACGTCGCGTTCAAGTTCGCATCGTTGAAATGCAACGAAAACTCATTATTTTCTACAGCAGAGGAAAAAACTTTTTTTTTTCTTAACGATCATGTTCGGCGCGTCTTTATTCCCATTGGAAAACAGAATTTACTCACTGGCAATGAAATTTTGTTAAAAATAGTTAATATTTTGTTGAATAACTGGGTGAACTGAATATTTTTTGATAATTTTAAAATTTTCGTCATTTTGACAGTATATTTCGTTTCTAACGGAATTATCAGCGAAATTTACGATTGGAACGACAGAAATTTGCTTCCGAAGAGACTTGCTAAAATATTTCTTGCTGCACTGACACAATTTTTGGGATTAATCAAAAAAAAAAACGGTTAGTCGAACGTATCGAACAAAATATTCGTATTTTTCAACGAAATATTGTTTTCAGTGCTATAAATATTTGAAACAAGTGCATTAAGGAGGTTGGCTACATACGACGATATGATAAAAATTTAATAAAATTTGGTGGTAACATTCTTCAGTATCAAATCCGATGATACCATTTTTTTCTAATTTTTCCTCTACATAGTTGTCGAATAATTCGAGTTTACAATATGCAAAAGATACACCTATATATATATCTGACTTCTATGCTTATGCATGTAAACTCTAGTGTTCCATTACTCGAAAACTATGTAGCAGAAAAATCTTTAAAAATGTGTACATTCATATTTAATACTAAAGAATATACTCACCAAATTCCATTAAATTTTTCATTTGCAAATGATTGTCAAGACGCACATTGAACCTTAATTTTTGGTTTCTGCTTAGAAAAAAATGAACGAAAACAATCGATTCCGTTGCATTGCAACGATGCAAACTTCAACATCATGTTTATCCCAGAAACTATCATTGAATCTTGTGATGATTAACAGAAATTGCCGAGTCCGAAGCGAGGTATCAGAGATTATTACCGGATTGGCTGCAATTGAAATTTTTGCCAGCAAACGATCGCTGCGATGCAACTTACGCACAAATCGCCGCTATTGACAGTTATGCTAATTGCGTGCATCTGTTTCTTGGTCCAACTTGCGAATATTGTGTTGGTAAGTTGACAATTCGTTTGCCACTCTAGTACTCATCCCATGCAGTCCCTCGAGGAGAGACGAGTCTCACGAATTGAAATTTAACTGAAGGCTGAACCTGAGCAGCAGCTCAAAGTGCATTGCATTTTTTTCCAACGCTTTTTATCACTCAATAAAGTAATTAATTAATTAATAACTTTGCTTAATTAATTAATTAGTAATTTTTATTCTAACATTTTGAATTTTAATTAATTACGTTTAAAAAACGTAAAAAATAAAGCAGCAACCATGTAGTTTGAAAAATTGAACGTAACGATGAAAAATTCGAGACGCCGAAATCCCGGAAATATGAACAAACAATGCCGAACATGAAAGTTTCAAATTTCGCTTGTTTTACTTCTGCTTTCGTTTTTTTTACGTTCCCATATTGACCTGGCGAATTGAATGTTATTTTACGTTTGACTGCTTAGCGAACGTTGGAAGGGTGGTCAAGTTTTTGGGAGCGCCGCTCATCACTACCGGTGGCTTTACATTCGATTTTACGGAAAACAAGACCGAATGTGGTCACGAGTATTTTATGACAACGAGGATTGGCGCAATGTCCTTTAGAGACATCAGCAATATTTTCATCGATTTGATGGACCGGTGAGCAATCAAAATCATTCATCACGTTCAAATTTATTGGATGCACTTTTACTTAATTGTAAATAAAACCCAATACATTAATTCAATGCACACAATTTTGAAGCAGAATTTTTCGATTTATTTCTCACACAATAACGATAAGAATTAATGACTTTTCTGATTGCCTTGTTAATACTTTCTCACTTTTCGAAATGGAAGATACTCTTGGCGCAAAATTCATCTCTTCTACGACCGGAGCGGCCAGACATTTGTCGCCGGGCCACACACTTGTCATCTGATGATGAAATCGATGGTACAGTCGTTGAAAAAACGTCCGGACATGTCATTCGGTAATATGGACGTGGAGTCATTGACGCCCGGAGACTACGTGGATTCTCTCAAGGAGCAAGTTGGTACATCGTATGCTGGTGAGTCGACAAAAATTTCTTTCATCTCAATTTTCTCGCGGACGTTTAATCGCTTCGATTATTTCTGGATTGAGAAAAAAATTCAGTTGAAAAACTGGATTTTCATCGGTTCCGGGCATCAGCAATTTCTCTCTTTGTTCGTTTTAAATAAACGGACAATCGGGGAAAACAATGATTTCGTTCATCTAATCGAAATAATTCATTCAAATTAGAAATGATTTTTTTTTTTTCATTCTTTTACAAGGATAAACGAAAAGGAACGAAAATAATAATTTCGAGACTGAAAAATCGAGCTGCTCCACCGAAATATTTACGTAAAATAGAGACCCGACTTTTTTTTTTCTTTCATTCCTTCATAAGGATGAGAGCAAAGTAACGTTTTTACAATATGATAAGTCACCCAATATGACAAGTGTTACAATTTTGATTACCGTCGTGAATCGAACCGTTGCCTTTGAGTTCGGAGGTAATGCTCTGAAAATTGGCTTTTCGTTTGCTCGCAGTTGATTCCTGATATTTCTAATCGTAAAAAGATATCAAGCGACCGGAATAAAACGTCAAGACGCCGGTTAGTTTGAAATAAAAAACGACCATAAACTTTGTATCGAAGAAGCAAAAGTTTCATGGTTGTCTCCGCAGTCGATTCTAATCATTTCTCGTAACCCCTAACGAATCACTAAAAGAACCAGCGGAACACATGCGAAGTTTTATGGAAATTTTTGGCATTAGTGGTGCAGTTGCTTTTTCGTCTTTATTTGAATTTTCAGAGTTCAGTTGATTTTCAACGTCAGAGGGATTTTTCCAATTATTCTGTTATAAATTGATAAACAGGACACTGGCGTCGACGCACCTTTTTTTTACGAGACTCTGTAAATATCGTGACGGTATTAAATGAAGGACGTGAATTGTTCGATAGCGAGATTGCAAGTCGTTAAAATGGGGTTGACGTCTCGTGTAATTGACCCAGCATCGCTTGCCATTTCCTTGCTCGCAGCGTTGCCTCAACTTATTTGTTAACAGGCAGCTTTCTCATCGCCTGCTGCTCTTGTGTATCTCCTCTATATATATATAAACAACTCTAATACACTGAGAACAAAATTTTGTTGGAAAATATCGATATTTTGTTCGATACGTCCGACTAAACGTTTTTTTCGAATGATGCCAAAAATTGTGTCATTTGCAGCAAGAAATATTGTAGAAAGTCTCTTCGGGATCAAATTTTTGTCGCTCCAATCGTAAATTTCGCTGACAATTCCGAAAGAAACCAAATATCCTGCTGAAATAACGGAAATTTTGAAATTATCTAAAAATCTTTAGTTCACCGTGTCGAACAAAATATCAACGATTTTCAACAAAATTTTATTTCCACTGTACGAAATTGAGGAATAGGTTTTCGGCTTCATTGCATTCCGATAACCTTTTTTTTTCGGAACCCGAACCAAAAAATTACATTTTTCGGCACATTTTCCATTTTCAAAGTTCACAAGCAACTAAAAAATGATTGTAAATGAAAAACCGCTAATTAACAATTCAAAGATAATTCGAAAATAAAGATAATGAGCGGTATTGATAAATTATGCTACGACGTTCTATTAGTCAGAATGAATTTCCAACTTTTCGAGGCATTTTTTCTATTCTGTCCATTAATTTTTCTCTTCATGAGAATGAAAGCGAGAAATACACAAAATTTGCGTGTACAGAGAAAATCGACGAGTTTCGAATCAACTTTTTTATTCTGACAAAGTTTTTTGGAAACAGAATTATGAAAAATTGTCACGATCCTGATTCAATTGAATTTTTCGTCGAATTTGAATTGGATCTTGCATTCAATTAGCTCGTAGTGGTGGTCGAGTCTACTTTCCATGGACGTTCGCTTTATAGAGAAAAAGAGGGTTCTGGGTGAATGCGAATGGCATGAAAATTGGAAGCGGATATTTTATTGTCATCCCAAGAAGACAGAATTGATTGATTGGATAAAAAAGGGCTCCATTTTGAAAGATTGAAGGCGCGGTGCTCGTTAGGCTTCTTTCAGCTTTGAAGGAGCTCGCGTTGAATCGAACGTAATTAATCATCCGTAGCTCGTATGTAAACGTGCCTCGCATTTGTTTCAGGCGCGAAGAAGCTCTCAGCTCGTTGCTAATGGAATTAATTAGCGCAAATTCAAAATAAAATAATTGTTTTCATTTTGTATATACACGAAGAGCATGAAAATGTCGCGTCTACATTAATCATTTGGAGTGGGCCGGGATTATCGCGGATATATCGGTCCTCGACGTTTTTTTATTATTTTTTCGTTTTATCTTTCCTCTCCTTCCTCCATTCTGCGGTGTTGATTTTGAAGAGCATTAATTCTTCTACAACAGAGACATACTAAACTTAAATCCAATGTACGTTGATGCTGTATGCTGTTGATCGAGATTATTTCAGTCCATATTTGTCACGTTATCGTGTTATCCATCGATTCGTGTGCATGACTCGTCACTGAGTATACACGAGCTATTAGTAGGATCGATCGCGATTATCATCATCGTCAACATTTTTCTTCGGGACGCGACTAAAAGTTGGCAAGCGAAAATAGCCTCTCGTATTTACCATTGTCTGCAAGCCTGGCCTTAATTCGTAGCTTATGGTTTTTTTTTTTTTTTTACTTCATGTCATTTAACTGCATCGAGTCTCACCGGTGCGACCTTAAGATTACAGTTTTCGTTTATTCCTGGCATACAATTCATCAACAGCTGTATCCCAATTGCCCTGACCAAAGGTCAGGACAATTGAGAATTAAGAAAACAAAAACAAAAATTAAGAAACAAAACTAAACTTCGAGGCCCCTGTTTTCTACGTGCAGATTGTAAGGTTTCATCAAATTGTCTTTAGCATTATGGTCACACAACACATTCATTCATTTTCTTTCCTTTCCGAGGTTTTGTCGCAAGCCTCAAGCCTTCGCTGCTGGAGCCTTGTACGACGAATCCATGCAATACCTTAAAAGGTATGGATGTACGTCAGAAATACAACGTCACAATGAATCCAAAGGCGTATCAGTGTGCTCGTTATCGTTGATCGTTATCGTGTTGTGGGATCAATATCGTTCTCAGCCCAAAATGAACAAGGAAAAAATAACGACAACCGAATGTTATGAGCACACGTTGAGTTACTCTTGTGTACAAAGGTATTCGCTGGAGATTTCTCCAGATACCGCAACTTTTTCATATTGAAATTTCAGCCTCAACTTTTAAGAGCTGAGGGCTAAAGGGCACAACCTGTTTTTCGAAAGTTCACGAACACCCAAGTTCGGTTAAAACATTTCCAAAATCCAGGCCCACGGGACGAAGATAAGTGGCTTTGCACGACGCTATCGCACGTTGCTGGGTCACCGTTTGTTTTTCTAACTGAGTGAGATCTAGTTTTTTTTTCACAAAAGTCAAAATATTGCGGACAAATGGGCAAAGCTTTTCCATAATTGCCCTTCGGTCATTCGAAAGAATTGCAATATTTCGTACCATAGCTGGAAGCCATGGAGAATTAAAATTACAGCCCAGGCCAGCAATGATGTAACTTTCAGATTCTGAAACATACTTTTAAGCTCCTACAGTCGCGTGGTAAAAATTTTTTTTCCCAAAATCAATAAAAACGCAATCAGAAGTGGAAATATAGTTCGCGAAATATTTTGACAAAGATCGCAAGTATCTGGCTTATCGTCTGTCACAACTTTATAAGCTTCGAGCTTACTGGGGCATGATAAGATAAAAACAACTCTCGGGAGGAGCCTTGGATCGGTAAAGCAGAAAATTTCACCCTCTTCTTCAGCTCGCAAAGCTTCTCCTTCCCTGAATCAGTCCTCGCGAGGAAACTGCATTGACGTTTTCATTCAGACGCGTCGTGAACGATCTTCTCGGTCGGTATAAAAAATTGGATCCAACTTGTCTTCCACATTCCATTCTATTTCTATCGACGGATTTTATTCTGAGCACTTTACGGCGAGAGCTAATTCGTTTTTCGTTTTTCTCTTAATAAATATCTCGGTTGTTCGAGTTGCTGTTCAAAAACGTTAACAGCTCTGGCGGCTTTCATGACAAAATATAGAAAAAGGAACGATTTCCAATGTTGGAAATTGGTTGCAAAAAAATGCAAACTGTTTGTCAATTTTTTCAGATTAAAAAAAAAAAACAATTAACTATTCAAAGGATTTGGTTTGTTAACATTTCCATTATTTCCATTCTCATTCAGTCGTCATGTTGGAATGCTACGGAATCCACTATTTTATTATTTTTCGTTGAAAGCCAAAAATTAAAATGTACCGTTTGGCTATGACAATTTTTGCAAATGAAAGACTGAATGTTAAAGAAAAATTGATCCGATTTCTAAAAGAAAAAAAAAAATGGTCAATGGATAGAATTGTTTTTGCTCAACTCCAACGATCCGAACTTCAATATCGTGCAATTTTGCACCAGCATTATAAGAGAAAGACCGCGAGAGTTACAATAATTATTATCTCCTCTCCTCCGTCATTCGATCGCTCGTGGTTGGACCTTATTTCGCTCCAATGTTCGGAATAAACTTTGACTATGTAGACACCGAGATATATTTTAACTTTTCTTCGTAGCTCGCGAGGGTATGAAAATGCGGGCTTTGATATATTGTATGCATAACGTAACTCAAACCGACTCTCTTTTCTCCTGATCTCTCGAGAGAACGTGCATGAAAAGAATCATCAGTCTTGTCATTTTCCTTATTTTATTCCGATATGTTTGCGTCGCGAGAAAGAATACAAAGTCGCATCTCGTAAACTTTGATAGAATTTTCTCACGAAAGATCTCGAGGACGTGGAAACATATTGAAAGAGAAAATGAACGAATTATCGACATAGTTGGAAAATCTTGTTACAACCAACACACTGGAATTTCCAACTATTTGTTTTTCGTCATTTCCAAGTTCAGAGAAAGTTTAACCCGACAAGCGGAATGAATATTGAATCGCGGTCATGCGATGACCAAGTTCTCGATTGACTCAATTTTTTCATCCAATCAAACTTTTGATTATCTGCGTGCATGACCAATCTCATGGGATTTCGTGGCCCGCCATTTCTTCAGCTCTATTGACAATATTTTTCGAATGCAATATTCCGCTGTGATTTTCGCACCAAGAATTTTGATGCCATTTTTCACATTTATCAAATTCACACTCGGAGAGGAAAATAAATACTCGGAAGACTGGCATTGCAAAGTAGAATCGTCGAAATGATCCACTTGAATTTTGCGCCTTGAAGGTATTACGATAACGAAATGACTTTGGTAAGGGTTCTTCCAAAATATTGTATAATCGTTCTTGCCACCAAAACTAACAGTTTTTTCCTATAAAAACATTTTTCTGACGTTTCGAATTTGAGACATTTTATTTCCAATTTTTTATTTATTCCATCGAAACGCATTTAAATTAAAGTCACGCTTTATTAAAAAGTTGGAAGAGAAAAATAAAAGCAACGCGACTTCAATTCTCACGCGCAGATGGGAAAACAAAAATCTGGAAATTAAATATCTCAAATTCTAGAAGTCAGAAAATGTTTGGTCTTATAGAAAAGTTGTTCGTTTTAATGTCAAGAACATTTACAGAAAATTTCAAGAAAATCCTGAATGAACCCATATTGCGGTACCTTAATTAACGGAGCAAACAGGAGCCTCACCAAGGTCACGATAAGGAACGAAGTACACGTTTCTATTACAATCTACTTTTTCCTTCGTTTAGGACACGTGATCACATTTCGTGAGGTTCGAAGTAGGCGTTGGCGTAGTATTTAGGGTCCTGAGTAGCGACGTAGGAAAGTGGCGAGTAGGCAGTTCGATAGTGACTCGAAGAAGAAGCGAGTTGACTTCTTTCTTTGCTGCTTACAGACTTTGCCATAAATATTTTTTTGCAGCCATGGAATCATATTTATCAAAACGTTCAATTAATTACGTTTTTTTTTTTTAAATGGCCTCATGATGAAAATCGAGCCACGCCACATGGCGCTGGTGTGAATAGGCCAAAACTTTCTCAGTGCCTGGCTACGGTATGGGCATTGTTCACTGTCAGGCATGGCATTTACAATGGGAATTAGTTTTTTTTGCCAAACTATCCCCATGGACCTACCCTCTCCGGAAAGCCTGGGGCTTTTGATATCGGGTCCACATGACAGGCAAACGACAGAGCCATGTGGAACAAAATTTTGCTTCTTTCGATTAGATTCTTCTACCAAATCGCTTCCTCACGGGTTAAGTAGACTATGCAAATTGTTGATTTTGGGTTCTTGGAAAACGTCTGGAGTGTACGTGCCAAATGTGCCACGCCAGGCATTAAAAGCTTAATTTAAATATTCAATGTCTTGCAGGGATCTTTCCGTTATCCGATGCATAGACTCTCGTTACTGAAGTTTAATCACCAGGCAAACAATCTGCTACCTACCAAATAATTTGCAGGCGATTTTCGTTCTTACAAACGTTTTTTTTTTTCGAGAACAATCAGAGTATTTTTTTTTACCTGATTGGTCCTAAATTATGCACCGGAATTGTCCTGCTGACCAAATCTTTCGTCACTGACAATTGAGTTGGAAATGTTTTCAAGTTGATACATTTTCCCTACCGGAGATTCCACTGTGTATTTATTACTTAATCAATTTCGCTCGGAGAAACCAAGTTGCCCACGTGTGACGGTAAAATACCCAGGGATTCCGCATTTCTGTCAACGGATAAAAACTGGAGCGAAGGAAAGACGGAATGCGTGTTTGAATTGCTTGAGTGACATTGATACATAGAGACCGTGCTATTCGTGAGGTTGGCAGTTACTCGCAGTCGACAAGTCCATGTTTCCGTCTAAATTCTTTATCCTTTTCATTATTACTTGTTCCAACTTCAAGGGGTAGTTAAAAGGCCGAAAAAATCGTTTTCTTCACGATGTTTTTTGGACTTTACATCGGCATTTTTCTATTTTCGAAAATATCGATTGACACCGCTCCTGTAGACGAGGAGGTCGGAAAACAGCTTTCTGGCAGTGAGCACGAAATCTCTGGTTAGAATGATCGAAAACGAAAAAAACCAAAGAGATCCTTTTAGGGGAATGATGATTCTATAGGTATTGATCGAAGGAACAATTGAAATTTCGATTTTTTACTAGATGGCCGCTTCGAAAAGATAATATTTCTATTTTTGAGTCAATTCTTTTTCCTTCAAATGTTTTTCAAAAGATATGGAAATAATTTTCGGAAATTTTATTCCCTCGATCAGTACCTGGATTCATCTATCCACTGAAAGAATCTTTTTGCGTTTTTTTCACTTTTAATATTCATTTTTCATTTTTCTTTTGTCATTTTTCATTTTTCATTTTTCATTTTCATATTTTCATATTCACATTTGATATTTTTGGAAAATTCGTGACCTACAGATAAACATTTCATTCAATTCTCCTTGAACGAATAGAAAAACAAGATAAACTGTTTTTTACTGTTCGCATGGCTCATCGTTGGTAAACAAAATTACAAGCTCATTTCCATAACGTCCAACACACGCCTGGATCCGATGAAAACAGTTTTGTATTGGCAAATCTGAATCTGAAAATTGATTGGATGTTTTTTTTATTTTTTTCAATATTTCTTTATAGTTTTTTTTTCCTGACCGATCCCATGGCTTTTCCTCTCGGAAAAAAATCATTAAAAATATATTAACAATAAAAATAAATGTTCAAGACAATTTTGAGGAATACGAGGGTATGAAATGTTTATTCCCCATTTTTCTCACGCGCTTAGGGGCTCGGGCTCGCTGGGTCTACGTGAGATATATACCTTTTTCGTACTTATTATCCCTCAGTATTATTGTCCGACGTGTGCTTCCCTTGGAATTACGAGGGTTCAACACGAATGCGTATGAAAGATTCCCAAACGCGTGGTGAAGCGTGAAGCCCCGCGCGAAGTCTGGGGTATGATAATAATGAATCGGCCAGTCACATTACTTTTCTCTTAGTCATAAATATCACCCAATTTTTGCAGATCTTTCAGTCCAGTTCAGGAAAAACAAAAAACATCAAATAAGCTTTTGCTTTTTCGAATTATTTGCCTGGCAGAAATAATTATAAAATCGTTTCCACGCACGCACTGGGAATGGAAATTTTGTTAAAAATCGTCGATATTTTGTTGAATACGATAAACTAAATATATTTTTATAATTTCAAAATTTTCGTTACTTTGGCAGTATATTTGGTTTTTAACGGAATTGTCAGGGAAATTTCCGAGTGGAACGACCAAAATTTGCTTACGAAGAGACTTTCTAAGATATTTTTTGCTGCATCGACACAATTTTTGGAATTATTTAGAAAAACGTTTAGTCGAACGTATCGAATAAAATATCCATCTTTTTCAACAAAAATTTGTTTCGAGTGCGATAATTTGATTTTTTCATTCTTTTTCCATTCAATTGAATATTTAGGAAATTTTTAGTTGGTCGCAAGAGTTTTGTGCGTTTTCTTTTGTATGTTGTGGATTACAATGATTCTGCGTAGTTAGCTTTCCAGTCTGTCCGTGCTTCTCACGTCGAGCCTACTTTTCCGATGCACGAAGGCACAACGAAACGATGGAAAACTCGTGCTGATACAGTCGACGACGCTTTCCGTCAATTGGCACGATTAGGGCCTCGGGAAAACTGCCTCATCCTGGTCGAACGGGCGATGTGCGCGCTCGCCTGTGCCCAATTCGTTACCCGTCCGAGTACTCATTTCCCTCGAAATTGATCGACTTGAGAAATCGCTAAAATCTAACAGCGGTCGCGTACCCAACGCCGTTAGTTTTTTTATGGTTGAAATTTTTTTTTTCTTTTTTTTCTTAGGCATTTAATTATTTTTATAACGTTCGCAGCGAGTCATGATGAAAAATAGGTCGTTGCGACTAGCAGCTCCAATACAAAACACAAAATTTATATGGAGAAAGAAAGAGGGATTAGGAAAGACAGAGAAAGGGAGGCGAGAGGGAGAGAGTTGCGCGTGGGTGTCTCGGGGAAGGGGGCTCGTCGCAGACACCGTCTACCCGGCGTGTTAAGTCTTCAGTTTCAATCGCGCTTTCCTCGGTTACACGGAGATAACTCTCACTCCGGCAAACGTACAATTATCGCATCACATTTCCCCATAAACAAACGAAAATACGCGTTAAAAGTTGCGCCGCAACGAATACGTCTGGAAGGAAAAATAGAAAACACGATCTTCCGAACGATAGTGCACTTTGAAAATATAATGAGTGATCAGGGAGATTATGCGAATCAAGGAGAGAAATATGTGTACGAAGTTATCACGAAATGTGAATCGATTAACTTGTGAAATGGCCATTGGAGCCTCAATCGTCGGTTGTTGAGTCGATTCCCTGTGATCTGGCAATTTCGGAGACAGTGCAATTGGCTAAATAATCGAGAATGCAATTATTTTAATTTGTTTTTCATGCTTCCTCGAGCCACTCGAGAAAGCAATCTATGATTTGTGCAAATACACGAATTTACATGACTTGGAAACGTTCTCGAGTCATTTCATAGCATCACAAATTATTTCATTTTGTTTGGGTAAGGAAATTAATGAAACAACGATGCTAAATTATGGCAATTGTTGTTTGATTCGTGCAAAGATTTGGTGACATCGATCTCACGATCGAAGTGGGTTCCTCTTAAAATAAGACTTTTTTTTTTCAAGATACACATGCAAATGTTTAGAACGATAATATTTAGCAGCAACTATGAAATTATAATCTAACTTGACTATCCATGTTACTAATTATTATTCACTATACAACAACATTTTTAACTCTTCGTTCACGACCCTATTTATACTTTAAGGGGCTATGCCTGGTTGCAAGGCCCAAAAAAGTCGGTTTCTTCACGATTTTTTTCTGAAAAGGCATTTCATTTGACCAACAAGTTTAGAGGGAAGTAAATGTAGTCGTAGCTTTTGACTTTACATGGGCATTTTTTATTTTCAAAAATTTTGATTGACACCGCTCCTGCAGACGATCTCCTGGAGATTTTAAAAAACGAAAAAGTTTCTGGCGGTGAGCGCGATATCTCCGGATTTTTTTAGTGGATTGATGATTCTAGGTATTTATCGAAGGAATGGTTGAAATTTCGATTTTTGACAAGATGGCCGCTTTGAAAAAAAAAATTTCTATTTTTGAGTGAATTTTTTTTTTCGTTCAAGTGTTTACAAAAGATGGAAATAATTATCGGAAATCGTGTATTCCTCCGATTATTCATTCTCCTACTCACGAAAAAATGTCGTGGACTATTTTTACATCGGAATCTAAAATTGTTCGGAAACGGATAATGGGCTAGAGGCATCGCGCTGTTGTTGAACAAGGGAAGGAGCATTTTATCTCATAGGTACTCTAACGTCATTAGGAAGAATACTAGGGGTGCATTGTAGTCGATGCCGGAAGGGAAATTAGAGGAGATCGATTCGTTCACGTTTCTCTTCGATAATGATATAGACACGCGTTCATCTCGTATTGTCCACAAATTTGTGACTACATCGAAATCTGGATGTAGGTTAAAAAGAAATTTCATAAATAAATAATGGAGCTGATGTGTATGATTAATTCTTGATAGTCGTTCGACATATTGCCACGTCAATCTCCTGTCTCGATATCTCATCGATGTCAAACTTTCCATTTGTCCATTATTTCAAAATCTTCGTATTGATAAATGCGTACCAACGATTTTATTTCGAGGCAGAAAAGAATGGCGAACGGAAAAAACTTTTGACGCCTCCGGCTGTTCTAGTCAAGAGTCTGGTCCATTAAAAAAACACCAGCTCGAGGTCACTACAAAGCATTCTGAGCCACTCTCTTCGATTGGCAAATTATACACAATAGAGAAAAAATAACACTTATTCATAAGATTTAATGGATGACCAACAAAATTATATTTCCCAATCCCATTTTTGAACCGCATTTTTAATGATTTTCGTCTGTGAATTCTCCCAAAAGTGCCACAGCACTTTTTGAATTTTCAGTTTTCATCGTTTCAATTTTCGGTCGATGGAAATTCGATGCATATTCCAGGGTCCAATGACGTTGAAGTGCATCGTTGTAATGCAACGAAATTCTTTTCTTTCTCATGTAGAGCTCATAATTATTATTCAATATTTGGTCCGAACAATGACACGATTCTCTCTTGCGACCAAAAATCTCAATCGACACGAAAAATTGCCATGCTTTTTATATTTCAATACGTTAGATAGATACATATAAATTTTATTTGCACAACTTTTAAGTTTTTTTCACAAAGATGCTTACAGTCTTTTCATTTCTTTTTAATTTTAGTATTTCTACTTTTTGTTCATTGTTCTCGTTTCCTATTGTCATCATTTTTCCATTTCTCCATATTTCCTCTATTTCTCTATAGTCTTTAGTGTGTTTATTAACTTTTTCCTCATATTATTACTGCCCAACGTTTCTGTTTCCGAATTCTCAATGTAATAAAATTCAATTAATACACGGAGAGAATTTTATATAAAAAATTATTATGCTACCATAGTTCCTTGCTACCATATCGTCCCTCTGAGAAATTTTATCAAAAACATAGAAATTTTTCATTCATTCGGAAATCGCGGATATTTCGACATTTTTCGAAAATTTTGACATTTTTTTCTCCAATTTTAGATGAAAAATTAGTATGTATTTGCTAAAATTTCTCAGAGGGACCATATGGTACCAGGGAACTATGGTAGCACAGTAATTTTTGATATAAAATTCTCCGTGTAATAAATAAAGAAAATATTTTTCGTTGAATCTCAACGTTGCAAACTCGTATTTTCATATTTATCGCTTTCGCTACACTGTTCGTCGTCTATTATATTTTTTGTACCTCAAATTTGGGGAAACGTTAATTTATCATGAATTAACAAATTTTTTATATTAATTATTCCAATTTTTTCAAATAAATACTCGCGAACGAGTCCGTCCTTTAAAACTCGGAGGGCCTTTGATCGTGTATAATCCTTTAACGGACTGTATGGGCTTCCGACATTGTTTGCGTGCTGGTTGGCGAAACGACGAGCCAGTACACGCTAGTTTATCATTAAGAACAAAATCTTAATTGCTCACAGCTGTATAACACGCGCGCACACGCACACAGAGACTGAAAAGCACACATACGAAAGTTCTGGACATTATCAGGTGCATGCTTTGCGTAATAAGGTCCACACGAGACCATTTGCATGTTTCTCGAGGTTGGACGAGCGTGCAAACCTCGACTATAGTTCGGCTGTCCTCGTAAACAGATTCAGCCACCCTGATTATTCACAACGTGCTCACATTTCTCTATTTTCACAAATTGTTTTTTTTTTACCTTAAAATTCTGATGCTGGAAGATATTTTGTTGAAAACAGGAAAGTCCAAATCTGACACGAGTCCACTGAAAACAACAAAATTTTGTTCGAAAAGATCGATATTTTGTTCGATACGTTCAACTGAACGTTTTTTTGAATAAACCCAAAAATTGTGTCGTCGCAGCAAGAAATATTCTAGAAAGTCTCTTTGCAAGTAAATTTTTATCATTCCAATCGTAAATTTAGCTGACAATTCCATTTGAAACCAAATATGCTGCCAAAAGAACGAAAATTTTGAAATTATCGAAAAATATTTACTTCACCGTATTCCACAAAATATCGAGGATTTTTAACGAAATCTCATTTCAAGTGTCGACGATGTCGAATCCTGACGATGTCGAGGATTTTTTGTTAGTAGAAACGCAGCGAAAGTTCACTGACGATTTTAAAAATACAGATGATGAAAAATGTTAAAGAATTAATTAATTTATTCATTAGGGAACAAATCTTTGCTCTATCGTTTTACACTTTGCTACGAACTCACCTAGGGAACCGCTTCCGCATAGGCGCACACGTGACAGTGGAGAGATAGATAGCGAATGTATTTTTAAATCGCGATGAATAACTCTGAAATTTCAAGCGGCTCACAGAAATAGGATATGTCTCAAAAGATTTCAGACTAAAATCTGCTCGTTGGAACGTGTGCCTTTTTTTTTCTACAAAAATTCATCCTGTGAAGCTCCATCTGTTTTATTTATTTTTTCGCATGCGGCGAGGTATTCCAATTGGCGGTAACGATTCTTATGAGCCTGGAAGTCGAATGAAGAGGAAATTTTGAAACATTTTGTATCAGCACTCTTGGAACTCGTGTATGGCAATGAAATTGTGAATCTCCGTTTGTTAGCTTAATTGCTCGTTTTACAATAAGCTCTTAGCTTCGGTGGATCGAATTGTCGCGGTAGCTAATGCTCGAGTACGCATTAGAACCGGTTATTGGGGTCAAATAGGTATCGACCTTCAGGCTCCTGCTTATGGGATTATGGTTAAAAAATAAAAAAACGTTTTCCGAATCAATTTCAATTATTTCAACAGAGATTTCGAATCTGCAATTTCTAGTCTGAAAATTTCCTCATTGAACGTTTACTCCCTCGCTATTTTTTGCTTCCTCATAAAGCAAGCGATGCGTGAGTGAACATTTTTTTCTTCCAGTTTTCAATGTCAATGTGCCCAAAATGTCCCAAAACATCGAAAAATCATATCTAGAAACATGGCCGGATGTGTGCGCGTGTATACGTTCTGGCACTGTAGAATTCAAACGTTTGTAACTCGAGAAGTTCGAGCTACAGGGCTCCCGTTTTGCACAGATTTTAATCCGTGCAGAATTGCGAAGAGTTGCGAAGGATCAATGAGACTGGCAAAATCTCATTCTGAATCGCGTAGACATTATTCACATGCTATAACTTTTTTTAAACTTTGTTCCCTCCTCGAAACTCTCCGGCTTATTATAGCCGAATGTATACATTTTTTTTAACTACACGATCACGAAATTCTAGTTTCCGAGGCTTACTCTCGTTAATCCGCCGATTTTAACGCTCCGCAAAATTCTAAAAAGATTCGTTTATTCAAACTCGTAGAAATTCGAACAATAGTTTGGTCGAGTACTTGAAAATTTATCGAGAAACATTAAGTACGTTGGATGCAAAATTTTCTATCGATATAATTCCTTAAAATGTGCACCACACAAAGAGAATAGTGACATCTAATAGCTCGCGCGATATCAAGGGGTTTCACTATGTAGAAGCCGAGATATTGATTTATAAAAATCATAATTTTCCGTAGTTTCTCATAAGAACGTGCATAAAAAATTTCCAATTTTCAACATTTAAAATTTCGATTTCTAAACGGTGAAGCCTCTTAACACTTCGCATACACTTTTATGTAACATCGAAGAAGCTGTATTTAGTTTTTTCAAAACAAATGGTTCGTAAAATTTTTTCGAAAATTTGTTTATTATTTAACGAATACAAATTACCTCGGACACTCTTAGATTTAGAGTATGTTGTTCTTTAGTCAATTTGTAACAACTTTTTTTTTCACGAACTTGGGCTCGCAAACCATTTTGTATGTAAGAAAAACTGAAAACACAAATTTAGATTTCACCGTCACCATACAACGTCCTTAATCAAGCATGAGAAAAACTGAATAGTGGAATTTGTAGTCGATTTTATAAGAAAGTTTTGGAAAAAACAGGACAAGCGATCAGTATTGCTAGTCGAGGATTAGGAATTTTATTATAACGTCGATGATGCCCTGATAAGCTTGGAAAACATTTCTCAGCTTCGTCGTCATCGCAACATCCCTCGCTAAAGACAATCCAACACGTATTTACTCCCTGGGTGTTCCCAACGAGATCAGAAGTAGGGAGCACAGTCACGTTCGTCCTTGCTTGCTTCGTTGAATACTCCGCCGATCGCTATTACGCTTTGAGACGAAGCTCATGCGATCCTTTCGCCTAGAATTTGAGGTGAAACCCACGAAGAACGTGCTGACGGAGTATCCAATAGTATAAATAAATAAAATCAAAATAAAACGCGAATAACCGACAAAGAAAGAAGCGACAAAAAACCGTTGTTGACACGTTTCCATTCGACTGACGGCGACACAATAGTTATGGACATTGAATGGAGCATGGGCAAGAATTTTTCTTTCAAAGATTTTATTATCGAGTGAGATTTCGAAAAAACGAAACGTTCTGAATCGACCCATGACGAAATTTTTTTTTTATTCAATTCTGAACATTATTTCTAACACCTCCTTAAAGCCTTAGCTCAAAAATTATAAATTGGAATAAATAGAGGTCCTTGTGCTTTTTCTTCCAATCTCCATATCCGCGATGCGAATGGGAATACGTTAGGCTCTCAGTAGAAATTTCCGTTTATGTCAGACATCGCGGAATTTCGCGATCGATTTTTTCTTCTCTGGTTTTTTTATTTGTGGGTCTGCGTGTCACGTACCAAAGTCGAAAACGTACGATATTCAACCAAATTGCTTTCAAGGTCGATGGAATCGAATATTGCAAATTATCACGAAAGAGTCGAACTGCAGGAATAAGTTACGTTTATAATATTTCGACACTTGATCGTTTCGAAAGATTCGTAAGCCCTTTCAATTGCCTATTTGTTAAAATTGTTCAATCATTATCTGCGACGTTCTAATAAATTTGCATGTGTATCCTGGAATTTTTGAATATGGCGCTGAATATTTGCATCCTCAAATTGCAATTGCACCCTTAGACGAGGAAATCGGTCTTCGCCTCGATGAATAAAAGTAGAAATGGACTGGCTGTTGACTCGGAGAGAGTTAAGTTGTTAACGTGTTTTATCACGACGAAATATTATTACGAGAAATGTTGGAAAAGTAGCTGCGAGGAGATGGAAGTGCATTAAATTTTTGTTGGAGCAGCGTCCCGAGTTATTTCCAACGAGGAAGATAAACTCATTTGATAACTCGAGAAGGAGATATAGAGAAAGTGAGGTGTGGGAAAATATATCACAGAGATCGAGTACGATTCGATGGGACAAAATGGATCATCGATGGCGCTTCAGGAGGAATTGCGTCGAAGAATTATACGACGAGTGTTACGAGGAACGAGGCTCCTTCCTTTAAAGGGAAATTCGGTGTACTGGAAAGTATTGGATTCTAAATAAATACTTGGAAACAAATGAAATTACAAAATTATACGAGTCTCGAGGAAGAAAGGGAGAGGAAGATGGTGAGAATGGCACTCTGGTACGCGGGTACATGTGAAAAGTGTGAAAACTCGTTAACGAAAGAAAGCCTCCGCCCTAATTCTTCAACGAGCAACGAAATCGAGCCCGACATTTTTTTGGAAGGGCGAACCGTTGCTAACTCTTTAATGGAGGAAAAAATTCCCCTTAACTCGTTGACGGAATACGGAAAAGAGGCTAATTCATTGATGGAAAAAAAAACCATCGGATCTTATTCGTTAATGAAAAAAAAACGTCCCCTCGGTTCGTTATGTTCGGTAATTATTTGTTCGTTCACGTGCATAGTGTTGTTTTTAAGTGTCCTCGATTGTGTTGTGCTCGCGGAAGCCTCGAACTCTCAGATTTCGAGTTTAACTGCTCACGAACGTCGTCGTGGCGCAGGAATTGTAAAACTGGCAGTTATCGCACCAGCCGATCCACATCACGAACAAAGCCTATCGAGGATTTTACCAGCTGTCAGCCTTGCCGTTAAAGCCGTTATTTCGCCCAAAGGCCCTCTACCCGGATGGACTATAACCGTTAACCATCGGGACTCCCAATGCTCCAGCACGTATGGCTCGCTCGCTGCGTTTGATTTCTACATCAATCGTACAGCAGGTCTATTTTCTTCGATTATCATTATCCCCATTCGACCTACCCTCACCCCCCACCACTCAGTAATTTAATCAGAAGGGCTTTCACCCTTTGAGGCTTTTTTTTCGCTCATTACGAATGGAAATTGCAATTTACAGAGATTGTCTAAAGTCTGTGGGCAGTGTATTCTTCATCTCCCGAATCTTGTACAAAAACGATTGCGACTGTATTTTTTTTTTCAACGAAATCCAAACGCTCGAAAGTTTTGAAAAATGTCGTAAAATTCGTATTTTTTAAAATAATTCCGACAACTTTCGTAGAATGTACGGACTCATGCACTATATATTAACAAAATTTGCAAAAATTTCAGTAGTTGGACGATTTTTCGAAAAACTCGGATTTTCGTACAATTCAAAAAATCATAAAATTTAAACTGTTCAACCGATGATTCCCAAATTTATTTTGCGATGTTTCGGGACTTTTTGATCACATTGACGTTAAACAAATTGTCAAAAATTCTTTCAAGTGTAGAAAGGTTTTTAAAAAATTTCCATCACCATCCTTTGCTGTGAAAAAATACGATATTCGGTTTTTCTTTCGTTTACATGCAATAACCAATCCACGTCATCAATTCATGAATATAAGCCTCTTTCCTGTTTATTTATATACATTCCTGACGGGTCATAAGCAAAGGGGATGCCTCAAAGGGTTGAAAGATTCTGTTAACCCTTCATCAGAATCGCAAAACGATTTTGCATTTTTTTCTCGAATTACCAATCCATTCAACCAACTTGAAAACTTATCGGTATTTAAAGATTTAAAAAAAAGTTTAATTGAACAGTGAATTTTAAAAATCAACCACAATTTCTTGGTTTTCCGTGAAAAACAAAAATCGACCCTGTGTCACTAACATTGTTCTGTGCACACTTTAAATCATAAGATTCATCATTATTATTTTTTTTTTTATATTGTTGACAATCGAATACAAAACGTACCTTTTTGCAATTCCGGTCTCATAGCGCGTTTCTTAAAAGGGTTTTAGGATGAAACGTTGACAGGTTATTTAGGAAGACAATGAACTCGACACTCGTAGGTTTTCCATACCAAACAAGCGGTTGCTTTATCGTCTTAAGCTTTTTTTTCAGAAACTCGCTGATGGAAACCAGAACAAGTAAAAAATTGATCGGTATTCTCATTTTCTTGCTCTAAAAATCAATGCATTTGGTTCCAGGTCGGAATTGCTGTCAAATGAGATTTAAAACAATTAGGTATTAATTTTTCTCGTAGGGCAAACGTTAGTCAGGGTCGAACCTAAATTAGGTCCAAGTAGCTCCAGGACAACCAGTTTGTGGTGAAATCGGTTTTCACCGGTAGCATAAAAATGTATATGCATTTGTTTATTCCTACGAATATAACTGTATAGTCCGTGGCCGAGCTGGTGTGATTAGTCGCGATTAGTTTGCTGTTGCATTTCACTGCAACAGCGATCAGGCTGAAGGTTAAGTTGAAGAAAGTTCGGAACCCACGAACTTCAAGAATGCTGTAGGGAAGGTTAAGGAGAGAGGGTTCGGTAGGGGAGGTTGAGCTTCAATTTCCAACAGTTGGAAAAAAAAAATTCCCACGATGAAGTGGAGTTATTATTGCTTGGGTGGGGGTTCTTGACACGCAAAAAATTGATGCTCGAGGTCGAAGTGAAACGAAAAAAAAGCCAGTTTCATGCTGAGCTCCACTGAAGCTCTCATGTATAAAAGTAAAACAAAATCCTGAGGGCGCATTCGAGCGAATATGAACTGCAAAATTATCATTTTTATCAATTTTGCCTGGAATATCATTTTACGTCTTCTCCATAATGTTCTCGTCTTATGGATGTAGACAAACATGGATAATCATAAATAGCGAAAAGATCGACAGATGGGAACAAATTTTTTTATGGCACAATTACATCGAGACTTTTTAAGGAGAAAAGTTGGTATTTTTTGACGATTTTTATGCTCCACGTTAATAGATCTGTCTCTCGAATCCTGACGATGTGTGAATTTATTTTTGTCCGAGGCGTTATTATTTTTCCCTTCGATAAATATGACTTGGTAATGCAGTGATAAAAAATCTTGGATCCCCAGAAAGAAATGGGATTTGATTGCAGAAAAATGTGCCATTGTGATCAACGAACTTGTCACTAATTATGGATTTTTGTTTTTTTTTTTTGAGTGCATTCAAATTATTTCTAGTTCGTCCTGGAAAATTGGTCGAAATTCTCTGTTATATCGTCAAAGTACAAACTTCAGCTTTATCATAATATATGGACCCTTTAGCTCTTCGCTTGAAATATGGTTTTTTTCAACTCTCCTCGGAGGCGAAAGTTCTCACAGTTTTCGTTCCTACAGTCGCGTTGATTTTTTAGACAAGATACATTTTTTTTCTTCTCTCCCTTCGGGCAAAATAGGCGAGGAGATTCCATGCCAATTTATTCTCAATTGGTGTGTTTTATGCCCAGCTTGACACGAGTTTACGACCTCAGATAAATAAGACTTTTCGCAATTTGTCGCTTACATTTTGCCTACGGATTCGAGGCAGAAATATTTGCCTGAGGAAAATGAAATATTGAAGATCATAAGATTCCATGAGGATATTTTCTTGCGTACATTCTTTTCGGTATGAGTAGAAAATTTGTTGAAATTGAAAATAATGCCAAGAGGCTCGCTTTCGTGTTGATTCGAGCTCTTGGAGATCGAACGATTCTCCTTTCGGCTCTCAATTCAATCTCGACATTTCTACACGTTCCTCTATTTATAGCTCGAAAATTATGACAATTTTCTTTCCGTCAAATATCGCCACTTTCCCACAAGATTTCTCTCGTCGATGCTCCATAAACAAATGCTCCTCCGAAATCCTCAGGTCGAGACGAAACTAATGACGTTATTCGATACCACAGAAGAATTTCAAGCTGCAGTACCAGGGTACAGAAAAAAAAGGACGTTCTGCGACACAATTGCGACGGTTAGTCTCATATTTCCAACAGCTCCATCATATTTTCTCGTTGGAAGCATTCGTTTTATTCGCTCTACACGTGCCGTTTTGTAAAAAGTTCCCGACAATAAACTCGCCTTGCATAAAAGATATAACAATGAGACGAACCGATCGAAAAGTTTACGACTTTCGCGACTTCGTGGACGCCAGAATAATAAAATTCATACCGATGTCGAACAAATGCGATTCTCCCGTTTGGGATCTTAAGGGTTCTAACACAAATGAGAAGTAATGCAAATTAAGTGAATTTTTGTAGAAAATTGAAAAAAGTATCGAAGAATACTTATGCGAAGTTTGAGATTTTTTGACCACACCGTTTACGAGATGTCGTTTATCAAAAATTGCAAATTTTGCACACGTCAATGACCTATGACGAAATTAGCACTTTCGGGATATTCAGCCACCAAAATGTACAAAGGAGCAATTTAAAATTCTTAAAATTTGGCAGAAACGTAGGTTCGTGTTTAAAGAACAACATATATTTTACTGCAAATTTTCAACCATACAGTAAAAAAAAATTTAAACTGTTTGAAAGTATCGTTTTGAGGCTGAAAGAACTCGTTAGTGAGCATGACAATGTCCCTTCATAGCGACTGACGTGATATGTGTCAGAGGAAGGGCACAATTCGACCAAGTGTGGAAATGCAAATTGTACAAAAGGGAAATACTTCGGGGCTTAATTTATAGGAAGAACTTGACGGTTTTTCATTGAGATTCGAATAGAAATAAAATATCAGTAGACGTGTCAAGTTTTTAAGTGGGAATGAAAAAGAGTTTTTAAGGGAGTTTTTAAGTGGGGTATATGAAAAAAATTATTATTAAATTCACTCGATTAAATTGTTTTTACGTTTAAGATTTTCATATGGTTTGGAATGTTCATTTGAGTGGAAAGCATTATTTTTCCTTGATCGTAAAATTTTATTTCTCGAGAATTCTTTGAGAATCTTACGTCAAAGATGAAAAAATTCAAGGTGAAAAGAAACCTCAGCTAATTTAATAAATTGATGATTAACTTAATTGAATTTGATCAATTAAAAAATTCAGATTTTTTTCCATGAATAATTTATTTCATGATTATGTCTTCAGGGTTCTTGTCTTTAGGGACTCAGAGTCTTAAGGAGGAAAATCGTGGATATTATTTTATAGAGAGTTCAAGTGACTCAATTCTACGAAGAAACTTCTCTTCTTCATTAAAAAGCTAAATAAGTACGCGATGTTTTTTCTCCGTTGTACGCGAGACCGTGGCACATTTGTCCCTCGAGCTTTCAGCTGACACTTAAATTGTCCCGATGATTCGACAAAGGGTCCGCTCCGTTGCAATTATACAAACATTCGAGTTACTCCCGTAAACTTGTTTTTTTTTTTGCTATACATACCGCGCGCGAAACGCGGTTTAGCCGATAAAACGCAATGTAGGAATGAAAAAAGTATTTTTGTTTCACGGAGCTGGCCAAGGGTTGACGTAATCGGCTCAAACGATTTGCAGCTGCAAACAGGGAATGAGAGACGCGAGAAAAAGAGAGAGAAAAGGGCGGTCAGTCAACCAAAGCCCCCCCGGAGGATGAGTCTCGACGCATTGCGATGACTTTGATCGTAGCAACCGTCGAGATGCTCTTAACTCCCTTTGCCCGTGGGACACTCTTCTTTTCTCTTAACTACCTCCTTAATTCCGCTTAATTACAAACATCGTGTTTAGCTTATAAGCCTCGGAGATCGCGGAGACTCTTACGGGTCAATTAAACCCTTCGACCCTGCGAGTTTCGACTTGAGCATTCGTCAACTTGGCTTCTCCTCCTCCGCCTCGATCGCTCTTGTTGACTTTTTTTTTCTTTCGCTTCGACTCCTTCGCCCCTTACGCAGTGGCGACGTTTAATTGTTTTGACGCTGATAATTAATTACTTGGCATTTCTAATAAAGCATTTTGCTCGAGACACACATGCTGAGAAATCATTGCGCTCGAGACAAAAATGAATAGACAACATTTTTGTGATCCAATGAGAATCTCATACAAGCGATAAAATAGCGGATCCAACAGTCAGGGAAAACAGGAGGAAATGAGATCGTAAATCTCACAAGAATTCACGACGAACGAAATGGAAAACAAGGACGAGCTCACGTGTGTTCCTTGGTGATCGATTCACAGGAGCTCCCACAGACGAGAAATGTGCCTTACGAATCTCCTGCTGGGAGACTCTTCTGTCTCCTCATTCTCATTCTCCTCGTTGAGCGATACACTGCTCCTCGTTCCGTGTGATGAATGTCGTTCTCGATCTATCCTTCAATTTCATATTTATTTTTCCGACTCAACTCTCCTCGTGTGAGGAAAGCATAGGGATGGTGATCCCTCCAACAAGAATTTCATTTTGGGAAACACACGAACACGCATTAATGGCAAATTATTTTTATTTATATTAAGGACGTTGTGTGGCGACGGTAAAGCCTAAATCTTTCTTTCCAGTTTTTCTTGCATATAAAATGGTTTGCGAGCCTAAGTTCATTGAAAAAAGTTGTTACAAATTGACTAAAGAACAACATACTCTAAATCGAAAATTTTCCGAGGTAATCTGTATTTGTTATAAAATAAAAAAAATTTCGAAAAAAATTTACGACCGATTTATTTTGAAAAACTAAATAAAGCTTCTTCGATGTTACATAAAAGTGTATGCAAAGTAATAAGGGGCTTCACCATTTAGAAATCGAAATATTAAATGTTGAAAATTAGACTTTTAACACACGCTTTTATGAGAAACATGCGGTGAAGCCTCTTAAAATTGTGCGAGCTATTATAAATCGCAATTCTTTTTGTATGTTGCACATTTAAAGGAAATTTACTGATAGAAAATATTGCATACAACGTCCTTAACCGCGCGACACCAATTTTTTTTTTTTTACACATATTCATTCAATCATTTCCAACAAATGTGCAAAAATTGTATGACCGAGAAAAAAGAAAGGGAATCAACAGACTTTGGTGATGACTCTCTGATATTCTTCATTGTTTGCAAACATTTATGGAGCCATCGTCGAATAACAACCACACAGGTGACCTCTCTACCTTCATTGTTATTCTCAGCACCGCATTAGTCGTGATCCGTTTCACAAACATACAGCATCCAACTAGAATCCTCGGCCCTTTCGACCTTCCGCAATCCCAAATCATTCCACATTGTTGTTAAAAAGCAATCGAGGATTTTTCAACGTCACTCGATGTGCTTTCCAACTCCTTCATACGAAAATTACTACGAAATCTGCACTCGGACACTTCTAACCCTTCTAGCATTCGACCACGGTGGGTAACAGCCTCAGAGTTGAAAAAACCAAAGGAAAGGATCATTGAACCTCAAGAGATAATGGACCACACGTTCTCCCTATCAAATTTTTGATTACTCCCGAAATACCATTGTTTACCAAGGCCCTGAAAACTATGAGTTCTGATGAATAGTTCGCAATTTTAACCCAAACGATAAGATAAAGTTACCGTCATTCCGGACTCCGCTATCGATATTCCTCGTACGTCATAAATTATCCGAGTTTCTAAAAGTCATCCTTCAGCTGCCATCGTGACACATTTGCTACCGCCACTTTGACCCCGTTGGTAGTGAGGACGATCTAGCAGACAAACTACTTTACAGTTGCATCTTTCCTAGATGAAGTTGCAAATGTCGGAATGGCTTGAAATTCTCATGTAAACTCATGAATTTCGTTATTGAGGCAACGATCTTGTCGTGAAAATTTATCAGGATTTCATCTGCTGTCCGTTTGTTATTCTCGATTTTTTAAATTGGCTTCCAAGATTTTTATTCAATCAAAAAATTAGAGTTGGAAACAAGATATTATTGAAATTTTAATGAGATTCGTATTCGAGGTGATGTTTTGTAGGAATCGTGTTATTTCATCTAATGAAAATCCTTTAGCCTTTCTTTCCAACTTGCAATCGTTACTCGCGGTTGAGTAAAAACGTTCAGTAGAGAAATTTTTTTGGATGAAATTTATCTGCACCGTTTGGGATTGAAATCATTCGTCCGCGTCATAATGAATAAGAAAAATCGAATCCTATCGAAGTTTCCGAAGCTTCGATGATGGGTGGAACCGATCGAGGGAGAATTGATAAATGCATCGAGAAAATAGTGCACGAGTTATTACTCTCGACCCGATGAATTCTAAGCCCCTCTCTCGCAAAGTTTCCGAGTCCTAAGACGATCAGCCGAATAACTTGATCATTGTTGTCGGGCCAAGGGTATAGGAGAAGATTGAGAGGCTAGAAGCACGGGCACTGCCAAGACGTCAGACTCGCTCTAGCAGTCCATGGAGATCTCGTGAAGTTGCAGCTTTTATAAAGTTGAAATTTCGTTTTTTCCACCAACAGTTTTATACCGTTTCAATCTTATCACTATAAGTTTGACGTCGTTGCAAAATGCATATATGTTAATTAAAATTGCAGCGTTGGGGGTAACAAGCCTTGCATAATAACGAGGATGCTTTGATCCTTTGAATCCTTCGCGATCGACGTGAGGCTTCCCCCATAAATTTATGCAACGTTTCAAACTGCTCACGTTTTTCATGCAGTATATCATGGATACTGCGAGGCCATTTGAAAAGTTATTTTCTTGAAAATTACAAGTCAGAATTCTCGTATAAGCAAAAAATTTCAATATCTTGTTTTCAATGTTCCCGAGTGTACCCTTGCGGGATTTTATGAGCTCATCCCACTGTTTGAACTTCGGTCGATACCCTGATGCTGCGGGAGCTTGCGAGACGGTAACTCTATGCCAGTTTTTCGCCTCAAAAACTATCATGGATCTCCATAAATCAAAAAATTCGATTTCTCCAAAATATTGCCATGCGACAGTTTCACCTTTTACAAGTAATTCTTAAAAATCATCGAGGAAAGAAAAGCCCAGCGCTGTATGTGGCCGTTCGTCTCACAGTTTCCGATCAATATGTGAATTCCCCACGGAATTCATCCATAACCGCTAAATTTATAATTTCATCAGGAATTGACGAAGAAAAGGGAGACATAATGTGAAAAGACGGAAATTACGATTGCCGGCGGACATAAAACGAGAGATGGAAAGGCGAACGGTGGATTATTCGCGAGGAGCCGTAAAACCGAATGGACTTGGCTCTTCATTGAGTTTTTTTTTTTTTCGTTTTTTTTTTTACCCTCGGCCCTCATTGTCTCGGAGGTGCTTTCAGATCGCAAAGTATTTTTCAATTTGCTCGAGTTTAAGAAACTCTCACTTCTAAAAACCTCCGGGACAATCCCAATGCCAAAACCTAATTTCGCAATTAGCATACTCTCCAACGAAGACTTTATCTAAACTTTTTTCTGCATTCATTTCCCTTCAGATTCGCAGAGAATTAATCTTCGTTTTTTTTTTTACCTCGTTATTTATCGAATTTCCTTCAATTTATTATTCGGATCGTCGTCACTACATACTTCGCAAAAATTCGTTCATATTTCTTTTTGCAGAATTCTGCGTTTCGTGGAAATAAAGAGATCGTAAAATTTTCAAGTTCCTGTTAAACATTTTACTTTCGAAGAAAAAATTGCAGAACATTTCTTCACGATGCTCACGCACGGTTGATCAGACTGAAAGGTTCTCAGAGTATTGTACATTTTCTTATAACTCGTAAAAATACATTCTCCACAATTCGCCAACCGATCGTTGTCAATTACTTTCCCATTTTTGCTAAATTGCTTTGACAAGCCAAGCCTCCGGATACCGGCCCAGAAAACGCCTCGAGCAACTGCGCGAGGACTAATTGTACGAAAAGACCACCGACTCTTCCGTTTCTTTGGAGAACAATCCCTTGACGCGACTATACACAGCACACATCCGCGCTGGTAAATTTAATAAAGATTTACATCGCAATGCGAGCGTTAAAAAGAATGGACGAGGAAGTATGCTCCGTGGAAAATGAAGGAGAGGCAAAGAACGAGGGGAAAAAACAAAGGGACGGTTTAATAGCCACCCTGCTGGTTTCCTGGCCACCAGAGAACGAAACATCAACTGTACCACGTCGACCCTGGACGTGCAGAAAACGAGGGAGTAGATTGGCTTTTCCTTAAGGTGCATTGTCCCATTCAACTCGTTCGAAATTCATAGCAAAAAAAAAATCATTTGCAAAATCTTGTCAACGCTTACAGCGTTGGTAGATTGTTCAATATTCGAAATGAAAGTCTTGATCCACTTTTAGGAAGAGGAGAAGCCCTTCATTCGCTATGGTCTCGATGGTTGTCTTGGTCAATCGTTTTGAGGCAGTATACTGTTTAGAAAAACACACGATTGTTCATGAACTTTCATGTCAAACATCTCTGCCATTCGAGCAACACTTTTTTGATGCTTGTCTAAATTATTTTTCCCATCGTTGAGTTTTCTGATCCTTTGGAAATTTGAGGCACGATTCATTTCACATTTCGATTAGGCAGTTTTCAAATTTGCATTCATTCGCAATCAACCGCAGGAATTTCGAATCAAAAGTTCGCGAGCATTCTTTTCCCGCAATATTTCGATGCATACAAAGTTTCATACAAGACCCTTAATCGCTACGTGACCACATGACACCCTTTAATACTTGGTGAGCTGTCGATGTGTACGCAGCGGATAAGCTTACGCCGAATCACACTCTTTATGGGTTCGGTGGATTGGTTATGTTTCATTACGTTAACACGTCGCTGAATTGGCGAGGGAAATCTTTGAGGACATTTCTCCCCAGAATTTGATCAACCAATTACTTTTTTCCACATTCAGAGATTCCGAGTTTGAGAACATTGCTCGTTTTTATTTATATTTCCAACTTGCCGTCGACAACGAGACATTATTTCGCTCCATTTGAAAAACGTGTGGCATGGAGGTGGAGGTTGGAGCAATCATCCGTATCGGGATACTCGGCTTCACGATCGAGCCGATAGATTAACAAAATACGAACAGTTGGAGTACAAATAAGAGTTTTAAAAATGCCGTCGAGTGGATCAAATGATTCTGGGACTGAAAAATCGAGTAAAAAAATGGAGGGAAAATAGCAAATTTTTATTAAACTAGGGTGCATCACGCGCGCTAACGCGCGCGAACGGTTGTCTGGTGGCGCTGCAGCGCTCCTTTTATTCGCGATAACTTGAACTTATACGACAGCGTCTTAAAGCCAATCTATTTTAAAGTTGTTCGATGAGAAGAACGGCTCTAAAATCGTCAGGAGGCCTCAGCCTCCGTTTTTTTCTCGATAATCGTGAATAAAATTTTTTTAAAAACCGG
>JBAJMU010000001.1:20384564-20522594 GCA_037952995.1 Hyposoter didymator | reverse complement strand
CGAGAAATTCGGCACCACGGGGCAAAAAGTTTTTATTCACGATTTCCGAGAAAAAAACGGAGGCTGAGGCCTCCCGACGCGTGATATATGTTCCTTTCATTCCGGAAGGAACATCTAACCGCACGCGTATACCCGCAACTGTCAAAATGACAGCGGAACTGCGAGTGTGAAACTGGCAGCGGGACTCGAAAACGGACCGACCAATCACGGCACGAATAAAATGGCAAGAATGGATTCGATATTTCGATACATTTGAGCCCATGAACTTTTTATTAGAGGATGCACTGATTTAAATTATTTTTACATTTAAGATTTTCATATGATTCGGAATGTTCATGAAAGTTGAAAACATTATTTTTACTTTGTCATATAAGTTTTTTTTTTTACAATATTCGCTTCAATTTTCTCTTGACTTGCACGGTCGTGTTAGAACTTTCTTAACTTGGGGTTGGATGATTAGCTTCGGGTTTCCTCGTATTCTAAAGAAAGCTCGAGGATGCAGGACTGAAGTTTATGCCGATTGCCGGAGAATTCCCTTACTTGAGTACTTCTTCGACTACATGGATTTACGTTTGCTCATTTCTCGACGTGAGTCCTGGCGACCTTCAGCAAACGTTGATGGAACGTTCGCTTGCAAACACGAATGGCTACAGGAACATAAAAATTTAGTTTGCAATGAAATTGCATCTCAGTCGGATAGGGAATCAAGGTTTGGATGCGATCCAAGTCAATTTTCATCTCCTTCGCATTTTTCTCGGAATTTTATGCCATCGAGCCAAAAAGGAATCTCCGGAAGAGCAAACGTGAGCAGAATCCAATAGAAATCTTCTCATTTCTAAAATTTCGAATATTGACATGTCGGAGGTTCAATTTCAGCCTCAAGGCAGAATCGGCAACAGAACATACCGAATCATGAAATCTTGTGTGTATTGGCCACTCTGAAATGGCCGTGTATCTGTGATGAGTTGTCATCATCAGAACTGTAAGCCTGAGTAGAAATAATGTCTCCGTCTTATTCCTGACGACACTGGAAAGCTTTCTCTTACCGAGTACTCGCACTTAGGGGAACGGGAATATATCCTCTTTCTACCCCAACTTCCAATTCCAAGTCCTCGAGCGTAGAAGACGTATTTCACGCTGTGCACACAGAGAAAGACGTGCAAAGGTTATGCTGCTTTTTAGCACGACACAGAACGACCTCAAGGAGGATCTCTATATATTTGCTTTTGAAAAAAGTTAGAAATATCAAGAGTTCTCTCGAGGTCTTCTCTCAATTGATTTTCAAATGAAAAACTGTTGCTCCATCTTGAGAATGAATCATGGTCCATCGACACAGTGAAATGAAAATTGAATGATATTGCCACTTTCCCTCGTAACGAACGAAAGGACATTCCACGGTTGATAGAAATGCTCGAAAAAATGACAGACGTCTCTGCAAATGTAATGAATTGCAACCTCCAACAGCCACGTCACTGCTATGTGTATGATTACACAAAGAGACCAAGCGAAGAGCAAGACCTCTTCACCTCTTAGAGTTGAAACAAATCGAATTCTCATGTCTCGTACACACTCGAGCCTCCGCGTGCAACAGTTGCATCTTCTCGAGCAGACGTTTGTCAGAAATCGACATGAATCTCGTCATATCTCGTGACCTCGCTCATACTAATTTGTAACATGTCCTCCGAGGCAAGTTTCTTAAACTTGCCGAGACAACCAGGCTCTATTCAGCGAGAGTCTGATTTTTCGAAATATCGGCAAATTCGTATCAGTTTCTTATTCTCGACAAATAATATCGATTTACATTTTACACATCGATCAAATGATGTGAAGCATTTCGCTAGTTTGTTCCAAGTTTTATATTGAAAAAAAAAACTGCATTAATTATGATTTGGACACCGCAATGTCCACTGGAATATTTGCAACAATTATCAATATAAAAAAAAAAAAAAAAATCCGGAAATTTCTCGTCGAATAAAGCCGAACATTCATTTAATACGGGTTGTGGAAAATCTGGTGCAAATCTCTGGTCATCACTTGCCGGAGAATATGTACAAGCACTAATTACGCGAACGCTAATGATACTAATGACGGCGCGCTTCAATAGATTAGTGCGATTAATACTGTTGAGGATTTCAAGTGTGTGACGTCACGAACGTTTTCGACGGTGGTCTTTGAACCTCGTTAAAGTCGAAAACAACCATATTTATCGTTTGAAACTTCCCTCGAGTTCACGAAGGTCACTGCATATGACCTCTTCCGGTTTCCTCCAGATTTCAGGGGAATCCATACATAAATGGACATACGATACATGGAAACTCGAGTTATGAGTGAAATGTACCGAATGATAAAGATAAGAAAAAAAAATAACGCTTTCAACCCTCCGTGGTCATACGCTTCTAGAAAAAATGCGCTGGTCACACGGGGTCGGAATTACCCCAGCCACGTTGCCAGTATCGTTCCGAACCACACAAAAATTCAGGAAATTAGTTCCAATCTTTCAGAATGAGAATATCATGCCCACAAAATTTATCCAATTTTCCGAATAGCGGAAAAAAAATCAGTAAGGCGGCAATGTGACAAAAAAAAAATTTCGGCGACCGTCTCGGGCGCCAATAACTCGATGTCATTCTAGCTCAAGTATTTGGTTATTCAATATTTCAGCGGCTCGGATTTATAAACTCGTTTAATTTTTTTGACGTCTTTCAAAATTGGAAATTACATCTCGGACTTGTTCGGATTTTTTATTAAATATCTCCTTTGTAAAGATAAGACCAAAATATGTTCGGGAGTTGCCTCTTTCATCGGTTCATCTTTCTTTTGACGGTTATTCAAAATTTTTTTTTCGTGACAGCCGGGCAATTGAACCCTCGTTTATACAGCGGGCCTCCCTGCTGCTCTCTTACGAGACTATCTCTCATATTGTAACACTTGTTGCTGTGGCACTCGGAGTAAGCCAAGAGGGTTCTTGAATAAATGGAAGTTGGGTCCTTCACTCGATACATCAAGTTCTTACCCTCTCGCGCAGTGAACGAAACTTATTACTCATCGATTATTGAATGGGTTTTATTTCGTAATGAAATTGGCTCGAATTTATCACAAGTAAACTGGATACTGGTGTACAGAGAGAGAAAAAACTTGGAATTTTTACAGGGTTTTCTGGGAAAAGTTACTGTGCTTCCTCATAACCGTGATAGCAACTGCCAGCAGGGTAAAATTTACCATGCTGCATCAGAAAAGTTCGTTGTCCACATTTTAAATTTTGCGAAATACATTTATTTCTAAGCGAGGTAATAAAAGTAGCAATGGTGTTTCCATGCGTACCCTTCTGGGGTTTTTACGTGATTTATTCTCTCTGGTTTTGATTATTTCCACTATTTGTCTTCCTACTCTACACTGTGGACCTACATTTCCTACGTGGGTTCCGAACCACAGAGAGTACAGTTTAAAACACTTGGAAAAATCCATTGGTGTCAGCCGGCCACATTACCACTGCCACTGCGTCTCTCTAAGCAGGATAGTATTTTTCTTCCATAAAAACCCATAATTTTTGTGATGTGCATCTATCAATGCTGCATTGCGTGACTTTTACATCATGATCAAGAGCACGCTCATTTTCAACTGATTTTCCTCTATGTTTATAGACAGAGAAATCAGCAAGCAGTTAACAGTGATTTGTTTTCAGTTGAGTTGGGTTTTAAGTGTTCTCCAGAGCATCAGAGTTCGCTGATAGTTAGTTGGAGCTAGTGAACTATAAATCTGAGCTTGCTCTATGAGTTTAACCAACCCTTCGTTAAGGTAATCTATTAGCCTCCTGAACCAAGTTCTTCGTAGCCTAAGACGTTAGGATCGTTAACTGGTGGATTAGAATGAGAGCTATTAGGATTTCAAGCAACTCGCAATTATTCATTATTATTTGCAACCCTCGAAATAAGGAGCAGATTTATTTTGAGTTTTCAGTGAGAACTATAGTCTTTTCCCTCCAGGGGTTGGTCTAATTTCACGGAGAAAAATACGGCTTCAAATTCTAACTTCCAGTGCTAGAAAATATAGTAGGTTACTACCAGTTAGGCGAAATCTGAGACTCGTTGTTATAGCAGTGTAAAAATGATTCTCACACCGCGTGCATAGTAAAAATGGTGCGTGCATATCACATTTGAAACTATTCGAGTCCCTTTTGCTTCATAGTTAAAATAAGGCGTGCATATTAAATTCTACTATTTTACTCTTTAACATACTATATTTTTATGTGGATCCTGCTATACGTACAGCATGAATCGTCGTGTCTATATAGATTTTAGTATACGCACAGCATAAATCTTCGACATTTAGCGAAAAAACTACGTAGTTATCGGTAAAATGCGACTCTCTGTACAGTATTTTGTGAAATACTGGAAAGTAATTGTTCCAATCCCATGGGCAAAACATTTTTTGAATGCTACAAAAAATCACATTATGCCGAATAAAATGTAGTATTTGTATCAGTTTACGTGCCATATCGTAGGTTGAAATTTACATTTCTTCATTATGACTACACTATAATTATTAGTTCTATCTTCCATTCCATACTTTTCAATGCTTAATGATATTTTTTTTTAGAAGCATAGAAAGAATTCTAACTGCTAAGACTACTGGTTTCTCCGTGTAGACGCGCACACGAGACAAGAGAGATGAGGGAGAGAATAGTCTGAATTAGTTGCATTCCGCTTCATAATTTTGAAATATCCATTCGATCGGCCATTGAATATTTTATACCCCCCGGAAACAGACGCTTTTTTGGGACCCGTGTGCGATTACGTGATCGCTCCTGTAGCGAGATACGCGGGGGCATGGGGAATACCGGTACTGACGGCAGGTGCTCAGGCAGACGCATTTCGTCATAAAGGCGAGCATTATCCGACTCTGACGAGAATGATGGGCTCTCATCGTCTGGTAGGCGAAGCACTGAGGCACATTTTGCAGGGATTTGGTTGGACTACCGCCGGTCTTCTTTATCACAATCATGCGATCGAGAGCAGCCGCGGAAATTCCGAATGCCACTTCACCCTCAGTGCCGTGTTTACAGCACTTAACCAGACACCGATCCATCGCAGCTTCAACCAGGAAACTACCAGCCTTCAAGACTATCGAAAGCTACTCACCTTCGTTTCCCAGTCGGCCAGGAGTAAGTCTGTCTTTCTCTCCCAATCAGTCTTTCTTTTGCTATTTTACCAAATCTTCATCAACCAGGATCTTTCCACTTTTTCATGTTGTCGCCAGAACCAGAAACTCTTGGAAGGTTCTGCACCTTTTTTTTTGTTTTCATTCGTATCATTTTTATTCTCACTGGATGAAATAGAACATCAAAGTCCGTATAATGCGCATGTTTCTTTTTTCTTTTTGCTGTACGAATTATTCGCGCACCCTCATTGCCAAGGCAAGGGAAAAGTGCGCGGGGCTGTGGAAACTGATCCAAGCCGTTTCATAGTGTCATTACTATTTAATATTACTGTAGCCAACGTAGAATTAGGATTTCTCCATGTTTTCGAAGCTTTCGTGCAATTTTCATCGATATGAAATATTGATGAAAATTCAATTATTCATTGAATATTGACTTGAAATTTATAACTTGGGAGACTTTGTCTCTGATTACAAGTCCGAACTCAGGATTTGGAAATACAAAATTATGTGTTTCCATTCCTTGAAACAATACTTGACAGAGATTTTTTAAATATTCTGCATGATGATCGTGTAAAAATTGCCACTTTGACGTTCCTAGGGGCTTAGTAGAAAATCGATTTTTTTCATGGAGGTTTTACGCACTCGACTGTTCATCAATACCTCGAATATGTGCAGTTAAGAAACATTGACCACTCCTGTTTTTCTTTTTCACACTTGAGGATGTTGAGTACCTATGAAACTTTTGTTGATGTTAATTGTTCAATAAATAGCTTCTTAATCATCGTGAAATTTGTACACGACCTTCTGAATACTTCATGGTAAAAACATACCAAACTTTAAGAATTCTATGATCATTACTTCAACTCCCTTAAGGGTTGAAATAAAAAAAAGTTGTGAAAATTCTGAAAATTCACTATGTCTTTGCATGAAGTATTTAAGAGGCCGTGTAAAAATTTCACGACGATTAGGAAGCTCGTTGTTAAAAAAATAACATTTTGTTGAACTTTTTTTTTCAAATAAATACAAAAAGTATTTATCAATGAACTTCGTTTTGGTTCCGTTGCTTTCCGTATGTTGGAGAATATCAAGACATTGAGAGGTCAAAAAAAAAACTCATTGCAAAGTTGTACCAGTTCCCATTAGACTACATTTGACAATAGTCAATTTATTAATGTTATTTATTCAATAACAAGGTTCCTAATGGTCGTGAAATTTTAACACGATCTTTTAATTACTTCATATTAAAAAATACCAAATTTTCAGAATTTTCTCATCATTCGCGAATTGGGACTCAATTTTCTTGAGAAATTAAAATGAAAAATTAAAATAGACACTTTTGAAAAGAGAACAAAAACAGTCTAAAAAATAAAAATGGTTGGACATCAATTGGTTCAGTCAAATATTCTTCCACGCGGAATAACATGGAAACAACTGCATCGAAATTATATCCAGTCAGCGGAACCGCCCCTAAACATACGCGAGTATCGTTCCTCTCGCTCAAGCATACGTTGCGTGGTCGTTGGACGATATGATTTGGGTAACGAGTTTCTTTACGCGTAAGAGAGTTAATTAAACAGCAACGCTGGTCGCTGGGCAACGTTACACGCTAATCAACGTTTGTAATAAAGTTTATCACAACTTTTATGCTCTCCTTTTGTAGGCAGAATGCACAGCTTCTCCGATCTTTTGTTTTCTCAAATAATTTCTTGAAAATACTTCTTTTTTTTCACGCATGAAATCAAGGAAAAAAAGAAAAGTTATTATTCGATTTAAAAAAAAAAAAAAAATCCTTGCACCCTACGCTGAATTTCACGATAATTGACTCTCCGGAACAACCGGAAACTGCACATATTCGTTGGATTATTCCGCATCCGTATGAATACGTGATTACGTTATTTCGCATTGGAAACTTTATGGCAGAATGCACCCAAATAATTGTGTCCCGTGTGGCCGAGGATATCTGTGGACGACTCTCCCATTTGGCACTCGAGTAAATTGCATTATTTGCTTTTGCCATTCTCCCGTATATATTCCGAGAGTACAGAAATTTAAAAAAAGCAGAGAGAAAAAATTAGGGACGCGAATCGGATGAAAGTTTGTCGTCTGGAAAGCTTTCGGAGTTGTTTGCTTTTCATTTCTCGCAGCATAATGAGGAGAAAGCAGGTTGTAAAATGTTTTAATGCGGGACCGGAAAACTCGCTTGTTTTTTCTCCCTCAACAAGCTTCCGATCGTTCGAACCTCTCATCTCATTTTATTTTGTTTGCCGTAGATCACGGACTTGTAAGCGAGATCCTCCGACGAATCTGGGGTAAGTCCCTTCCGTCTGTTGAGGCCCCGCTTTCATATCTGTGCCCACTTTGTCGCTCATTTTAGTTTTTCTTCATCTTCATTTTCTCCCTTCGTTCTTTTGCCTCAGCACGAAATCTTTCCCTCATTTATTATCAGCCGGACAACGTCAAACTCCCCCGTTTCTTCGTGGCTCTTTCGAAGGAACCAGTAAATATCGATTCATCGATATACTGAACCTGCTGATAAGGCTTTGCGACTAAACGTTGCCAACTTCAATCCACTAGCAGTTTTGCTTGTCATTAAAAAATCCACCCACAAATTTTTCTCGTTTTCTCATTTATTCTCATCCAATTTCTTGGGATAACAATTTTTACTTTACAAAAACACTATTTGTCTACGATATTAAGGTGGTTATATCGTTTCTCATGCGTTAGATAAATTCCAAGTTATTGTTCAAAGTGGCTAGTCGCCCAGGTAGTCGGATGAATAATACTCGTCCGGGTACGCTTTATCCAACGCGTTAATATGCGTTGTTTATTCGTCCGAAGATGCATGCTTTGGTATACGAAATGACCGGACGAGTAGTTACAGCCGAACCTCTTTGCACGTTGTTTTGTTCTCGAAGGATGCGCATGCGCACGTTTTAGTCCATTTCTCCAATATGCTAAGTTATTATTGCTTCTGAAAACCGGAATTTGTTAGGGAAGTCCGAAATTCTGTTGAATTACGATCCGCCAAGTATTTTTGGATGAAATACAAATTCTCGTAAATCCAACAGGACATTCGGTTTCCCAAGAGCCGATCAGCTAGATTGACGTTTGTAATGACAAAAATTTAGTGTAAATTTCACAAATTTTTCAACAAAATTCGATTTTTAATCGAAAGTTATTCATGAAGCTGAAGTTGCGTGAGGCGTCAGGTCGATGAACACGGCGTTGCAACGATTAAAATTTGAACAAAGATGAAATCGACTGGTGTGGTTAAATATTCAAATTTATTTGTATGTCTCGCATCGAATTGGTTTTCGAACGCTTTTTCTTCTTCGTGTATTGAAGGGAAATTTGCATTTGTATGAAAGTCGTAAAAGACGAGAGATTCCTTTACGATTCGTGGTATATATAAATGTTTACGCCTCAGGACAGGGTTTCACGACGACGACTCGTAATGACGAATGCATAGTCTGGACGACTCGAAAGTGTCGGCTTTTGGACGAGCATGAGAAAATCTGCGACAATTCTGTCCTGCATATTTTGCGAGTCTTCTTATTTCCTTTTTTTTTTCAATGCTCATCCTTATGCAACGGGAGTCGAGTCGTTGACTTCATCCGATTAAAGAAAACCGCCGGAGTTATTTTTGCTCGTTATCAGCGAAAGACCGAGCTAAAGTCATGGAACTTTAATTGAATCGGAGCTTCGAACTAACCGAATAAATATTTAGCTGATTAACCGAACCTCGGTGGAAATTAATTGAATATTCATCCCAATGATGTAATTTTCAACCCGGTTGATCGAGGGGTCACGTTGATATCGAATTAGTATTTGTGCCATGAAAAACATTCATTCAACAGAGCTCGTTAATTAATTGACCTGAATTAATTTCGTTCGATGAAAAGTCGTCGATACAATCAAGTTTCTCGTTTAATGGCAAACACGATGTAGTTTTTTTTTCAATCAAGTTACTCAAGCGGAATAATTGCAAACAGTCGTTGTCATTCATTTGCTTTGACATCCCAATCATCAAATCTCCTGAAAATCCGACCATCTTCGCAATTACGGTGGTAGTGTCGGTTTTAGAAGCACCGTTCAGAATTTGATAAAATTTGGCACAGTGGTAGATTATGATGAGAAAGAGATCCAGTCAAATTTTCAAGAGGCTACAGAGAACCAGAAAAAAGATATACGTATTGGTAGTTTCATACATTTAACACTGAGTTTTATGATAAATCTCAGTTTTTATTGTGAAATACATGAAATGGACGAAATCAATGTTCACCCTCAATAGTCACACCTCCAGATTGTGACGTAATAGTCATTGGGGGTGTTATCAACCCCACTAACTTTAGAAGATGCTAAATAGTTGAAAAATCGTAAAAGAAAAAAATATACTACAAAGAATTTTCAACCCTTAAGTAACGACCATGCTGATTGTATTTAAATCATGCGATTTTAAATAATAAAAAAATGTCGGAAAAAAAATTCCGCAAAAATGATTTGTTTTTTTGTTACAAAAAATGTCGTTGCATTGACTAGTTTGGCGCAGTTCCGTGTGTTCGACAATCATCACTTCGTGCAAGATAAAAAATTATTCAGTTGCACGTATGAAACTGAACATTTCGGATAAAAGAAAGAAAATTTGTTTTTGTTAACAGAACCTTCTCCTAACAATTCCGAGTGACATCCACGTGTGTAACGGACAAACATACGTTGCACGAATTACGTATCACCGTTGCATGGCGATATCATCCCTATTACACGGAGAGAAATGCCGGAAAATTTAGATCACATATTACTACGCCAGCATAGTTTTCTGGTGACAGTGTCGTACCGTCTGAGAAATTTTAGCAAAAACATAGTAATTTTTATTGTAATTCTATCGGAAATAGCGGAAATTTGAAATTTTTCGCCCAATTTTAGATAAAAAATTACTATGTATTTGCTAAAATTTCTCAGAGCGTACGGAACTGTTACCAGAAAACTATGGAGCATAGTAATTTGTGATATAAATTTCCCCGCATTTCTCTTCGTGTACTTGCTCCGGCAAAAAGTAATAATACAGGATTCATATCCGTGTTGCAACGTATGCGGGGAGCTCCAAAGAGCTTGGACATTGAGCCGGTAGCTTTTTTTTCTATCTCACGATAATGATACCTAAATGGATCCACGTCTTCTTGTCTCTGCTCCTCAGTTGACGTTAACATGTTTCCTTTTTCAAATGTTCAGAATGTACTGATGGTCTTGCGAAATCGAGAACAATGCCAAAGGAATGCTTCCGGGAACAATGGCTGGAAATAAATCAGTGTCTCTTCAGGATTTAGAGAATTAGACGGAAATAGAAAGAAAAAAGGGAGCGAAGAATAGTTATCGTAAAAAGAGAAAAAAATTATTAGACAAGCGTGAGAATGAAAAAAAAAGAACGCACAGAGGCGACAGATCGACGAAAAGACGGAATGGATAATAGAAAAGAAAATGTAAGGGGATGAGGCAAAACAGAAAAAGGAAAAGGAGAGAGAGAGAGAAAGAAAAGCATTGAACCGGCGGCCAGAGGAAAAAAGAGTAGAGGATATAACGTTGAGATATCGCGAACACTTTTTTACGGCCATAATTTCCCTATCTCTCGATATTCAGCCACTCGCTGCTCGTTTTCTACTTGTATATTCTCTAATGCACTCGGTAACTTCTCACCGTTCCTACCAGACGAGGGTTCTCGTGCCGACACATTTAAGGACGCGACCTAGACTGTTTTTTTTGGGTCCTCTGCGTCTCCGAGAAACCCTGACGCCCGAATCCACGTTCCACGTCCATTTTGGGACATCAGGATGAAATATACTCCTCTGAGCGCTCCATCAATTGCTGAAGACTATAGTTTGCCGCATATTCAACTCACGTAAACGCTATCATTAGAATTTACGACAAAACATATTTAAGGATGTTGTATGCAAAATTTTCTATCAATAGAATTCCTTCAAATTTGCACCGCGCTAAGAGAATCGTCGTATCTCATAGCTCGCGCAATTTTAAGAGGTTTCACCATGTAGAAGGCGAGATATTTGTTTATAGAAATCACCATTTTCAGTAGTTTCTCATAAGAGCGTGTGTTAAAAGTTTCAATTTTCATCGTTAAATATTTCGATTTCTAAATGGCGAAGTCTCTTAAAACTTTGCACACACTTTTATGTAACATCGAAGAAGCTCTATTTAGTTTTTCAAATAAATCGATCGTAAAGTTTTTTCGAAATTTTGTTGATTACGTAATAAATACGTTTTTCAATGAATTTAGGCTCGCAAACCATTTTGTGTGAAAACTGAAAACAAAAATTTAGACATGTCCGTTGACATACAACGTCCTTAACCATTTGTCTAGTAATGATCGAAATTGTTATTGAGAAATTTCCACTTTTCAACGGGCAATCAAAATTTCTCTATCCAACTCATTCCAATATCGTGTCGTTTTCACATCCGGAAGTAATATTTTTAATGAGGGAATTTCCAGTTCTGAATAAATTCATGTATTTTGGTATCAACATTTTTTCGTCCCGTTTATCAGCTTTAGGAAATAGTAAAAAACAAAATTCGGAAAATTCTGTGCTTGATCGATATACATCGATGTATTTCATTTTGTAATTACAGAATACTAAAGTATGTTGTTTCCAAAATTTGCTACGATTCGTTGCATCAACTTGGGCCAGAGATATTTTGTTCCGTTTCGTATGTCTCTCTCACGTTCCACTCGCTCACGCGAGTCTATATTTCCCGAGGGTATCGTCTGCTGTTAGTTTTATCGTTACTGAATTTTTGTGACGAGTTTGATCACTTTACGTCATATTCCACTTTTCTCAGGGGTTCTCTCGGAATCCGGTGAATACTCCCGTTTTTAATCATTCTTTCTTGGTCACTCAGATTTTTGTTTCATTTCAAATTACAATTTTCCTCCAATTCTCAATTATACACTAAAAACGACGATGCAAAAAAGAAAATTGGTAAAAAAAGAAAACAAAATTTTTTACTAACTCGAAAATAAATAAAATTCAATTTTTTTAGTCCTTACGGATAATCGCGCGTCTGGAAACCAGGAATTTTTTTTTTTCCAGAAAAGGCTGTATATTTGTTGATCGTTCTTAGGAGCAGGGTAATAATTTACGTTCTGCGCCACCGTATGTTTTCACTGTATTTCCTATACTGCCCGATTAACTTGGACAAAAATCCAATATTTTTTATTTCGTTTTTTTTTTTTACCGATTAATGAAAACTCGAAATGAAAGTAGAAATAATTATTTTACTTCGTCATGTAATTTTCTTTCTTTTTATGTTCCAGTCGTCGTCATGTGTGCCAACGCCACGACCATAAGAGAAATATTATTGGCAGCTGAGGAGCTCGGCATGGTCGACTCTGGGGAGTACGTTTTCTTTTCCATCGAGCTCTCGACCAGGTGATTTTTTCTCATTTGAATTAACGACATTCCACGTTGTTTTATTTTCTTGCCAAGCAAGATTATGTTCGTATTTTCTGGTTACTTTTGAAAATTGACGATCACTCACATAGATGGATGAAAATAATTGACAAAAATCAAGAATCTTGGAGCACAGGGAACATATTATTTTACTGAATTTGCCGCTGTGTCGTCGAAAGATAATTAACCCTTCGTGGTCACCAGGGGTCAAAATGACCCTGAGCGCAACTTTGAACTGGAATTATTACAAGTTATTGGCGCCCGAGACGTTTATGGCCTCCTCTCCAATGGTTCTTTCGGGTGCCCAAAGAATTTTTTTTTTTTCAACACATTGCATCTTTGCTGATTTTTTTTCGCCAGTTTGAAAATTGGATAAAAATTTTTTGGCATGGTACTCTCATTCGGAAAGCTTCAAACTAATATCCTGAATTTTTATATGTCGTTCAGAACGATACTGGCAAGGTGGCAAGCGTTCAAAGATGGCTGGGGTCATTCCGGCCCCGTGTGACCAGCGCGTTGTTACTAGAACGTGTGACCACGGAGGGTTAATGCAAAATGAGGAGGCAGAATGTTGATTTATTACGCGTGACCTATGAACCAATAGGAAAACGGTTTTCGATATACAATTGAAACTGGAAGCTAAAAGAAATTTGATAAATACTTGAAAGAAAACTCGATAAACCATAACAGAGTACGTGATCGGTACATAATTCATTTTGCCCTCTTGTTTAAAACATTTGGCGATATTACGTGTCCCGGGATGAGATCTTCACTGTTCGTTAACGAAGGATTATCGATTCTGTCTCGAGTATGTCATTCCATAGATGTGACGATCGCATGGATACGAGCATTGAAATGGGTGCTTATAGAACGAACAAAAGAAACCATGATTTGAATTTTCCATGTTGGCATCATGATGGACAAATAAATGTCCTCGTTTCAATTTAATCTATCGAAACAAATACTTGTGGGTATTCGATTGATTTCTAAACGCACCGTCAGAGTATTTTGGAACGAGAGACAGCTTCGAATCTCCCAAACGAATTAAAATATGAAAATAAACGCCCCGAGCGTTCACACTTAATGCTGTCGGTTATTTTATTTTTGAATAACGAAATTTCAGTGACAACAATACGAAGGAACCATGGCACGTTGAGACGGACAGCGAGGACAGAAATGAGAAAGCCCGAAAGGCTTATCAGTCGTTGTTAACGGTGACCGCACGGACGCCAGACAATCAAGAGTACCTGAATTTTTCCCGGGAGGTTAAATCCCTCGCTGAGAGCAAATACAATTTCACATTCGGCAATAGTTCCGTCTCGACATTCGTGACCGCATTTTACGATGCGGTTTTACTTTACGCGCTCGCTCTTAAGGAAAGCTTACCCGAAAAACCCGGAGACATCAACTTGGACGGTGGTAACCTGACCAGGAGGATGTGGGGTAAAAGCTTTAAAGGTCAGTCGCAAATACTTATGTGTCCGTTTATTTTCGTTATCCGTGGCAAATAATATCGATCTCTTTTGCACGAACAAATAAAAAATACTGTGGAACCGGAGATTTGAAAGAACCGGCCAAACCTGAAAACGTGACTGCTGTTGAAAATTTGTCGAATTTATAACGGAAAAAAAGTTTATCTATTTTTGCTTCCTCATAGAGGAAGCTATGAGACGGTGAAATTTTTTTTCCAGTTTTCAATGTCAATGTGATTCAAATGTCCCAAAACATCGAAAAATGATATCTAGAAAAAATGTCCGACTGTGTGCGTGTGTGTACGTTCTGATGCTGCAAAATTCAAACGTTTATAACTTGAGAACGGTTTGAGCTGCAGGGCTCCCGTTTTTCACAGATGTTAATCTATAAAAGCTCTTCATCCTCTGAGAATTTTGTTTGAATTGCTAGAAAAATACGAATTCTACGGCATTTTGAATTCGTATTCCGCTCTAACTTCCGCAAATTTTAAGATTTATTACTATTTTTTTTTTAACAAATAGAATATCATAACAGGAAGGTTGGTATTAAATTCGGGAAATATTGGTTGAACGGTTTAAATTTAATGATTTTTCGATTTTTACGAAAATCCGAGTTTTTGGAAAAATCGTCTAACCGGTTTAATTTTTTCAAATTTTCTAAGACATTGAGTACAAGTTCGTACTTTCTCTTTACATTCTAGAAAACTCGTCGAAATTGCACAATTTCGATGCAAATACCAAAAAACGCTGCAAATTGCTTCCTAAAGTTGGTCAAAATGCACGATGATCCTCAAAGCTTCCTTTAGGAGGAAGCCAGAATGAAAAATATAGTTCCTCACAGAGGAAGTTTTGAGCATCATGCATTTTGAGCATTTTGTAAAACGAATTTTGCTAAATTTCCATTTTCAGAGTTTTTTTCATTAAAAATGTTCCATAATTCTGTTCTGACAATTTGTCTATCATCCCGACTGATTGAAACCGACGTACGGATTATTGTAATAAAATTTTTTGCATCAACACTACAACTGACATTGAAAGGCTATTCGCTGGAGCAAATCGTTCAAAATTGTGTTTAGCGCACGGTCTACATTAGCGTAAACGTTTGTTCCGGTTGTTGCGAAATTGTAAAGCGAATTATGCATCAGACGTAGCACATTGCTTCATGTACAATTAATTGCGATCTCGAGTGGAACGCAGAACATGTATGCACTGTTAACCACATGGGGAGGAAAAGAGAGAAAGGAAAGGTGAAGGGAGACAGACGATGGAGGAGGGAGAGGGTTGAATTCGTACCACCGCTCGATTTCTCCCGTATTGATGGGCTAGACAGCAATGTCAGGCTTGCTTGGCTCGCCCACGATTGCTATGCTCCACTGTTTCTCCTAATATATCGATGCTGTGGTTTCCTCGTTCTACACATACGTGCCGGCTATGTTTACCCCTCGAACCGCGTCGCGTTTACAAATAAAACCTCAAAATTCGTCAAAATGTCCTGAAAATAATAACCCGAATAAAAACAAGTTGGAAAATAATATCTCGGGTCGTTATGACCCACAATCATAGGAAGTCCGCAATGTTCAATCGCCAATTCACAAGCCTTCTTTTTTATTTATTAGAGTTAACAACCCTCAGAGCCAAGCAGACTCCCGAACAAAACGTACTTTCATTTATCCATTTTTTCAATCCTTGTTTCCACGTCACCAAACGCTCAAATCTGTGGATCAGTTGAAAATTGACGGCTGAACATTTTGAAACTCAAATTTTACTGCCTCGATCCGTCTGATCGCGAATAATAAACGTGCGAGTCCATGCGATCGAATGGCCGGGATGGGCCATTCGAACGTTTTCGTTCAATTTTTCGAAACGGGGCGACCAATTGGAATCAAAAAGCTTGAACACATTTTTGCCAGTTTCTTACGTCGTCCCTCTATCGATAGAAAATTTTGCATACAACATCCTTAAATTAACTTTTTTATTGATTGTAAAAACGAATTTTCACGTGCCCGTGAAAATTAATCCAAAAATGCAGCAATTTTCATTCCAATTATTATCCAATCAAACAATTTTCGTTTTTCACTGGATAAAATAATTTTTTTTAGCATCGAAGAGTGGCGGTCCTCTTAATTGACTAACTGATCGAGTTCGTATGAATGAACGTACGTTCGACTTAATTTGAGAGGGCTAGCAAATAGTTGAAACAGAGGAACCGTGATCAGCGAATAATCTACCGTACACTTTCGTTCTAATAACACGAAGAGACGATTTATTTATAATTGAATACTCAGCTGTATGTTGTTGTTGACGTTTGTGAGTCGGGCGACTATTCGTAACTGCCAACTCGATCCGACATCAATGATTTTTATGACAATTTGTTGTCCCTGTGTGCTTGCAAGGATTGCAATGGACGAGAGAATTGAAAAAGCTGCGGAAAAATAGAAAAAATAATTGGAAATGAAGAAAAAGAAAAAAAATGTGAAAAGTAATAAAATAAGATAAAGATGACGAGTCCTTGATCACGAAAATACGGGCACACATCGGGATAGCACGAATCTTTACGTCTCTGTTTTTTATTGCCCCTCGTTACGTTCCGAGATTGATCATTGCCTTGTTGAAAACGAACGATTCCGCTTTTCCCACATTGCTTGCGTGATCTGCTCATTCCTTTTACTCCTCTTTTATTATTTTCACGACTTGATCACTTCCCGTAAGGAAAAACACGTTGTCAGGCGATCCTAATAAGCTTCAGTTTGTGACTTGAATAGCGTATCGACGGGATTGAAGATTTGACACTTCCCATGATCTTGGAATGGCGTGGAAAAAAAATTGTCTTACGAGGCCGTAGGTCAAGTTTTCAGTGTTTTTTCTTCAACGAAAAACTAGTATTCGCTCAATATTGACTATGAATTGACAAAATGACTGGGTAGTCATATTTTCGACTAGTTGACATTCTTGAAAACATCGAGGTAACAAGAATTTTTCGTTATCCTCGTTTTTTCTCATTCCGGCATTTTTGCATTTTTCACAGAATTAAAAACGTTTTTTCTGAATTTCCCTCCCTCGTATTTTCCGACTGTTTTCGATGGCAAGTTTATCTCTAAATGAGACTTGTTTGACGTCTCCTTTGACAGCTCGTTTTTCAAACTGAGATTTACAATATTCATGAAAAACGTTCTAGGAAAATGGGTCACGAAAGCTACGACTAATTACTCATTGTTTTCTCTTCAAAGCTTCTGCCCGAGTCAAGCTTCATTGTTGTTTCGGTTTCTTTTTCATTAACCTCTTATTATCAAATTATGAATTGTTGAAATAATGTTGACATTCGAGTCCAGTGGCCACGTTCAAAACAGTCAAGACCAAACTCTTCGATCTTTTCATTCTCGTTTTAAATTTTCACTTACAAACAAGTTTTTATTCCCCCAACAAGTTTTTCAAATTCGTCAAGAAAAAAATCGGAATCGGATTTTCGACATTTTTCCCATAATGTCGAAGCTTTGTTTAATTTTTTCAAGTAATTCCCATTTTAGCAGTGTTTTATGTTCGAAATCGTTTCACGACAAAGAAACTCATGCAGACGATTTTTTGCAGGAATAACCGGAGATGTAAATATCGACGAGAATGGCGATAGAATAGCGGACTACTCGCTACTGGACATGGATCCGGAGACTTCGAAATTTGAGGTAAATTAAATTTCGGGAAACAACTATAAAGAAAATAATCGTTTTCTGTTTTGCACGAAAATTCTGTCTGTTGTCTGGAGAAAAAAAAAGGAAAAAATTGAATCAACGAATGTATTGGGAAAAAAATGCTTTTCGTTGGAAATCACAAGAACAAATTTTTAGTTCTTGGCACAAAGAAAAATATGAAGTTAATGAAAAAAATTCCAATATCGATGTTTTTGCAGATCGTTGCTAACTATTATGGAGCAAATAAGACGCTGGAGTACGTACCCGGAAAAAGTATCCATTGGTCCGGTGGAAGACTCGAGCCACCGCCCGATACGCCCAAGTGTGGATTCGACGGTTCTCTGTGTCCCGACAATTGTAAGCACAGCCAATCTCTGCTATATTACTGAGGGAAGAAAAAACGTCAAACTTTCCATTTCAATGTTTTCAATCGAGCTCCCGCGAGAACAGTTCCAATTTCGTGACTTAAAATTTTTTTTTCCATTGATCAACAGCTTTGCCTGGTTACGCAATACTATCGATTGTTCTGAGTTCCATTGTTGTCGGTCTCGTCGTCGTCTCCGTCATCATATATCGGTGAGTTGAATTTTCCCCCATAAAATGTGACTAAAAAAAAATAAATAGAGTTAAAAAAAAGTCCATCACGAAAAACAGATTGACAAGAACATTTTTGAGCTCGAAGGGTCTGAACAAAACTCACGAACGTGGGCAGACGATAAACAAACATACGTGCTCGAGCCTTTAGTTTTTTCCATAACAATAAAAAGTGAATACGTAATTTATATAATGACTAGCCGTGCCTGCGGGCTTCGCCTCGCAGCACACCTGTTTGGCGCAAAAGGGTACAGCTAGTCTATGATGAAAAGTAAAAAAAAAAATGTTTCCAAATCTTCAATCTTTGATTTTACGAAAATGGCTATAACTTCTTTTTTTTTACAAACTGGCACTCCAGCCAACGCAAATCTTCGTTTTCTAATTATTTTTGGATTGGTAATTAGCGATTTTTTATTTATTATCATTTTTTAGTTGCTTGTGAACTTTGGAAGTAGAAAATATGACGAAAAATGTGATTTCTTGGTTCGGGCTCCCAAAAACGATAAATTATCGGAATGCAATACTGAATAAAACCTATTCTGATTCATTAGCTTCATTCCTGTGAAAAATATGATGTTGAAGTTTGCATCGTTGTAATGCAACGAAATTCTGTTTATTATTCAGTAGAGCTCATAATTATTATTCAATATTTGGTCCGGACAATAAAACGATCCACTTTTGCGAGCTAAAAACCAATCGACACGAAAAATTGCCATGATTTTCAAAATTCAATAAATAATTAATGTACAAAATATTTTTCGTTGAATCTCAACGTTGCAAACGTTAGAATCATTGAAACATTCATCAAAATTGGTTCAGTAGTTTTTGCGTGAAAAGGGCACAAACCCAATTTCGTAGTAGAGTTTTATATCCACAGAGATAAATAGAAAAAAATGGCTGGGAGAACGCCGCAAGCGTAACGGAACAGTAACAATGCAAAAAAAACAAAAAAAAAAAACGGAACAAACACAGTACACAGATGTCAACGGAAGCCAGGTGTTGTGTAAGAGCGTTGATGTATAAAAATCTCTACTCACTACTTCCGCGAAAGGTTCGAAGATGTTCATCCGTAGCCCATGTGGTCGTTGGCAAGCATTTATTAAATAGTGGCGAATATATTTTCAGAACAAAATACGAAACACTTTGGGGTTGTTTGCAAAGGCAATAAAAAAAACTGTGAATACTCAAAACAAAGCTTTCGCAAGCTGGCGTAATTCTTTTTGCAAATATTTGATTTTATTTGTCGCGGGCCAGGTGTGGAATGAACATTTGTTTGGCAGGTCAACAGTCTTTTGCTGCGTGTATTTTTCTCTCATTTTGAGTTCAACGTTTCCGGCAAAATATTGCAGTTCAGGCGAAAACTTTCGAATTATTTATTTGAATTCGGTTTTCAGTGAAAAAAGATGCTTTTTAATTATAAACATCAAATAGTTTCATCAATTGTACCGAAAAAGTTTTTTGTAAACAGCATTTATTTCTTTTATATCTCAGTTGGTTTTTTACTGTGAATGTTTATCCATATGTTTGTATAGATCGAGGTACAACAATGGTCAAAGGGTCGATAGTCATTTCACGTCAGAGCCACAAAAGCATATTTGTATATCGTGTACTGCGCATGTATCCGACTTTTTCCTCGTTTTCTCTTCCCCAAAATTTCAAGGAAATCTCTCGCTGTTTTTTAAGAACACTGCCATCCAGGGAAACATAATTTGACAAGAGAGAGACACAGAGAGAGAGAGAGAAAGAGCCACGAAATAAACAAACAAAGAGAGAAAGAGAGAAAAGTGGATAAAAAATTACGAAGAGTCCAAGTACAGACTTTAGTATGTTATTCATTGGAGTCGGAATTCTGCTCACATTCTCAGCACGATTCTCAGTCTCGAGATTCTTTGCTTTTTATTACCGTGCCTTTTGTAACTTGAGGCGACTTTATGATTTTTTTTTTTCGTTTCTGGTTCCTTTGGGTACCGAAAAAGCGAGTTTCCATGGGGGCGAACAAAGCGAGAAGGTGATAAAGCGATCGAGCTATGGAAAGATAAAGAGAGACGACAGTAAGCAAACCGAGGTGCCTTTAAAGGGCTCTGCTTCGAAAAAGGAAAAAAATGAATAAAGAAAAGCAAAACAACCAGAAAATGTTGAAGCCAATATACCGAGAGTTAAACATGTGAAGACTATCTCAAGAGAGACGAAATAACCGGGGTATATTGAGACCCGATGTGACGAGAGCTTTGCAGCAGCCAGTCTTATTTTTACAAACAGATCTATACATAGCCTGCGGCATGACTACAAATATTATTTTTCATGCAATTCTCATATTGATAACGATTTTTTCGTAACTAACCAAATTTAGTAACCTTCTTTTGACATTTGCATATTTTACTCGGTAGCCACAGATAATTTATTTAGCTGAAAATTGCATGGCGTTAAAAATGGAGTGATGAGCATAAATGCTTCATAAAAATAGGGTCTCAATTAAGTGTTCAGAATGATTTTATCTTGAAGATTTTATCTCTTCATGGAAATAGCTGGGAGATTGTTTCTATTGAGAATTGGAAACCGAGCAGCTGCTCGTGTTCCTTTTACATAAAAAAAAACTTTAATTTGAGTTTTTTTTCGGTTTCTTCGTACAAGTAGGACGCCGAGATGCTTCGGGGGCTGGAACGTATTGTGAATTATGAGCTTTCGCTCTGTGAAAGATTCGTCGAAGTTGGTTGAGCGGTTGCCGAGTTATAATTGGTCAAACGTGCAGACGGACCAACTTTTTCTGGCTCACTGATTTCTCTATATAATTGGCAGAAAAAAGATTTCAAGGTTGTCGAGATTAAGAGTGTTTTCGAATTCTCTTACCGACAAGATGGAAAAGTTTTGCAAATAAATAAATGAAAACGTTGGTCATACTTGGAGTCTGGCAACCCACTCTAATTATTATCTCTACAGTCGAGAATTTTCCCATGATATTTAAATGGAAATTGAGGCCCATGCACAGCAGTTGCCATTTTTTGTCCGCCTCGAAGATTATCAAAAACATTTTAAAAAATAAAAAAATTATTTTCATTAAATAATCTAGCGGATCGAAGTTTTTTTCGATTTCGAAAATCACTATTCCTTGAAATCATTGTGCGAATTTCTACGAGTTTGATTTCAACATTTCACACACCCAGGAGAGTTCTTCATCATCGTATCCTTTTATGATGAATTGAAATCATAGAATTTTCTGAATTAAAAGGAAAAGAGGTTTCTTTCTCGGTTTTTTTTCGTGAAGAAAGATTGATCCTTGAAAGATTAATTCTTAAATGATTGATTTCATTCATTCAGAATGAATAACAAATTGGTTAAATAAACTGTTTGCTATGTTTGTACTTCTTGGTATGTATGCTGAGAGTATACTCGAACTTGTACACGATCGATCCCCTCCAATCCCAAGAGACGAAAAGCGAGAAACGCAGAAGTAGCTAGAACTCATTTGACTTTGGAAACCGGGAGTAATAATTTCTACTAATACAGCCTCGTATATATTACGATTGTCCAACATAATCCACAAATCATTCGAGTATTTCTACTTCCAGTTTCGGGCAGATATTCCGTCAGATCGGCGACAATAATTTCAAAAATCTTCATATTTATTTTCTTCTATCTGCGAATTCTTTTTCAAATATTTATGAAACGTCTCGATTACAAATTGAGAAAAAAAAGTTTGTCTGTGTGTTTTGAAAAAAAAAGAGATTTTATAGATTAACATCTGTGCAAAACGGGAGCCCTGAGCTCAAACCGTTCTCGAGTTATGAACGTTTGAATTTTACGGTGCCAGAACATACACATCCGGACAATTTTTCTAGATATTATTTTTCGATATTTTGAGACCTCTGAAACACATTGAAATTGAAAACTGGGAGAAAAAACGTCACCGTCACATAGCTTTGTCTATGGGGAAGCAAAATTTGCAAATAAGTTCATTTCATAAAAGTTTATTCATTCCAGCCGGAAAAGTACATTTTCATCTTCTTTCGAGACTGTATATCAGCTTCTGTGAGCTTCAGGGAATATCCAATAACTCGATATTAAGATAAATTCTTTGAACTATCCATCGTATTTTTCGAACGTTTTTATTTCCATTTTTTTTTAATACATGAGCTATCGGAGCAGAAATTCTGAACGTTGGATCGAGGATTGGAGCTTAGGAGATGTACAGTGACGTTAAGCTTTTAGTAAAACATCCACGTCGAATGCCTTGAATCGACAATTCTAGGCAACGAGGGAATGCATTCCTATTGTTGACTGGGATCTTCGGAACCCTCTCAGCGCTCTGTAATGCAAGTTTTTATGTAAATGTTTGGCTACACGAAACCCTGCTCTCTACAATGCCAGCACACAGAGCTCGGAATACGTTAGCCGAGTGGATCGTATATATGCATGAAAGGCGGTAAAAACCTCTCAAGTATACTTTGACGACGTGTCGTGTCAGAAAAGGAAGGATTTTTCGTAAATACGTTTATAGCTGTGCGACAATTTCCTAAACTTTGGCGAAACGGTAAATACATTTTTGAAACGAGCCTGAAATTGGTTCAGCCATGTGCTCTCTGTTTTTACTTTTTCCCCTCAAACCTTTAATTACCTTTTCCGAAGAGTAATTATTATATACCGATGAGTTTAACTTCTAGAACTTTTAAGGATGTTGAATTCCAAATCGCAAAAGCTAAGAAAGTTCTGAAAATTTGGAGCGTGTTCAAAAATTTCAATTTTTCGATGCTGAGGCTCCATGACGCGTTTTCGTAGATCTAGCGATTCTGGGTGATGAAGAGAGTCTTCCTGCGTGTCCTCGTAAAGCCTTGTAGTCGATTTCGTTTCTGGAAAATTTTTGATCCACCATTTTCGGAAATAAATTAACAAAAAATTTCTACCCCGTGATCCCGATGCTGTGCGACGAGTTTCCGTAGATCTAGCAACTTTGAGTGATGGAGGAAGTCTCCCTGCGTGTCCTCGTGAAGCGTTCTAGGCGTTTGAGTTCCTGAGGAATTTCTGATCCAACTTTTTGTGAAAAAAAAAAATTCAACCCCGAAGCTGACGAGACATAAAAAAACATACTGCATTTTCAGAATTTTCTTGTCACAATTCATTTCAACGCTCGCAAGGTCGTTAAAGTAATGATGATAGAATTCTTAAAATTTGGTATTTTCTTACGTGAAGTATTCAGGGGGTTGTGTACAACTTTCAAGTCGATTAAGAAGCTATTTATTCAACAATTAACATTAACAAGTTTCATATGTACTGAACATCTTTTAGACTGTCCATCCCACAGGGTAAACATTATTAGAGCTTATACTAAATTGTATACCAAACGATGATATAGAGTAAAACGTCAAAGGCAGAATTAACTGTGCCCGTTCCGGAACTTGGTTCTTATTACGTCTTGTTCAAGTAGGTACTCAACGCTGCTGCAATAACTAAGCAATACAGGACTAATTGAATTACCAGGTTATATCGTATAATATAAAGTCCCCTACGTATATACGGTGATCCATTTAAACGTTACACTTGCGGAGTCAGCTTCGATCAGAGTTTAAAGTAAGTTTCCCGAGACCATAATTATCTTGCTTCACTTCGGGTTGTTATTTTAACAAATGCAACTTACAACAGGAGGAGTCACGTGGAAGGTTCTGTTTCGAAAGAAACAAATTTCTCCAGAAAAAAATATCAAATTTTATTTCCACTTTCATATGTTTTTTATTTATTATTCCGTTTCGGTCGTTATGCAGTTTTTTGAGGTTAGCAAAACCAAGAAATTTTGGTTGAAATTCGTGCGGGGAATGCCTCGGTTGCTTATTCGATTCTAGACCAGATTCTTGGGACCAAATGATTCTTCTTTGATATTTGCATCGATGTTATGCTAATTACAAAAATCATCTATTACCAGCCTGAGATATTTAAGAGCTTTCCATTACAATCGTCCTCGGACACCCTGCGATTAACTCTCGAGCTCTATAGAGTTATAAATTATACATGGACACTAGTTTCATGTACGTATGAAAAGCTCGTATGGATTAACATCTGTGCAGAACGGAAGCCCTGTAACTCAAACCGTTCTCGAGTTATAAATGTTTGAATTTTGCAGTGCCAGAACATACACACACACACATCCGGACGTTTTTTTGAGATTATATTTTTCATGTTTTGGGACATTTGAAGCACATTGACATTGACAGCTGGAAAGAAAAAAAAAACTTCACCGTCACATAGCTTCCTCTATGAGGAAGCAAAACACGAGTTTTGCTCGTCATGACTAGTGACGAAATAAACAAAACATCGTTGTAATCCGATCGTTACTCATTCATTAGATTCTCGTGCATTGGACTATAATAATCCGCAGATCGACTTGATAATCCACTATAGAAACGAACATGGTTCTATATAGAGTGGAATCCATGCAGCACAACTACGAGTTCGGTTATATATCGACGATTATATATTGACAAACCGACGGGATTTGGATAGCCACCAGCCACACTGATCCCTCTGTGCAGAACGTCAGAAGCCGAATGCGTGTTATTACACGCATCGGCTTCTGATGTTCATCAGTTGCAATAAACTTGTTTGATCAGAGTTCCACGTCGGAGCAGATCGTTCGAATCACTCGATCCTGATTCACTTGCCACCAATGTTACGAAGCTATCAGATCGCTGTTCCGGATCAGGGCGAACTAATATGAAAATTCACGAAAAGTAAAGAAAAAATTGCTCAACATTTTCTCTCGAATGGCTGGATCAAAGGGACTGCCAAAATGGACGTATTTAGACTCTCATCGACCCCAAGGCTCGACCATATTCCATTTAAATCCGCAAACTGGCAACCAGCTTCCATCGGCTTTTTCGCCATGGCGTGGACGCATTTGATTTTTGTGCACACGTGCGTCGAGCACTAGCTGGCAAGAGTTAAAAAGCTCTGATTCACTTTGGATGAGCGAATGAAAATCGTAGCTGAAACTTTCGTCGGAAACTTCAACATTTTTCATACTGCGTTTAAAAAATTGATCATAAAAACCATGTTTCTAGTCTTGGAAAAAAAATCTGATGTGGACTCGTAGAAAAAAATCCTACTTCGTAAAGCTTTGTATGCGAATTTATGTTGCCAGGGTTGATGGTGAGTTACGGTCTCTGAATTATTTACGTTGCTGTTTGCGAGCTTTCTACGTGCTCATCTCGTGCTTCCATCCTACTTAGCAGAATACATTTTTTCTTGAATATACAGTTTCTCTGTTTTACCTCATACCCGTATCTTTTTTTTTCCTTTGATAAAAAACTCGCAATATTTTCTAAAAAGCGTCCAGTATGTTCGTATTTATTTATCGTCCCCGAGCCATTGTTTCAAATGGATTTTCAAAGCTTTTCAATCAACAATTCGTTACCTTGTACGCTTGGAGAGAAAAAAAACGTACACAGAAGAGAAATCGGTTCGTTCCTATTTATAGTTGGTTCTGACGCGTCTTTTGCAGTAACCACAATATTGACTGGACAATAACGCTGCCTGTAACAATAACCTATACAGGAATTTCCGGACTACGACTGCTGCAACTATCGACAGTAATAGTTGTTTCTTTCGATTCAGCTTTTAAGCAGTTTTGCGGAACTTTGTCTATAGGAAAATAATTAAAAAGAAAAAAAAACAAATTTGCTTGTTGGCGTGGCTGCGTTTTGTTTGGCGAAAAAAAAATCATCCAAATTGGCGCAGTGTCTCGAATGAGCACAGCACACGTTGACCATTTTCCGACAGACAAAAGACCATTGAGTTTTATCGGGACTCGAATAAAGAAAAAAAAAATTAATTCGCATATTTTTTTGTTTGTTTATTTATTCATACAATTTTTCGTCTCAAATGCATTACTTTTGACAAAATGAATAATCGACGAAGGTATATTTATCATCGAATCTTGATCGATGTTTATATTTTCATTGAAAAAATTTTCATGATGGACAATTCGCTGTTCGCAGACATTACAAGTTGGAGGCAGAAATTGCATCGATGACATGGAAGGTTTATTGGGAAGATGTCAAAGTCGTGACGAATGGCAAGACCAGGGGGTCCATGTATTCTTTGACGATGAATAAGCCACGTGGAAGTCAACTGGTGAATATTTTTGTCCCCTAGATTACAACGATTACATTACAACTAATTTTTCCCCATTGGAATTTTTTTTTCTTTCTCAATATTTATTAAAATATCGAAAATGGAAAAAAAACTATTTTGGAGTTTCAATAGTTGCTGCTAAACTCTCGAGGCATTAGGAACCAGAGATTCGAATGATTGATATCGCACTTTTCAGAACTTGATAATTGCAATGTTCCTCTTTAATTTCTTCCCCTTTTAATTTATGCCTCTCGGTTCCTTTTTCGTTCTTTTAATTTTTTCTTTGACGTGTATGTATATTTATGAAACTATAACTTGTTGCCATAACGACCCCCTTTAACGATGTATTTAACGATGTCTTTTATAGTCTGTCTATTCGGATGATAACATCAGTTTGCCTGGTGGTGTCGACAGAAACGTCTATATACTCACTGGAATTTACAAGGTAAGCCGTTCAACTCGTAATAACATTGTCTCGACAATCGTGTAAGAAGAGTCAGTTTTCTTCGGCAATTTGCCATTCCTTTCGTTTCCACGATAGCATTGATATTCATAATAAAATACAGAATAGCTGTGACGTACATTATCGAGAATACTGAAGTATTGGAGGGTCGTAATCTTTTTAACCCTCCAATAAGTTTTCTTCCAGAGGTTCCACCCTCTCTCGCCGCAATCTCCTAAAAAATATATATTTGCAACGTTTCTATAATGTTTGTTATTCACACAACGATAAGATGACTCATAAATATTTTAGTTTCCAATGGAGTTTGGATACATTATTCGGGCACTCGGTGCCATTTCAGGCTCCTCGATCGTTGCTTGAGAGTTTATTACTTTCTCATCTCATGCCAATTTTCTTCAAAACTTATTTAAGTGTTTCCCGACATTTTTGCTTCCACATGAAGGAAGCTTCGCCGTGGTAAAATTTTTTTTCCAGTTTTCAATGGCAATGTGCTTAAATGTCTCAAAACATCGAATAATCATTTCTAGAAAAAAAGTCCGGATGTGTGTGTGTGTGTATGTTCTGGCACTGCAACGTTTATAACTCGAGAACGGTTTGAGCTACAGGGCTCTCATTTCGCACAGATTTCAATCTATAAAAGCTCCTCATTTTTCGAGAATTTTGTTGGAATTGCTTTAATTCTACGGCATTTTGAAATTTTGAAAAAAAAAGAGTTTCGACGCTCTACTTCCGCAAATTTCAAGATTTATTACTACATTTTTCAAAATGAATTGGGTATGATAATAGGAAGGTTGGTATTGTAGTTGGGAATCATCCGTTGAACGGTCAAAATTTTATGAAATTTTAAACTTTACGAAAATCCGAGTTTTTTGAAAAATCGTCCATCTGCTCTAATTTCTGGAAATTTTGTAAGATATTGTGCATAAGTCGGTACTTCTTCTTTACTTTCCATTTTTTATCTTACAGAATTCCAAAGTCGCCATCAAGATAATACCGAGAAATAAAGTGGAGATTTCCCGCCCTCTGCTTCTCGAGTTGAAAAGAGTGAGTAGGGCAATGTCAAAAGTGATAAATTTTCAGTGTTTTTTTNTTTTTTCAATATTCCGGATGGTTGCATCTAATGAAATTTGCTGTCACAGATGAAGGACCTGCAGCACGATCATCTCGTGAGATTTTATGGTGCCTGTGTCGATCCACCGCATTGCTGTCTCCTCACCGAATACTGTCCCAAAGGATCATTGCAGGTTTATTTTTCTATGCATTCTTTTTAATAAATTCAAGCCATAAACTGTTGCGGAATTATTTACAAATTTTTTCAACTGCATATCAATGTCACAGTCAAACATTTTTCCCACCAATTTCTTCCTGAAACGGAACGTTTACGAGGGCCAGGGCGAGAGAGAGGATCCGAAAAAAGTCGGTAATTTATTTGCTCTTACCAGGATATGAAGCTGCACAAAAGGGAGCCTCGGTCGTATTATACATTTAGCTGGAAATGCGTGCATCATAAATATTTATAACATTTTTCTCCACTTTTATGCACTATTTTTTTTTTCATTGAATATTTATCAGAAGGATCGTTCAAATTTTCATAGCACTTCAACCCTCCAACTTTTCTTCGAGAGCAACTCTCTCGCCTTCTCTACCCCTTGCGCAACCGACTCGACAACTTGTTCCTATTTTTTTCGCTTCCATCTTTTTCTCCACTCTGCAAACGATATTGTTGACTTTACAGACGATGCGAACTCGTTGTCCAAAGTAAATTCTCATCATGATTTTAATTGCTCTATTTTCCAGGAAACCTTATTATTTCAATCGTTAAACTCGAATTCATCTGGTTTTCCTGGTTAATGGAAATTCTGTGCAAGTGAAAAGACAACGAAAATTTGTTTGTCGTTGAAAAAATGGGAAAAATATTTCAGAGTACTTTTCAATCCTGATGGAGTGTTTGCCGTTTTTTTTTTTTTTTTTTTACATATAACGGTCGCATGGAAAAATATTCGAAGAGATTAAAACTTTTTTTTTTTCAACAATTGCATCAGGACATTCTGGAGAACGAGCAGATAAAGCTCGATCGAGTTTTTCGTGGTTCCCTCATCCACGATATAGTACGAGGAATGGTTTATCTCCATGGTTCCGAAGTCCGGAGTCATGGTAACTTGAAATCATCCAATTGCGTGGTGGATTCGCGATTCGTGCTAAAAATCGCTGATTTTGGTCTTCACGAACTGAGGAGGCCTAGTCCTTGCGATCTTGACGACGAAAAAGACAGTTATGCGCACTGGAGAAGTATGTATTATTTCCAAACTTTTTGCTATAACGTTCATCATCATCATCTTTCCATTGATCTTTCCATCATTTCGACTCCATTTTTTCTTCGCCAACTCCCTTTCGATCATCGCCTGCTCCTGCGGGTGAAAACGTTTTCTCAGCCCTTGTTCCATGAGAGCGTGCCAACGAGTATTCGAGAATAAACACTGGGGCAAAAATGTTCATAAATTCCTGCAAAAACATTCGATGGATGGTTTTTTTTTAAGGAACGATCGTTCCAATTAAATTCTGTTTTGCCATGCTGCAAAAAATAGCGCTGGATAATCGAAACCCGTGACTATTGGATTTATGATAGGCAACCGCGATTCAAACGCTGGGAATGTTAAAATTATTAGAATTCACTGCTCGCGAGCGTGTGCCAAGAGGAATTTGAACATTTTTACAAATGGCATCGAAGCAATAATTTGCACAACACCAAGCAAACAGTGATATTCCTAATAGCTCGTGCAATTTTGAGACGTTTCACCATGTAGAAGTCGAGATATTTATTTATAAAAATCACAATTCTCAAGAGTTTCTCATAAGAGCGTGTGTTAGGGGTTCTAGGGTCCAGTTAGAATAACGTGTTTTTGAAGATTTCATGAATCAATCAAAGGTGCGAAAAAAACTCAACGATCCCATAAGGATGGTGAATGTTTAATATTTGTTTCTGAATTTGTGTAGTAATTCCCGAACAGTCCACTGATCGAGGATCCAAAAAGATGATGAATCATTGTGAGGAGAAGTGATTCGACGTTAACGAAGTTGATTATGTTTATTCAGAGAATGAAAACTTGCAATCAATCGGAGAATTATCGCTCGTTCGATCGATTGAACATCAAATATTTCGATTTCTAAATGATGAAGCCTCTGAAAACTTTGCATATACTTTTATCCAACATCGAAGAATTTTTATTTAGTTCTGCAAAAAAATCGGTCGTTAAATTCCTGTGAAATTTTGTTCATTATGTAAAAAATACAAATTACCTCGGACGATCTTGGATTCGGAGTATGTTGTTCTTTAGTGGATTTGTAACAACTTTTTTTTATCGAACTTTGGCTCGCAGAGAATTTTGTGTGTAAGAACAACTGAAATCGAAAATGTAGATTCGAAGGTTGCCATGCAAAGTCCTTGAGATTGCGAAGTTCGCAGGATGGATGATAATGAGTGGAAGGCGTGGATTTACAAGATTGGAAATATTGTCGTTTTTAGAACAGCTCTGGACGTCTCCGGAGTTGTTGAGAATGGAAAGACCACCGCCGGAAGGTACCCAGAAAGGGGATGTTTACAGTTTCGCAATAATCGTCCATGAGATCGTGATGCGCCAGGGACCGTTTTACTTGGGTGAAGATGGTGACTGTTCGCCGAAGGGTGAGTATCGACTTGCTCCTTTTTTTCTCTCCCTGTCTCTACTTAATTTCCTCCGTTCTTTGGCATCCTCATGTTCTTTCACTCGCCACGAGCCATCAACCCATTCCGAACAATCTCGCGCCATGCAGTTTTACGAGGCTCTTGACAATCCTGAACTTTGGTTCTTCTCTTTTTTTTTTTTTTCTTTCCTTACCCTTGGGGCTCCCGTGCACAAAGCTTTTTGGACACTAAGTCGATGACGCTCGTGTAGACTTTGTCCCTTGTACGTAATCGAGGGCCACATCGAAAAGTTTATAAACATATATCACAGACTTTCACGTACAAATGACAGTTTGGCTTGTTTTTCTTTTTCTCTCTTTACGACTCATCGGGGAATCCATGAGGCCAATAAATTCGTCTTTTAATATTTATTCCTGGCCGATCCGAATCAAATTTCAGATCGCTCAACATTTAGTCTCAAAGATTTTATTTCAGTGGTTGTTCACCCGATTTTATTTTTAATAATTAACTAAACTTAAACATTTATCAAATGTGAAGTTTAAAAAATTCTCCGAATATGAAAAATTATTCTTCGTAATGACTCGAGTTTCAATCAAATTATTTATTTTTCAAATTTATTGAGATTAATTTTTCTTTCCTGTTGTTCCCACCCTTTCGCGACTTCTTGAGAACGGACCTTAGTTGTCATAGGCGTACGAAAAACCAGCTGTGATTGTGACATTGCGGAGCATAAAGAATTACTTCGAAATTTACAATTCGACTCTTTCGAGCTCTGCTGTAAAACGTCCTAGCGAACCAATGGCAATCATGGAAAAGCGATGACAATAAATAGCCAATTCTTTTTTATCTTTTTTGATGTTCGGATTTCGACGGACGAGATCGTTTGGCGATTTATCGATTTCTTTTTTTTTTCTTGCCGTCTGTTCGTTTTTACTCGAGCTCGGCAGGACTTTCATGGGAGGAAAAAATAAAATTAGACATTCACGTTTCACCATTAATCGGGAGATTAAACTAAGAAATTGAAAATTGAAGGCGTGGCTTCGACACTCCTATTTTATCCTTGTCAACACGTTTCTTTACGGAGCTCCATTTGTTGAAGTCTTCAATTGCTCTCGTTTCATGATTAAAAATAATCCGTTGGGATAGAAAAACTTCATCAGGATAATCGTGGTCGCGTGTCCTTTCGAATAACTTGTCCTGCGTTGCTGTCTTCACGTTATTCCTACTTGTTTATCGCGCTCGGAAATGTTGCCTCGGAGCTCCCGATATTCCTCTATTCCCTCTGCGTGGCTAAAATGCTCGCGTGATCATCACGAATGACCAAACGTACACACGAATATTACGAAATTCAAGGGTTGAGGAATAATAACGAACGCTGTAGTCGTGGAGGTCTTCGGAGACGAAAATTATCGCACTAGATACAAAAAGGCTGATACGAAACGACGTTTTACGGCCAAGCCAAAAAACACTAATCGGAATAATTCTTTTTGAACATTAGTTAGGCTTCGAATTTCAAAGACTCCTGTTTCTCTTTCTTGCAGTCAGAATCCATTGAGTCCTTGCGGATTCGACTGTTTCATTTTTTTGAAATCCTTGGATTTAGAGTCTCGGCAGAGTCTTGGCAAAAGTCAATATTCTGCTTTACCAACATTGACGTTTTAATTTAGTCAATAGATTTTAGTCAACAAATGTACTTGTCCGGGCTTTTTCCTCGTGGAGGAGATTTGTCATGATTGAGAATATTTCTCAAGTAAATAATAAGATTCTTACAGTCACGTGACATTTAATTCGTGAAAAACGTAAATTTTATGGCAAGTGGTTCGCAGCTGAATGAGATCCAGGATTTTTGATGATGCTTCTTTTTTCATAAATTACCAATGCTGAATCAGCGGACTCCGCGCTCCTGGGAGTGTGAGCTTGCGAGACGTCGACACAGCCAATTTGGAAAGAACATCAGTTTATCAATGAATAATCAAATACTTTAGACTAAAAAGAGTCTCCGTGCCTTTTTTATTCACCCCACGGAATTCCAACGGCAGACAATTTGGAATTTCTCCTGATTAACCTTTCAAGCGTAAAGGCAATTTTTCTCTATCGTCAATCGAGCAACAGAGAATAATAAACACTGGAAATAATAGACCTCGGAGTATTGTTTGCTTTTTGACTCAATTACGCGGTAACGAGTTTCCTTAATGACCGTTTTTTATCTATTCAAACAAAAGCGACACGTGTGTACGTCACCGACAAAAACGTATAACGAAAAAGGTGAAGAAACGAAGCTGAACAGAGAAATTTAAATGGCGAGAGAATTGAAAATCAAATATCTCAAAACTTTGTTTTCAAGTGAAAGTTTAACTCTCATCTAAAGCACTTTTATAGATTGATAAACTTTGTCGACGTTATTTTGCAAACAACACCTGTGGTTGATGAAAAGTCTCGTTCAAAGACGCGAACCTGCTTACAGGAAAAATAAAAGCATGGAAGAGTCAGGAGAGATGGAATTTTTACGAGGTACAATAACTTCATTATGCCAAGCAATGAAATGAGGGAAAGCGTAGTAACCTTTTTTTATATCTGAGGGAAAAGTTTGCTCGTGAGTATTTTTTGCAGGGCTCTTTATTTTTCAATCGAGTTACGAGGTGATTCTAAAAATATGATCCTTGCTAGATAAAAGTGTATATTCGTGTTTTCATAAAGTTTGACAAAGTCTATAACGGAGAAAATGATTATTAGGATAAGGATTCTTCGCATCGACCATAACTTCGCGTCTTTGATAACTTGCCAATGACGACTCTGATTTAATATCCCAATCGGAAATATTCAATAATCATTCTAACAAAATATAAAAGAATTCCTTGTCGTTGGCACAGGGAATCTTACGATTGCCAACAAATTGCCAAAGTCCACTGCGGCGTGGGTGCGGCGTGGGTCCGTGGAAATGCTGAAAAGTCTCTCTGATTAGTTGATGATTTTAGCATTACTTAAGCAGCCAGGATTCGTAACTTAACGGTTGTTCATTATTTCGTTTCGCGTGGAATCCAAAGACCACCGCGGTGACCGAGAACTCTTCGATCTTTTTTTTCGTCACTAAAGGTTCGGTTGGTATTTCCTGCGGCCTCTTACCCCGTAGCACAGGAATCTTCCCGATCGGTTAACGGAAAGTCGACTTTATTCCGAACGAGTAAATTCTGGTTTGCCGTCCTTATCGACGTGGAATCGAGAAGGAACATGTTCGTGAGAAGGGCTGCAACCCCTTGGTATGCTCCGAGAATCGGTAAAGCAGATTCTCACCCTGCAAACAATTCCTTTTCGTTTCTGCGGTTATCGACATCCAAGGCCTCAGTCATGATCGATTTAATTTCCACCGTGTGTACATGCGAGAGCATTGAGCTCTTTCGAGTTTGGTGAGACATCCAGGGGGATGAAAAGCCTCAGTCGGAGCTTTAACGCGTTCCGAGGAGCACGCGAATTTCGTGCGAGCCCTCGTCACCCTCACAACCACTTGCGACGTGCACGTGAAGTGTATTTTGTTTTTAATATTGGGTGCAGTTTTTTTTCAAACAATCAAACGTTTTTTTTTTTAAATCAATTATATTCGGATAAAATTTTTCAAATTTACAGTCGAAGACTCAATTTTCTCTTTTCGACTGTTTTCAACTAAATTTTGTTACGTGACAACGTATTTCTCATTCAAATACAACCAAACACAATAATCGCCTTGGGGTTACGTGTCTCAACGTTCTTTCCTTCCCTAGTACCAATCACCATGGAATTTTATTACTCACCACTCCATCGTAATAACGTTAAGCACGATAATTTTCATGCCATCCGAAATTCACATTGATCCCACAATCTAATCGAAACTGTTCCATTAGATCGAATCGATGCGACTGCTGGCTCGCAGTCTTTAGATTATCAAAATTGAAAATTGAAGTAGTTTTTACGTGAAGCGTTGCCGTATCAAAAAAAAATATAGATTTTGACACTCGTTTGAGTTTTCACTGAAAATATTTATCTGTTGAGGATTTTAAAAAGTTTTCACAAACGTGGTTAAGGAAATATTTACTGGGCGACATATATTCAATATGTTTCGTTGGGAAGTGAGGGATGCGGAAGGATTGTCAACACTGGGGGACCGAGAGATTTTTTTTTTTTTTGAATAAGCTCCTGCAGCTTTATCTCGATTCGGGGGAATATATTCAATTTTTTTCGTATTTGCGAGGAGCGAAAATGGGAATTGTTGGGTGTGGATGGTGGAGATTGGTGGTGGTGCAAATCCGTAAAATCGTAGTATTTCGATGATTAAGTGAAACGTGCTTTTTTTTCTCTTCCATTCATTCTTCAAGCGAGTGAAGTAGAAAGTTACGAAATAAACGAGAGAGCGAGAAAATGGCAGGGAAAAAAAACGCCAAGACTTTCCACTTTGAAGGTTCGCAGGAGAGAAAGTTTGTTGCTCGGTCTTTATTGAGTCCTTCGAGTCGTTGGCAAAGCTCGTTCGATCACATGTTTTTTGAAGAGAAAACTCGTTCGAACGATTTTCTTTTTCAACTAAAATTCGCTTCTTTCGATCAGAGTCTCGATACCGCGGGAGAGAGCGATCTTGCATTCTCTCAAGCCATGAAAATCTTCAAGGTTAAAGCTCTGATTTTGTTTATCACCGAGTTGCAAAGACAGTTGATTTTTTTGTTGTATTATTCGAAAACATCGATCAAACGTGTTTTTGTTTTGAATATTTCGTATTCAGGGTTCAACGACCCACATTCTTCTGGTGTAAAACAAATGAGCGCTTTGCTCTAGCGCACAGCATGAAGAATGCAAGCTTTTAAGGCTCACGTCTTCCCCAAGAAATTCCATGTTGAACGTACGCTGCTGTTTTCGTATTCTGGCCACCCTCCACTTTTTACATCCTATAAAAACTATTCCCTCTTTTTCTCCTTCGGACGCGTTATATCTGCTTCGTAGCTCATTGATCGATAATATTCAATAAAACATTCGGCAACGTGAGAAAATAATTTTACTCCACTCGTGTCCGAATATTTGTCTGAACGGGGTTGAGAAAACCATTTCGAAACACGAACACCAACACGAGCCAATCGAAAGATGACGATGACATACACTTAATCACTTTCTATACGATAACAGTCTAAAGAGCATCCTATGGCCAGGAAACTTAAGTTAGTACTGTCGGTTTTAGAATTACTGTTAAGAATTCAATTTAATTTGGCATAGTAGTAGATTATGATTGGAAAAGGATCCAGCCAAAATTTCAAGAGGCTACAGACAACCAGAAAAAACATATTCGCATTGGTAATACATTTAACATTGAGTCTCATGAGAAATCTCAGTCTTCATTGCATTTTACAATGAATTCTCATCAATTCTTGGGAGAAATTAAAGTTTTCATTGAAAAATACAATGAAATGTATGAAATCGATGCTGAATTCATGAAATTACCAATGCGAATATCTTTTTTTTAGGTGTCTGTAGCCTCTTGAAAATTCGACTGGATCTTTTTCTCAACATAATCTACTGCTATACCAAATTTTACTAAATTCGATAATAAATTTTATTAAATTCGGGATGAAGGAGATTACTGATGAAAAAATAAATAAACAGGGTTGAGAGAGTTTTCCCATGGGCTGCTTCATTTCATAATACATTCTACACGATAGTAGGCACTTTACGGAGTCGAAGCAATTATTTGTAGAAATATTGTCGTTCAAATAAAATATTCATAGGTAAAATTTTTATCGGATGTATAATACATTTTTTTTATCATCATGATTGCCCGTATTTGGAGAAGATGAGAATTTAACTTCTCGTAGGCAACGAGGGGAAATAAAAAAATTCACATTCTTGCTCCATCGAGAAATTCTAATCGCACAGCCAGAAACTTTCCAAGTTTAATTGCTCAAGGCATTATTAACCGTCGAATAATTATCTGAGGGCTGATATTTCCATGGTTCCTTTACTGAACCGTTATGAATGAGTAAATCACGCGAGTATGTACTCAAAGTGTTGGAAGATAAATCGTACCGAATCTAGTTACGTCGACGATAGTTGGTCGTTAACTCTCGGAAATTGAGGATCGTCAAAAGTTAATCTACCGAATCCATTTCTTCGACAGTACACTGAGCTTCATAACTCAGCTGACTTGCTTGATACAACTTGCACATCAATTTTTTTAATTTTTCGGAAAACTTAAAGTTCCAAAGAAACCAGTAAATTCTTTCTCTTTCTTTTTCAACATTTTCAAGCAAAGTCATGGATTCTTTACAAGTTCTAAACAGCAATCATTTCGAGGATTGGAAAAGAGGAATAAACAGGAGTCAATTTTGTATCCTTCGGTTTTCTCTGCATTTTTACTTTTAATAAATTTATTGCTGATACGATGGATACAGCGAAGGTTATAAAATCGGGTTCCAAAAGCATGAAACTCTCAATGTGACTTTCGGATAAAATTTTCCGTGCCGTTTACCTCCATGATACCAAATCCATTTTCATACTAGTATTTCCCATCCTTTCACCAATGAAACGTCCGACAGAAAGACATTTGAGCCCCAGCGTTCTAATATTTTGATATCAGTGGAAATGTTTTCTCATGCATTTCACCATTAACCCTAGAACGGTAACCTCGGATCAGAATCTACCCCAGGCGACTTTAAATCCCGCGCCCTTTCGCCCTCCGCTTTCCCGTTTTCTATCGTTTTACGGAATTTTTGACTAATTTTTTGACTTCAAGTAAAATAGCCCCAGGCTTACGTGATCGTGCATCAAAAACGAAAAGAATCAGCCCAACTTGAACCTTTTTCGTTGCATTTTACCGGAGATATGAATTTTTCAAAATTGAGGTCATTAATGGCCCCAGGTTACCGGAATAGATAAAAAATAAAGTTACTGTTCTAGGGTTAATAAACACGAAACAAGAAAAAAATAGCTTATCGTCGTATGAATGAATTGAGAGTCTTCTGGGTATGAAAACTTGAGATTATTTGCAGCAATGAATTAGCGGTTGGTCCTCAATTGTGACTGATCAATGTTGGGAAGTAAAAAGTCTCATCATCGTAAAGAGAAAAAATAGTGTGCTCGCGTAGCTGTGACGTTGACTCTTATTTTTTAACGAGGTGCAAAAGCCGCGCGGCAAAAATAAAGAAAGTGAAAATAAGACGCACGGGGTGAAAGAAAAAGTGGGAAAATACGAGCCAGGAGAGAATGGCGGAGAGAAGTAATGCATCGAGCACGAGCAGTCTCGCACTACCCTCGTTGCAAGGTGCGAGTCCTGATGGCGGTGCTAGCCCACGTAGGGCAGTCAGCCCGCTTCTGGAAGTGCGCAGACCTCATTGCACCCTTAATTGCGAGACATGCAGCGCTTCTCTCGAAGATATCTACAGGCACAGTATGTTTCATATGTCTATTTATCAAGAAAGTATCATTTCAACGACACACGAGAAACGGAGAAATGAGCAGCCAATTTTTCACGTTTTTGGAAAAACTGCACGAAATCCAATTTTTCTTTTTCATTTATCTCGCGATATCTTTTTTTAAAAATTGCTTTTCTACATCTTCTTGTGGATAAGCCTTCCGGGTTTTTACGAGGGCATTCTATCGCTTGAACCGGCCACTTCATTAACTTTCATGGTCCCGTGAGACCCTCCAAGGTCGTATTTTTCACTGACACGAGTCTCCACTTGGTCAACATCATTAAAAGTTGAGAAAAACTGACTCTCGCTGAGCGACCGATGTGCCAGCGCGTGAATCTTCAATGGGTCGTCCATTTTAGATCGGGATTCCCTCGATACAGCCAAACATTGACCGCGTATGTATTGTTCTCGGTTTTCAATAATTCAGTCGAAATCCTGTTTCTCCTTCGAATGATCGCGTTCGTAATTTTATAGAAATTTATCACTCAAAATTCGTTCTAAATTATGTTTATCCTTATGGTTTGCTACAGTTTCCATTTTGCTTCTTTAATTTTGTCGCCGTCTGGTTAGAACGCAATATCCTGCCCAACGAGCCAAAAAGGAGGAAGCCAGCTTCTTTATTCGTGTCTGCGTCGTGCCTCTTTGTTTCAACGGTCTCTCCATTGTTGGAACCAAGATTTACAGTCTTGCAAAAGTTTCTGCACTGACATGATGTCCGCTCTGCTTGAATTGGATTTTTATTTTCCTCCCTCGATTCCTTTGAGAACCGAAAAAGACTGCACACATTTATCGCGAATGAAAAATACGAAAAAATGTTCAATTTTGTAATTTAGCCATTTGGTTGTTCGACATAAGTCTCTATACTTTCTGTGGTTGTGAATTGCGAATCTCAACGAAAAAAAGAAAGTAGAATTCTGATGGAAACGAGTGAATGATTCGGTCGGGACTCGTAGATAATTCATCGCACGTGCCTTCCAAATGATTGAGCAGTAGAGAAAACCATGTGTAGTCAGCCAATCGCACGAGTGGCTGTCTGAATAAAATTGTCGAATGAGACTTGAACGACTGTGCAATGTGCTTGATGTTGGTTCGACCGATGCAAAAAAAATCCATTCTCGAGTTCATCCACTTGTGCAGGCACACCGAATTGCTCTGACGGCATAGAATTTTTTTTATTACTGTAGACAGACATATGGATATTCATCCATCGAATAATTGAATTGCTTTTTTCTAGAAATCGACTTGTTTGTTCAATTCGCTTGTTTTTTTTTACCACCCGAGTTTCAAAACAACATTTTAACTAAATCAACATTTACAAGGAGTCTGGGTAAAAACTGTCTGTGGGTCGACTCAGGAGCAATCATAGGGTCGCGCGGGAAACTGTAGAACAAACCGGCCAACCGAATAATGGCGGCTCCATATTACTGACTTACTGAGTGAGATCCAGGTGGTTAGCATAATCACAAACTCCCAAAAACTGCCTCTCGCTCGCAGTTTTCATTTTTTATATTAATACGCGAAACAGTGGATGGAATTTCGAGATTGCGGAAACTACCGTCAAACACCCAATCATTTCTTTAGATTTCATTTTTTTTATGTTCCCAAAAAGATCCATACAAATATTCATGTATATTTGCATTAAGGGACATCCCCTGCTCAAGTGTTGATATAAAATAGGGAAAAACGTGAGCCTCCCATGGTGTTGAACCCCCAGTGGGCATGTCTACGAATCGCTGTTAATTCTGATGTAAATTAACTCCCCAAGGATTTTCATTTTATCTCGTCACACCAGCGCCATAATACGTGTCCGCATGATCATTAGTTATTTCAGTTGACGCGTAGACCTTTTTAACGATCTTGCTCGCACTCCTATAGCTATTGGCATATAAAAACCTGTCGACTTGCTGTCGTATTTTCGCAAGATTGAGTTACAGGATTCCAATTACGTTAGCGAATCAATATTCTGCTCGATGTGGTTTCGATTCCATTACGTGCAATACGATCCAGAGCATCTTAGGATATAATCAATTCCACGTCCTTGCTTGTTACTCGATTTCGCAACGATAAAGTGAGTTGAGTCAAAAAAAACGATAACCAATCGTCAGAATGCCGTTTCGTTGGTAAATATTCTAAAGCTCACGTTGCTAGGGCTTTCTGGTTTGAAAATCATTCGTGCGTTACGATTTTTTTCATAGCTATTGATAAAATAGACATGAAATATTGATCGAATGCCTTTTTTGAATTTGGGCTTCCCTGTCTGTTTCAGAAATAGTAGAGGGTGTGAAAAGAGGCGGTGGGTCGCCTTTGAGGCCCTTGATTGACGAGGCTGTAGTCGAAGAACAGGTGAGAAATTTACATCTACTGTTTTTTATGTTTTTTTTTTTCAAAGCCCTTCTCTCGTAATTTACTTCCCGTCGGAGTTTTCATTCGGTATATTTCATACGCTTTGTTGAAAAAAAAAAATGACATAGTTCGCGTCACTTGTGGTAAATTTTGTGTTTGTTAAATTTTTCGTTAATTATTTAAAGGATTCACGTTTACAATTTCAATTCTTTTGAACTCACGTATACAATCATTTGTCGCCTTTTTTGTGTGATTTTGTAAATAGGTCGCAACTCTGATGCGACGATGCTGGGCACAAGATTCAGCGGATCGACCAGACTTTCCGGCACTCAAGCAGACCATTCGGAAAATCAACAAGTGAGTAAACTTTTCTCGTTACTGTCTTGCTATATACGTATGTATGAGAGCCAACGGCTATTCACACCCCATCGAGTTTTCCAGGACGTACGAAATTCGCATATCGCTTCCATGGAACCTCCATTTACTCCGACTAATTTTCGGTGCAACATTATTGATCAATTTCCAACTCTCGTTACACTGTTATTCAATTGATTGAAGAACACCTCCAGGCTTCGACCAAAGTTTCTATGAACCCTGAATGTTGAACTTGCAAATTTCTCGTAGTGCTCGGAAAATGATTAAAACACGATGTTCTGACCGTCCTCTGTGAGCTATTATACTTTTTTTATCTTGGCTTCCTCGTAGAGGAGGCTTGGAGCATCATGCTAAATTTTGAGGAAGCAATTTGCAGCGTTTTCAATCAAATTTTCACTCATTTATCAATTTTTTACTTAAAAAAAAAATTCGACAAATTTTCTAGGAAGTAAAGAGGAAGTACAGACTTGTGCACAATATCTTACAAAATTTGCAAAATCTAAAGCGGTTACAGGATTTTTCGAAAAAATTGGATTTTCGTAAAATTCAAAACAGCACAAAATTCAAACCGTTCGACCGATATTTTCCAAGTTCAATACCAAAATTCCTATTTTGATATTCTATTTATATAAAAAAAATTTAGAAATAATTTTTTAAATTTGCGGAAATTAGAGCGGTGACAGACTTTCTTTAAAAATTTCAAAATGCCGTAGAACTCGTATTTTTAGTGCAAAACGGGAGCAATGTAGCTCAAACAGTTCTCAAGTTATGAACGTTTGAATTTTACAGTGCCAGAACATACACACTCGCATCCGGACATTTTTTTAAAATATGGTTTTCGATGTGTTGCGGCATTTCGAGCACGTTGATATTTAAAGCTGGGGGAAAAAGATTTCACCGTCACAAATGAAACAAGCATCGATAATTCGATGCTTGCACAACATCGATGCTTGAACAAGCATCGAATTATCGATGCTTGTTATAAATTACAGATTGTGAATAAAAAATGTTGTTGGGAGTTGGTGTTTCACGAATTCCGTAATCCCGAAAATTTTTTGTGCAAAAATAAAAAAGGATTAATCTCGTACTCCGACAAAGGCTCGAGGACGAGAATGCGCTTGTTCATTGCCATCGGTCCATTTGTTTTTCCTATGTACGCAATATTCGTTCAAGGCTATACAGAAACTTTTCCCTCCCGAGGGGACCATTTTGGATCGTGGGTGATATGGGAATTCTCCGTGTAGTAGAACGCACGACACGAAAACATGGATGTGCCGAGGGTTGATTGAGAAGGGAGTCGAACGAGGGTGCGATATTTCCTGATCAATTCGCTCGAGCTTTATCACATTTTTTTCCCTTCACGTTGCATGACATTCAGAGAGCACTACTCTACACGTTAAATGGATTATGTCCTGGTACGTACGTATTTAGCCTGCCTGGAATGACTGCGTACTTTGAGGAAAAATCTAGTTTACTCATGACTCAACAGATTTCGCTTAGTATGCATAACTTAATTGGTTAATTCACCGAATTTAGTACGAGGTTTAGTTCGACACTAAAGCCCCTTTTGTCACGATGTATTTCTCATTCATTTATTGCGAACTTGCTGAATGATTAAATTTGAATAAAATTCCGAATGAATGACGGATTTTTTTGTAAAATCGTGTAACCGCTACAATTTTTGCAAATTTTGTAAGATATCGTGTATAAGTCTGTACTTCCTCTTTCTAGTTTTATGCAGAATGGAAGTTTCCTCGTTCATTTATCCGAATTTTTATTTCTCTCCATAGAAATTTCCATTTTGCAAGATAAAAAATCCCTAAAATTCGAGGTTGTCTCTCGGTAATATTCCGTAATTGTGTTTGGCCGAAAAATTACGCAAAGGTAGTTAGAGTCGACGGATCATCGTTGAGGAATAGAAACAAGGGACAATTTTCATTACGCAGGATGTAAATTTTCTTCAAAATGAAATTAAAAATCCCTCGTCTATCCGAAATTTTATTTTCTCTCCATAAAAATTTCACTTTTGCACGAATTCGTGCTAAAAATTGATCGCGATTCAAGGTTCTCAGTCGCTCTGTTCCCTCAATTCGAAAGACGATAATTTCCCCAGGATGATCAAAATCTCGTAAAAGTCTCTTGAGATCGACTTGAGTCTTTCGAAAAATGACTTTAAAGCGTCGCACTCGAATGAGAAATTTTGAACATCCGGCAAACAAGGGGGAATGTGGAAAAAGGAATCACGAGATTTGGTGCTCAAAATAATTGGAGTATTTTTTTAAAAAGCTCTGGTTAGCTGGTGTACACGGTCGGAAATTGTATTCGTTTTCCTCGCTGCCATCGAGACATGGAGTGTTGGTTTACTCGTTGACTCGTACTACTTGTACCCTCGATGAAGTGCCACTGTATCACTGAAAGAGAAAAATATACCTAACAAACGGGTTGGCAGGAGACACGAGCGACAGTACAGCTTTATACGTGTGTTGGAGTCGTTTTCCCTTTATCTCGCTCTCTGTCTCTCTCCTTCGCTCATCCTTCATCCCTCCTTTATTTTTCCATCCTTACGTTTCTCCTTCTTTCCACTCGCTCTCATTTTTCTCTTACTTTCCGTTCTCCCTCTTTATATACTCCGTTGGGAGTATAAAATCGGAATATCTACCCGCGTTTGCCAGGAAAACCGAGGGGAAAATGCTTCCATTATAGGGGAGGAGGGTCAGGAGAAGCGAAATACGGAATGTATTGATGTTTCAGGAATAGCCCAAGAGGCAACGCTCTCGTTTGGGAGTACAGTCAATTTGACGAGACTTGACGATCGAGAGGTAAAAAAAAAAAAAATTTCAATGTTCGACGAGGTTGTATTGATCGAATAAATGATTCGTTTTATTATTCTGCAAATTTATATAGTAACGGATATTTTTTACAAAGAGGACCAACTCACAAACCATCGATAGCTCGAAGTCTATGCAATGGAAAAACTCTCGAGGTAGTTGGAAATTTTAATTATTTCCGAGTTGTTGGTAACCCTGAGTGGCTTTTATTTATGTACGTTCTCTTATCAAGATTGGGTTCAGAAAACTTCCAATACGACTGCAATTTACTTTGATATCAGATTTTCGTCCTGCTCTAGACGTTTTGTTAGTTCAACAGGAATTCGGGAAAGCAAACTCTGGACTAAATCACACTTTGGATAACGATCTTTCTCGTATATGGAGAGAATTTCGAACAGAAAATAAACGAGTTTAAATACTCGGAGGTGATAGATCGAAAATGTGTGAAAAAATGACAGGATTTAATGAAATTCTATTGCAAATGTTGGTTCCCTTGTTCGAGTCAATCTGCAGGGTCGAAAGCTCCGAATCTTTTTCATTTTGCTCGTCGTTTGTGCAGCTAATTTTTCTCTTCCTGCGGAATTCATTGAGAAATATTTTCAAGAGCCAGTTATTCGCACCGTGTCCGTATCGATTTTCCACGTGAAACTCACGTCGCTAGGTCAACCAGTCCAACGCTGCGACATCAAATGTTCCTTTTTTTTATCTTCTCTTCCTATTTTCTCGTTCTTTCCTGTATATAAGTTGCCTACAGAAATAAAAAGAGACTCGTTGAGGTCAGCTTGCTTGAAAGGAACATATTGTCGCGTGTATGTGTGGGTTTCAATGTGAGAGAGATTTCGAGGTAAAAGGAAAAAAAAACGAACGTCACGTAGCGAAGCTCAGTCTGTTTCCTCGAATTCTCTTATGCTCCTACTGCCTTGTCTGTCATGAATATATAGAATGAGCTGTCGCAGAATTTACTTCTACATTTTTCGCTCAAGTACATTTCGAACGTCTGCGACACATTTTTATCGTCGAACTCATGAAAATAAAAAATAAAAATAAAATAAAACGAATCGATAAGTAATACGGCTGTTTGCTTTGTCGTTATCTGGCTTGAAAAAATGTGGGCAATGTTTTTTCTGACACGATTGCGACCTGATTACCCTATTTCGAAAATTATGAGTGTCAAAGACCGTACTTCGTATATTTGAATATATATTCATCATTCAGCTAGTGCAGATCGAACGCAACCAATTTGCCAATTTTTGTTGCCGAACATATATATTTTGATATTTTTTCAACTTTTATTGCCAATATTTCCGTCAAACATCCGGTTACCCCCGATTTTTATCGTCGTTATGGATTCCTTATTAATTTTTTTACCAGTGAGGCAGTTTGCAACAGAAATTTGGAGGTATTGAGTTCTTCAATAATTAAATAGAAATGTGATAAGCGTGCAATCTACATAAGCTCCTGTATAAATTTTACGATTTTAAAAGTTATAATTCTTTGTTAACTGTTCGGTAACGTGGCTTGAAATTATTGCAATATCATTTTGCGGATGCACTTTTATTCAGTCGTGATAAAAACCAGTTAATTGTAGAGCAGTCGGGTTTTAAACGGGAAAGAACATGTTGACGAACTTTTTGTCACGAAATTTGGAAATAATTGTTTCCTCTGCGAGTCCTGCGGCTTTTCACGAGGCCGTCGCACTGCTCCGAGCTCCTTCGGGTCTTCGTGCTCCTTTGTTACTCCCTAAACTGTTGCTCATAGCAACTCCTATCTCCTGTAATTCCTCCCGTATCACATTTGCAAGGGAGCTGAGGGCAATTCCCAAAAAGCTGCTCAGCATTACGAGAAACAAAAAAAAATAGCTTCCTGGACAGTGGATCGTGGGTGAACCGTTGCGTTGCTGTAGTTATAAAAAAGAAATTGAAACAAAACCTGCATGAGATTTCGGACACCCTGTCCATTGGATTACGTATGGGAGAGTGTGAAATGGTTCACAGCCGCAGCAATCCCTCTTCGGTTTCTTTCGAACCGTTCCAATCCCCTGTAAAATGTATTGAGGCGTTCAAGGACGAGAAAAGCTTCCTGCTACTCGCCCATTTTCCGGGTTTGTGTTTGTCCGTCTTCCTTTCTATCGCTCTTTTCTTACACTTCCTTACCTACTTTATTTGCTCTTACCGGAAAGTGCAGCGCGTGAAAACGGAAGGGAACGTTAGTTTCCGATCCTCGCTCACAAGTGTATTGCCAGCTTTCAAGCTCCGGAAAGTAGTCGCGTTTGAAAATTTTTTACAAACCGTTACAAAGATCCAACCAGAGAATTGACTTCATTTCGGCATCGATGGCGTTCCTTGCCTAAAAATATCTCGAAATCTGTTGGCAAACTTTTCCCTCGTTATTATCGTTACAGTTTCTCAAAGGATCCTTGTCACGTTTTCATCAATCATTCATTTTTATATGTTGTCGTTTTGCTGCGATCTCTCAGAAATGAATCTGCTCAGGCATTTTTATTTGATACTATAGCCGTGCCTGCGGGCTTCGCCCCACAGCACACCTGGTTGGCACTAAAGGGTACAGCTTAATGTGAAAAGTGACATTTTTTTTTAAATCCTCAAACTTCGACTTTACGAATATCGCTAAAACTTTTTTTTTACAAACTGCCGATCGACCTACCGCTTATTATCTTCGTTTTCGAATTATGTTTGGACTGGTAATTGGCGATTTCTTATTGATTATCATTTTTTAGTTGCTTTCGAACTTTCAAAGTGGAATGAATGACGAAAAATGCGGTTTTTGGTCGAGTTAAAAAAAAAATAAAAAAATTATCGGAAGACAATACAGTCCCAAACCTATTCCGATTCATGAGCTTTATTCCTGTGAAAGATTCATCAATTAATTGGTTCAGTGGTTTTTGCGTGAAAACAGCAAAAACACAATTTTGTAGCAGGGTTTTATAAATATAGAGATTCTCATTTTATGGCAAACAACATCGCGTTGTGTGAACAATGAATCTCCTCTTTTATACTCTCACGTTTCCCAACAGAGGGCTCTCTTCCTCGTGACCTTTTATCTTGGATAAGGCTAAACAGTTCGTTAAGATGATCGGGATAAGAGATTCCGAAACAGTCTTGAAGAGCCAACGGCACTTATTAGTGGGTCGTCACAGGGTTCGGTCGATCGGGGAATGTTCTCATCACGAATCCACCGAATTTTTATGTTGCTTATTGTTCCCAATTGGTACAGTAAAAGATCATTGCTCTGAAATGAAGTATCGGACCCAAATTGACGCCCAACTCTTCACCTATTCTCGTAGGGAATCGATTGGTGTCTCTGATGAATATTGATATTAAATATATCAATACCAAACAGTGTAATTTGTTGGATCCGTGTGCCAGTTACGGCAGCACGAATAGGGCCTTTTTCGTTTCGTATTATTTTTTTTGTATTATTTGGCCATTTTAGTGCTGAAATTGATTGTCACACTTGGCCCAAGTGAATTTTCCTTTTTTTTTGCAGATATTTAATTAGTGCGCCAGTATTTTGATAACTATGCCGGGTCTTATCGGTCTACATGGTCTCCAGAACATTTCCGGGTATAAGAAATGTGACAGTCTTTATCGGGTTATTGGGAAAATGTCGCATACACACAAATATTTGGCGGTAGTGTTTTTTGATGAAAAAGACGAAATTGGAACAAAAAAACTACAGAATATTTGCAAAATGTCATACCGTGGTTTTCGTTTGAAAAAGTAAAGCGACTAATCATTTCTGATTCGCAACGGTCAAGTCACGTAAACTTGGGTGTATATGAAGTGGAACACCTTGATGCTTTGAAAACATACATGCATTCAGTCGTGGCGCATTTCAGAGTGTCAATTGCTACAGATTTGATGGCTTTCCTAACAACCACTCAATTTTCGTCACAGCCCGCTGGCTATTCGATCGACTCATCTTTTGCACTTCATTCGAAACGGTTCTGTTATTGATCGGCAATATAGAAGTCTTCCATTCTCTACATGACTACTCCGCTAAGATTTTTGAAATCTTAATTAAAAGTGGTAGCGAATGAGTTTCGTTATCCAGGACTCGCTAATTCAGGCTGTTTTATTTTTGACTTGGTCGACTTTTTTTAAAACCCGCCATTTCCCTTCTCTTTGAATTATTCTCAACTTGTTTCCACGTATCGTGCATTTTCATTACTTAAGGTCTACAAAATTCACGAGTGCAGGAAAGTCGAGAACCATCAGTTGATTGGTAGTCACGTACTTCCGTATTCAGCCTCGTACCAATGCTCCTTCGTTGTTCCAAAATAAAGCGCACTTACGTTCTTTGACGAACTCCAGATTCTTTTTTATTACGAAAGCACTTTTGTTCTTCACTCTCGATAACTTCTGGGAGATAATTGTAATTGAGTAATACTGTTAACCCTTCAAGTGCACACCTCCTATAAGAGCATCTTGGGTCAATCTGACCCATGCCTGTTTCAAATCGTCGTATTCTGGTAAAAATGCATTTTCTGTTTTTTTTTTTGTGGGGACGTTTTTTCTTATCAAATTAACAAAATGACCCAGTGTGCACTCGAAGGGTTAAAACTGAAAGATAAATTGCAAACAAAATTCGCAGCGAATTTCTTAAAAAACGGTAATAAGTTGGAAAAAACTGAACTTGATACTGAAATATAAATAACGTGCACAAATTAACAAGCCCGACGTCTCGAGGGTCGTTGCTCATGGGCTCCAGCGATTAACTGTTCAGAATTCGCAAAGTTCACCAAAACGAGAAATCTCTACTGGTTTAAATTTACCGGAACCATGGATCGAAATAGTGTAGCTTTGAGAGCTGGAATCCAGAGACCTTTTCGAGCAGTTATATCCTTGCCGGTGAACACGTTCTGCACGTCTCTGTTTAATGCTCTCGTCTAGGCAAGAAGACATTAAAACTTTTGAATTTCTCCGAGACTGACGCTTTCCACGAGACCTACCATAGTCGGAGTTGAACAAAAAGATATTCCAACAATGATCGTTTTGTCATTCTGTTCAAGTAACGAGAAAATTTATTGCAGTTGAACTGTCAAACTGTCATCATGACATCGCAGGAGTATGCGCGGTCATGGCTTCTAGGAACACAGAAGAAGGAATTGAAATGGTAGATGATCATGACAATTGGAATTGCTTAATGTTTTAATTATTGTTGCTGCAAAAGTGTAGAGAGTTCCGCAAAAACATGTGCAACTTGATGGACACGTTGACGAATGAGAGGGAGAGAGAGAGAAAGAGACAGTGGTAATGATCGACGGATCAGTTGCGTCGAAAAGCAGGACGGAAGGCTGTCCTGTCATGGACAGGTAGCTCTCATGTTCCTGATAGAACTGGACATGTATGGGACAGCTCTGATCCACGGATTAGTGCGTTTCCCATAGAGAGTACACGAGTTACGTGTGTGTGTGTGTGTGTGGGGTTAGTACGTCATAATCTTCCGGTTGGCATTTCAACTGTCGCGAGGCACAACGGTTTTGGCTTTTCACGCGAGCCATTTCCCAATAGCACTCTTGGTTGATGATTTCCTGACAGGAACGACGTACCAAGCATTCACCGAGATTCGCTCACACTCGAGATATTAAGTTTATGATGCGAAGCTCTGTCGACAAAGCCAGGAATATTCATCCCTTGTGGGTCAAGCCCCTGTTCGGACGAAACCACCTCTTAGATGGGTGCTCGTTTGTCACATACCGGTTCTACTATTGATCGCTGAGTAAAGCCACCTCACGATGCTGTTAACCAAGTAAAAGCTTTAGTCAACATATAGTTCGCTGTCGCAGCACACATTTCCCACATTGGACAAAATTCTGGAGGATTTGCATAGAGGGAAGTGTAATTCTCCAGTATTCACTGCACATTAGTTACATGACATGTGCAGCTGAATAAAGCAAATCATTCGACTGCATGATACCTCACGAAAAGAAAACCACATGGCAAACGATTGTGTCTTTATAATTTTTGCTCTACCTGGTTAATTCGGTTCCCCCGAATTGAGAGCACGCGCAATTCTCGTTTCGTCCTGCTTGGTTGAGCCTACGTAGCACGTCCGGGTGCTATTCTATTACAGAGTCGATATGCATCAAAGCTTTATGAGCGTATAATCAACATTGTAATTTGCCTCGCTGATTTTCAACAGACTCTGTTGATTCCCCCATATTCCCTGGTTCGTACTATTCCACCACTTTCTGCGTAACTCCATGTCCTGTTTCAATATTATAATATCGGTTCAGCCACGGAGAAAACAGGGGCCTCCAAATTTAGAATTAATGCTTCTAAAAAACAATGTCATTGAATATCAAAAAGTATTGAATGGAAGATAAAAATCGTAATTATATGCTCGCGCCTATGCGAGAATAGTTTCAAATGTAATGAGCACGCACCATTTTGTAATATTCGGTGTGAGAATCATTTTGACACTTCTACTGCAACGAGCCTTAGATTTCACCGAACTGCCAGTAAACTGCTATATTTTCTAGCACCGAATGTTAGAATTTGAGGCCGTATTGTTCTTCACATGCGAAACACTCGGAAGCACTTTTTTCGTAAAATAAAGGTGAAAAAATCCATCAAAGGGACTTGCGTCGTTGGACCTCAAGAGTCACCTTTTTCCCATCCCCTCGTCGACGATTAAACTTTAATGAAGATTCTGTTTCGTACGTTGTGTCAGGCGAACATTAACGATCATATGACTCAGCCGTCTATCACGCTATAGTATCATGTCCAACACTAATGAGACACGGGCTGTTAAACGCTTCATAAACTTTCTACGGTTATGAACAATCTCAACATTCATTTCGTCAAAAACACTCAATTCTCATTCTCATTGCGTGAAGAGCAAGGGGACTCTATAGCAAACGAGATTGGAGCTAAAAAATTTGAATTATACAATTAAGAAAAAAAAATTATGCTTTTTTTCACCGTAACGCTGGAATAAATTGGTGGTCCACGCAACAAAGTGGAGGAACGGCGTCGCCTTACAAATCCTGATGTTGTATGCACGATATAATATCGTCGTATTGTCGACGGTTTGATTTCACGATTGCAGACATATCTTCCGCATATCAAACGCTCTGGTCAGTTCACTCGCATAGTTCAATGAAAGCCAGTGATATTAGCGAGGGAGTAGATCCAAGTAATGAACTAATTTACTCACGATCCTCGCATTCTCAAATATCCTGTCATGTGAATAAATAAATCAACGCGTTCACCAAGAGAAAAATCTGCCGATTCGAATTGTCATTGAATTCAGCAAGTGGCAGTATTATCCAGACGAAAAATGGAAGCTCATTGCTGTGGCCATCGAGATTCTTTTCAGTACACTCTGTCAAATGGATTGAAACTACTATGTCAAGTGCTGAAATTGTGTAAAAACGTTGACCAACGACATCTATTTCAGTTGCTTCGGCCTATGAACGCGTTTACCTTTGTAATTTCTATTAAACGTGAGTGTGAATGTGGATTTACGATATTGAAGTTTGCATCGTTGGAGTCCGACGAAAAATATTTTTTCTATTTCCGGAATCATATCAATTTATCTTTGACATTCAGTCCACTGGGTCCCTGAGACCCAGTGTGCTGGAAGCAGAATCTATGGAACCTAAAATATTCAGTACTCTTTTTACAAAAATTACCATAGATGGACACTGCGTGTTAATTTTTGGCTCTGCTTTCGAAAAATAAAACAAAATAATGAATTTCGTTGTATTGCAACGATGCAAACTCCAACATCGTGGGAATTATTTCTGTTCTCGCAGCTTCAAAGGTTTGCTATATATTCTTAATGTCAACCCTTGGCGTTATTCGCTCTACCTAAGCACATTATATCAACCTGTAGTGGAGGAAATTGAATCGAGCTTCAGCGAAGTACTTAACAGAGCTTTTCACCCTTCATCACTCGTTCCTCGCTGCTTTACGAGGCTACACTTCGAGAAATCATCGTGACGTTGAAATTTTTACGTGCGCTCTCGTACAGTAGAGTGCACATTAAAAAACACAGGTCTCCTTTATTCAGAACGGGCGATCGATATGACGAAAAATTTCATCGTGCTAACATTCTCTTTGAGCGTATCCTTCCTACTGAATCTCATTGCGAATTCCTTCAAACACATATGAGCATAGGATCTGAAAATAGAGAAAACTACGAAAGTCTAAAAATCAACAACTCAGACTTTGAAGTTGACCCACGAGCCAAAAGCTCATTATCCATTCACGTGGCTCATTGCATTCTGAGTGCGGAGGTGAATGCAGCAATCTACGCGCGAATAAGTTCGAGAATCCCCGCACGTGTCATATACGAAAATATTGTTATGTCCCCTTCGGGAGCTGGTTTCGACATCAAAATGTCAACTATACAATTACAATTAATCGACTCTTTGTATAACCTGAAATTCGTATCATTCGAGAATTGAAAAAATTCATTTTGTCGATCAGTACGATAAAGTAAAATTATGTATTTGCAGAGTCAGCATCTCAGTTTTTGAGAAAAAGTTCGGATCTTTGGACCATTATTTTGCTCGTTTTTTTCTTGGTTAAAATATATTCCGGCAGTAAAAAAACACACGAAGATAAATCCTGGTGAACAGTTCCGTTTTTTTTCGTAAAGCGAATGGCGCCCGAAAAACTACAATCGAAATAATGAATCTCCATAAAGTCAACATGGACATTTCTAGCCCATGAAAAATGATGCCTGAATCGAATCCACCTTTTCTTTGTTCGCCGATGAGTCAATTTACGCTTCCCGTAGTTTTGTCCGCCTCCGAGGAACATTAAGGAAATGCTCAAGATTTTCATTCGGTCAGAATTGCCACATCCAACTTTTTTTTCGACTGGATTATATTTCGAGAAAATCAGGAGAACCAATTTGTTAAGTTCTCAATAGGGCTTCCTTTTTTCGATGTTGAAATAGTTGTATGGAAGAAAACTTGGACATGCGAACGGTCATTTGTTTTACTGTGATGGCTCCTCCGTTTCTTTTCCAATTTCCATAATGGCACATTTGTCTAAAATTCACGAGATTTTTTTGGGGGGTTTTTTATTTCAATATTGTGCAACTTGTCCATTGAATTTATTGAACAATTTATCATTCGGGCGATAAATTTCAATGACGGTGGAATACTTGGAATTATTTGTTAGACAAATGAAATTTTGATAAATTTATTCGTTTGTTTCATCAATAAATCTGGCACGAACGAATTGTTTATTTCAGAGACTACGAAAGCAGCAATATTTTGGATAATTTGTTGTCGCGAATGGAACAATATGCAAACAACTTGGAAACTCTTGTGGCCGAGCGAACTGCTGATTATCTCGAGGAGAAGCGCAAGTGCGAGGAGTTGCTGTATCAGCTTTTGCCCAAGTAAGATTACTCCGGTTAATTATTATCTGTCATTCCACTCTCGCCATTCCGTCCTACGAATTTAGTAATTAACGTTGTACACAATCCTGCAAAATATTTTATTCATTTCACCTGCAAGGATGAATCGTCAACAGAGGAAAATGTCCTGCTTCGAAAAGTGTCACGGAAAATTTCAACATTTTTTTTCGTATTTTGAAAAATTATTCAATTCAAAATTGAATAATTTTTAATTAAGGAGATTTTTAAAATTGTGACTTTACGCAGAATCCAGAAAATGCTAAATTCCGAGACACGTTTTCATACGGGTTTTCAGCCGAAGGGTCAAGAACCCTATACACTTTTCTGCATGGGTCGCAAATTTTTTTTGAACTCTATCCACATGTTGGATGATGGAGAGATGAAACTTTATATCATGTGTGAGGACAGTGAGCTCGTTATTGATGAAAACGGTGAATTTATTATTCTGAGAGGAAAAACTGTTGGCTTTGCTTTCCCCTACGTGCAAATATTCCAACGTTGTTTTCGACGTATATCCTTTAATTTTCTGACGACGAGGAAGCAGCATTTCGTGCATGAAAACACAAGTCAAAGACGAACGATTCCATCAAAAGCTTCCGGACTCTCGAGTTCGTCGTGCACTCATTAGTTCCTTGTGCTTTTGAGTAACTTGATCTTCTTGCCAGAATAGAGCGTTCATAGCAATAGCCACGCAGAAATAACGCTTTCCACAAATTATTGACGTTGCATGATGAGGTTCAACGAAATGTCATCCACGCGATCCTTGACCACAGAATCCTTTCGCGATATTTATTTCCTTGACTCCAGGGATTGAAACAGGAAGAAAAATTCCATCCACTGTCACCGTTGCATCCCAAATGCATTTTTTTCCTCCGAAAGTATCCTCGAATTTCGAACTGCGCTTCACTTTTTTTTCGTTTCTCACTTTCATATTAAAATTAGAGGAAAAAAAATCCTCGCTCCATTTTTCAAATATCGTGACGCTGCCACTTATAGTATCAAATGAAAGTCATAAAAGTTCGAAATAAATTTAATTTTTTGGAAATATGAAAATAATTTAAACTCCTGTGACCCACAGAAGCACCTTGTGATACGAATCAAATTATTTGCGACCGTCATTAACGAAAATTTAGGACAAAAAAAAACTCACGAAATTCTTAGGTACCACGTTAAAACGCGTGGTCGAAATTCGCTTCAGTTTAAATATAGAGAGTGAATTAAAATCTGAAGTTGAATCTAACGACGTCAAAAATGACTGTATAATTCCAGGTCCGTGGCCTCGCAATTGATATTAGGTCAAAGTGTGATAGCCGAGACGTACGACCAGGTGACAATCTACTTCAGTGATATCGTTGGTTTTACGAGCTTATCGGCAGAGAGCACGCCCCTCCAAGTGGTCGATCTTCTCAACGATCTCTACACGTGTTTCGATTCGATTATCGAAAACTTTGACGTATACAAGGTAAGTTTATAAAACGCTTCATTTCAATACGTAATTACTTATCGAACTCTGATTGAAAGTCAATTTTGGCTCGTCACTTTGTGCTCCCCGTTTATAATCCCTAAAATATACCGAGTATTATTTTACTATTTATTTTTTTATCATTTAAAGGCCCAAGGCTCCTCCTAACTCACCTAATTACCGAACTGCCCTTGATAGGTGCGTCTAGCACTTTGATAGCTATTCCGAATCTTTAAATTATTTATTTGCCAACCTGCTGAATATTTCTATCCCGTAAGTTTCTCTCTGCCCTCTCGCTACACGTCCGGGCTTAACAGATTGGTCAGCGATTTTTTGAAAATCGTTTATATTGACTTGGGCTTGAGCTTGAAGAATCGATTGAATGTCTGTACCAAATATGATGGAATAACGAACTTGATGATCGAGTTTGAAGTATGGAAATAGAAACCCCTTTTTTGTGAAGTACTTCACGTCATAATTGGATGAATCCTCGTTTGATAACGTGCACTTTCTTGAGTGCAGTAGGTGGTACATGGGTGGGTGGATCGTCGTGTGTCTGTGAGCATGGGAAAGATAGTGCAGTGGATGCTTTGCTTGGGAGATGAAAATTCTAACACTTTTGCCTTTTCCTTTTGATTCGAGAACACAAAGGATAATTTTCTCGACTGGATTGAATCAACTGAAAGAAATCACTTCAAAGTTTTAACGATGAACACTTGGAAAATGTTTGCCAATTGCAGTGAAATATTAACCCTAGAACGGTAACATTTCTTTTACTTATTCCGGTAACCTGGAATCACAAAAGACCGGAATTTTGAAAAATTCATATCTCCGGTAAAATTAAACGAAAAGGGTTCAACTTGGGCTCATTTTTTTCGTTTTTTAATGCAGGATGCCGTGAGCTTAGGGCAATTCGGTTTGAAGACGAAAAATTAGTTAAAAATGCGGTAAAATGATGAAAAACGGGAGAACGAAGGGCAAAAGATTTTTTATGCACTCGTAAACAATCGTAAAAATATTTTTTGAATCATTCAAATAATCTTCTTCATTAATTGAGAGGAAAAAAAGTGATAGAATTTCCTGAGCGATTTTTGCTATTAGCCATAAATTTATTTACGTCGCAGCTAGTGATGCACATAAGATGCAATAGATAAGCTTACCAAGCCTGAGGTCTATCCTGGCTCGGTTATAATATCGTAAAAGTGTTCCCCGCTGCTTGGCGTTGCGCTGGAACCTTCGCTTCCCTGGCAACGACGAGACACGATCGTTATCGCCCAAGCTATCATTATTATCCTCAATTATTACGCAATAATGAACTTTTAATTACACGCCTTATACGAGGATAATATTTTCAAAACAAAGTTTGTTTAATTGAATATGTTAATAGCTTAAAATCGTAGGATAACTTTGCTTATGAGATATTTTTGCTTTTCAAATTCTTTTTAACACTGAAATCCAACAGCTGATTTACTTTTTTCTCCTTTTTTCTTCCTCTGTTGATTTTGGATCTTTGCAAAATATAGCTTTTCAGTCTCTCAATGAAAAATCACAGAAAATACTCTATTCTTGATAAATCAGTTGTAGAATTCGTCGAGATCGAGTTTTATCGTGCTCCTGGTCGAATCTGAAGACGAGGGAAAAATCATGTTTATTCAAAATTATGAATTATTTCGCTGCATTCGGACAGGGAAAACGAAAATAGCTGTACAGATATTTTTGCGGTAAATGATTTTTATTTATGCTTAGTAAACGTTTTCGAACACTTATTGGAGATTCTAGCTCGTCCAGAAACGTGCTCGGTCAATTAAATATAATTTCGTTGAAATTTCCAATGATCCAATTATAGCCTGGAAAATGTCACGTTGCCACTTGGAACTTTCTGTTCCACGTTGTACTAATTGGCTATTGGAGGCTTTCCCAGTGTAGCCCTTTTTGTTCAATGGGAAATTCATTGTCCTGGCGAGTCGACTTTTCTTGCCATGGATAAGGAGTTGAGGAAAAAAAAATATTCGATTGTGTTCTTTTCCGTGTAACTTTGTCGATTTGTTTGATATTTGAAGGAGAAACTTTTCTGCTACGCATCTCAAGTTGCCACGTTTTACGAGGTCCAATGACCCATTTGTAACTCCGACATCGACGAATCCACCGAAAGCGGACCGATGCTCGTGTCATCGTCTTTTCTTTCGACCCTCTTACCCCAACGCCCCAGTCACGAGTCGTGCTTAATCATCCTCTCGTTTTTTTCTTCCCCTTCCGTTACTCCCTCGTCGAGGAAGAGCCAAGCTTTTTTTTGCCACGTGCGCGCGCCTCAATAAAGCCTTTGGTTTGATTTCTTATCCTTCGAGATAAGTGATCACCAGCTCGTCGATTATCATCGAATGTCGCACATCCTTCAATACAAACGAAAGTAAAAGCTCATAGAACAACGACGATGCAGTCGCCCCGCTAAAATGAACCAAGAGATCCGTAAAACTTGTTAATGATAATTGTTCAATGAAGAGCTTGAAAAACGTCGCGAAATTTGTACACGACCTCCTGAATACTTCAGGTAAAATCATACCAAATTTCAAGAATTCTATCATCATTACTTCAACCACCTTAAGGGTTGAAATAAAAAATGACAAGATAATTCGGAAAATTTAGTATTTTTTTGTATGAAGTATTTAAGAGGTCATGTGTCAAAATTTCACGACGAATAGGAAGCTCGTTATGAAGAGATTAACATATGGTTACGAACAATTTTTTAAACAAATACGAAAAACGTTTGTCAATAAACTTCGTTTTGTTTCCGTTGCTTTCAGTCCATTGTAGACATTCAAAAGATGAGAGGTCAAAAATAAAAACTTATCGCAAAGTTATAGCAGTTATCATAAGACTACATTTGAGTACACTTAATTTATTAATGTTAATTGTCCAATAACGAGTTTCCTCATCGTCGTTAAATTTTTACACGATTTTTCAAATACTTCATGAAAAAACATCCCAAATTTTCTTATCATTTGCGATTTTTGACTCAACATCCTTAACATCAGTCAGGACTCGTTGCTACTTCGAATTTTCACCGCAATTTTAAGAGGAATCGAAAGAATTGCGCTCGGAGCTCAAATTCATTTTCCACAGCAAAAACTTTCAATTATTTCACTTGCCAAGAATCCAGGAAAGAAATCCAAAGACAAATATCAATGCGTTTATCGACAGCGAGCAGTTGAGAAAAATTCCGAACATTTGTTCGTTTTTTTTTCTCACGTCCTAGGTCGTTGCGAACGTAAACTATTTTCCAAAGTTTTCATCTTGAATATTCTAGTCATTAACGTATTTCATATCGTTTGTCCAAATGCTTCCATTTACTGTGCAACGATTTTTTTATTTTCATTTTATTTGGGAAAAAACGTCCGCAGAGCGAATTGGCTTTCCGCAGCAGAATCGAAGCAGCAGCATAATAATAACAATAACAATAATAATAATAACAAAGAGAGTTATAGCGATGATGACAATAATGATGATAATTTTGCTGACAAAAAAGTCTTTTTAAGGGATGTAGTGGCGTTTCTTATTATTCAAATGGGGTCAACTATCCAAGAGTACCTGACGCAGGCTTGAAAATCGATCGAAACGCGAGCGAGAGAAAGGAAAAGAGAGACGAGGTTACACGTGCAGGATTCGCGCTTGAAAATTTTTTCCTCTCTCGTCCTCTTCCACTTTCTTCAGCTTTATGTCACTTTCTCTTTTTCCAGTCTTTTGCCTTCCTTCCTAATTTTCCATATCACATTGTCATGCTCTTTGTTCGCTTTCCTGCCTCTTCGTCTCTTTGTCCGTATCTCATCATTCCTATTCGCTTCTCTCCTCCTCTAGCTGTTTTTTCTTTATCTTTCCTCTACTGATTGTTAAGAACGCTCAATGACCATGCGAGTGCCACAAAGAGATCGTGTCCTCCGTCTCTTTGGTGCTATCCCTTAAGTCCCGCTAAAACTTCTATATATACAAGCTAAAACAATTATTTGCAAGATACGAAGCTTCGTCCTCTTTTCGCAGCCAACTGTTCGCTCAATTTAATCAAAAGACTGTTAAGGAACGGATCGTGGTGATGCCGAAACGAAGAAACTTCGAGAAACATTGTTTCTCGATCTCAAAGCCTGTCGGCTAGTGTTTTTTCTGCTCGTTCCAAATTCCATTATCGGCTTGTTTCTGCTAGAATTCGAAATTTCAATTGCACTCGGAGAGAATGCATTTTTCATGCGAGCAAATTCAGCATGGAAATCTACTCATTTCCCTGTACTTTTGTGCATGCTAATTTTTATCAAATCCCTTTTCTACAGTTGCGCTACGTCGTGAGAAAAATAATAAGCCCGTGACAGTAACAAAAACACTTTGAAAACTCACGAGAAAAACAGCAGTTGACTGAAAAATATTGATACTATTAATTCAACCCTTAATAATCACACGTCCATATTGTGACGTAATAGTCATTGGGGGTGTTATCGACCCCAATCACTTTGGAAGGCGACAAAGAGTTGAAAAAACTTAAAAAGAAAAATACTACGATGTATTTTCAATACTTGAGTAACGACCATGATGATTGTAGTTCATTCGTGCAATTTTTAATATTAAAAAAATGTCGAAAAAAAAAATTCTGCAGATATGACTTTTTTTCTACAAAAAATGATGCAGAAATTGTGTTTTTCCATTTAAAAAAAAATAAAATCGTTCCATAAGTCTGAAATAGCATGCTTTCAGGTGGGACCGATTAAATTAGCCACCGTTCGAAAAAGTATACCCCAGGTTTTACACCATCTGCTTCCTACGGCTTCCAAAACCGAATTAACGGGCCCTTTCAAATAATAACGACGAGGCTCCCTACTAGAAGGCTCAATATACCAATAGAGGGTGTCTCAAGTCCCATTCTCTCAAAATTTCTATTTCGTATCATCGTTCGAAAGCAGTTGGGGTAAAATTAACCCATTGGCACTATTAAGGGTCAACGAGCCTTTATAAGATACAGTTACGGCGCAAATAGTGCAAGTGTTACGTCCACGAAATTTTTCACGTTCATCAGGCTCAGGAAAGTCGGAAGGTGACTTTGAGAATTCAGTCAAAATAAATCAAAGACAGCATAAAAAATGAGATTGTTTGATGCCAAGCTGGCAAGAAATTTACTGAAAACTGAAATGTACGTTAAAAGCTTTTTGAATCTCGTTATAAATCTTCCGTTTATCTCGTTGCTGACTCGTGAACGAAATATGGAGAAAAAAAAATTGAAGCCGTCATTTAAATTCACAAGGCGACATGTTGAAATGCAAATAATGAAAAAGTAATTCAATGGCACCCTCGGTTGGACGTCGATTCGACCTTTTTCTTCTTTTACAAAACCGCCAAAGCTGGGGGATGCTATTGACTTAGGACGAGAAGCTTTGACTTTGACGTTTCCTTGCAGAGGGTAGACGCTTATACTTTCTATTGAAATTTTTTTCTCCTGTCTACAAGAGACTCGAGCGTCGCCTCGTTATCAGCCAGAATGAGACCGTTTGTATATGCAACAAAACGTGCCCTTGACCCGGAAATCTTAAGATTAGTGGCTCATCGTGACTCGTGTTTATAGAAAAATCACGAAACCGATAATTGATTGGAGAGAAAAAAAGGACTTGACGATTGGCATTTTTTTCATATCTCCGTCATTATTATTAAATCTTTATAGATAACTAATTGTGGCGCTAAAAGTACAGAAATATGAAAAGTTTACATTTTTTCTTTCAAAATTTTTAAACTGATTTTACGAAAATCGATATAATTTTTTTTTTTACAAACTAGTACTCGAGCTACTGCTCATCATCTCCGTTTTTTAGTTGCTTGTGAACTTTGAAAGCGGAAAAAATGACGAAAAATGTGATTTTTTGGTTCGGGTTACCGAAAATTAAAAATTTTCGGAACGCGATACAGCCTGGAACGAATTCTGATTAATGAGCTGCATTCCTGTGAAAGATTCATCAAAATTGGTCCAGTTATTTTTGCGTGAAAAGGGCACAACCACAATTCCGTGGTATAGTTTTATATATAGAGAGATTATTTGTTGGATTAACAAATGATGGCAGCTTTAATCGTTTTCAACTCGTAAGAATTGAATTCGAAATAATTGTCTTGACTTTTAATAATTAAATACAATTATCTTGTCACATGTGGTTGTATTTAGCAGACATTATTTTACAAATAGTACACCATGTTTTTTTACCATCCAGAAAAGAGGCCCTCGTTGTGGCTCGTCCTGTGATTTATTTTCTAAAATACTTGGGTAATAAAAAAGAGCTCGAGATTCGTTGATCGTCCTGTCTCCATTTTCTGCTCTCTCTTTAATAATGAAAAAGCACCAGCTCAGCACCGCTGGTATTCCCATGTTCAATAAAGTTTTATTGGTCTATTTGTTTGATTCCATTTTACAGGTTGAAACGATAGGAGACGCGTACATGGTGGTTTCGGGATTACCGATGAGAAATGGCATGAACCACGCGAGGGAAATTGCCCGAATGGGACTTGCACTGAGGGAGACTGTCATGACATTCAGCATTCGTCACAGACCTACCGAACAACTGAAACTCCGCATTGGCATGCATTCCGGTAAGTTGCTTTCTTCCGCTTGGGTCGAGAATTTTTTACTTTCAATTTTTGGATTTTCGAACTCGAGGAGCCCTCGTTGTCATAACGGGTCAATCAGACCCAGAGCGTACGTCATACACCAAAAATGGTGAGAAAATGACAAGAGTGAATTCACGTTTTTGTTTTGTTTTTTGATTCTCAAATGTTGGCGATTTTTTCATCGATTGGAAAAGGACTGCCAGTTGCCATTTTCGACATTTCGATTTTCTCGAATACGCATTGGTTGACGTTGAACCATTCGAAAATGTCAAGCAATTTGTCTTCGTCGAGGATTGACTCAACCGAACTTTCAATTAATCGTGTCTATCAAGCTGCTCCGTTGCGAGCTGTTTTCTCTCTGCCATTTATCTTTTTTTTCGCTCGCTCCTTTTTTTTGCATTCTATCACAATTTGACGCCACCTGGTAAGATTCATGAACCCCATACCGTGTGGAATATCTGTCAAAGATAGCGATCGATCAATTCTCTTGGTGGTGCGAGTCCGATTTTTTTCATGGGCTCCTCACGAGGACACTTTCGCAGACTGGACGAAATAATTAGTCCGGATGGAGGAATTAACGAGTCCGGAAAATTTGATGAATAATTTTGATGACATGGGGAAATTGGTTCTAGTTGGAAAGCCGCACGTACAGGAAAATCAAATTTTCTTTTTGTTTCCGAATCAGTTTTACTCATCCATTCGATAGGGCCAGATTTTTTTTGTGGATAAAGGATTTAGTTAACTTTTTTTCATTTTTTCTTTGCTATACTGAAGATTCTGCTACGCAGACGTGAACTCGCGGGTTAATTAGTTTTTTGATTGGATCTCGGTCCGAGATTGATTCGCCAGAGGCGTTGCATTTATCTAGCTGGAGTGCAAATAGTCCCATATAGCATCCTCTTGCCAGCTTATGCTCGACGTGCAAACTGGTTAATCACTCTCTTCACTTCCCTGGAGAGTCTGTGGACAGTCTTCTCCCATATTGCGTCGGAGCTTAAATTTATCGATTCGACGGAAGCAAATTCAGGCTGGCTTTCAACGTTTTTAACCGCCAATGAAAAACTGGCAGAGTTATGGCTTCCATTCAGTTTTAACTCATTGTTAACTCTCCGTGGACACACGGGGTCGGAAGGACCCTGGTCATGTTTAAACGCTTGCCACGTTGCCAGGATCGTTCCGAACGAGACATCAAAATTCAGGATATAAGTTCGAACCTTTTAGAATGAGAATATCATGCCAAAAAAATTTTATCCAATTTTCAAAATGGCGAAAAAAAATCGGCAAGGAGGCAATGTGTAAGAAAAAAAAAATCTTCGGGCACCCAAAGCTCCGTTGGAGAGGAGGCCAACCGCCTTGGGCGCCAACTCTGTTATGTCTAGCTCAAATTTCCGATTGGGGTCATTTTGACCCCTGGTGACCACGGAGGGTTAATTGAGTGCAGTTCAATTGAAACTGATGCGACAATCAGTAGTTCACATCGGAAACACGATTCTCTTTCGAATTTCTCTTAATCGATGTTTATAAAAATGAATGGAAAAACAATCCCTGGATGCCGACCCTGTGCGGCCAACACTCGAGAATATTTATTGATTTCTAGACATTTTTCCCTTGCGCCATCGTTACCTAAATATTAACATCGCCGCACTAGATTCGCTTCCCCTGAAAAGTTGCAAGACGATTGAAAATTAACGTTCCAGCTGCTTGACAAGTTTGCAAGAAGCTTGAGACTCGGTCCTGCTACGTAAAGACTCGTCAATTCTTTCTTTTTATTCCATCACTTCTTAAAAATAGAACTTTATCATACATCGTTGACTTCGTTACCAGAAATCAGAAGGGACGACGGAAATTACGCACAGTATTATCGCGGATGAGGAAAACTTTATGCTGGATAAAATATTACAGTCATTACGGACTCCACCATGAGGTTTACGTGCGAAAAATTTTACCGAGGTATCCGGATGTTTAAAAAAGAAATACAAAATCTCAATTTTCCTCGATCGTATTGATACGAGAAAGGAATTACTATATGACAGAAAAAAAAAAATATGCCGTTGGTTTATGGAGTTTATCGTAATAAAGAGTTGAATTTGAAAGTAACGCCATCGCTGTCTGTCTGGAGGACAGATCCGCTGCGCAACTTACCTCTTAACTTTAGAACTTTTCTTGTTGAATCTTGGCGTTAAGATCACTGGCTCGTCTTCGGATATTCAAACTCTCGAAACAAAGTTACAGGCTTCTCCCGAGCCTCAATTATCTCTCCGAGTCAGTTCGAATTCGAATCTGAAAAATCTCTATTTTAACCTGCATTTTTAACTTTGCTACAAAATTGTGTTTGTGCCCTTTTCACGCAGTTTTCCACAGGAATGAAGCTCGTGAATCAGAATAGGTTTTAGGTCGCATTGCATTCCGATAATTTTTTATTTTTGGTAACCCGAACCAAAAAATCACATTTTTCGTCATATTTTCCACTTTCGAACTTCACGAGCAGCGAAAAAATGATAATAAATGAAAAAATCGCTAATTAAAAATTCAAAGATAATTCGAAAATGATTATGAGCGGTAGCTGGGGATTTCCGTAAAATCAAAGTTTAAAGATATTGAAAAAAAAAATTAACTTTTCATATTAAACCAGTTGAATAAAAAGTTCGTGCACGGCCCCAAAGGCGTTTCGATCTCCAGTTGGTCTGTAATTAATGCAGAAAAATATGAGCACGTATACGGTGATATATCGATGTTTCCAGGACCTTGCGTGGCTGGCGTCGTTGGCCTGAAAATGCCGAGGTACTGCCTCTTCGGGGACACGGTCAACACCGCATCGAGAATGGAGAGCAACGGTGAAGGTAAAATCTAATCCAAGATTTCTCCACATATTCAAGCCTAGCGAACAAACGACGGGTATAGAACAAAAACAAGCCAGCGGAAAAGGGAGTGCGGAGTGGTGCGAGGAATAGACGAAAAAAAGAATTTTTTCCTTCATTTTTGCCTCCCATTGTCACCAAGTTTTTCCACGTCTCCTTTCCGTATCGTACAATCGCGTGTGTTGAATAAAATGGAAAGCCAAGGGGAGTTTTGTATCATCCAGGCTTATCGCGTGAAATTCAAAGGGTAGTATGTACAGGCCGTGGCAAAAGTTGTTTCGAAATAATAGAAAATAGTTGCAAGGCTCGAAATCCCGAGGAGAAAAGTTGTTCGCTAAATATTTCTCAATTTTGGAATCACAACTTTTTGGATGTCATGTAAACGCCAATAAAACGTCGGCAATAGAAGGAGTAGACGTCACCGTGATGACGTACGACCATCGAAAATTCCGTTTGTCGAACAAAAAGGACTCTCTTGGGGAGAATAAATATAATAATCGATTACATACCTGAGCGTTTACGCGTACGTGGAATGCGTATAAACATTTTCAAGAATAGAGAGTTCTTCAAAGTATTTACGACTCTCAGAACACGTGGAATTTCCTTACCTTCTGAATAATGAATTTATGGGGTGTGTATGAGCGTTTTTCAGCGGAATAATGGAAGTTAGTATTTGAGGTGAAAAATCGTATTGAAAAATTTGAAATTATTATTCTGCTGGATAACGAAATACAATGGACAAATATTTGCAGCTTTAAAAATTCACGTGAGTCCTACGACGAAGGAGATTCTGGATACTTTCGGAACATTCGACTTACGATGCAGAGGGGAGGTCACATTGAAGGTCAGCCTTTTTTCCTACATTCATTTTTATTCATTGATTTTTTTTTTTTCCCTAATAACTTTTCAGACGTAATTTTCCGCATGAGATGAAAAGCGATATCATAAAAAATCGTTCTGTGCTGTATTTTGCTCACTTTCAACAATATTTTACTTTCATCTTCAGCCCCGATTGACAGCTCATTCCATAGCCCCAAATTTCTCTCCCCAACGACAATATTGCTCGGGCATCCGTGTAGCTTTAGGAATCCGTAAGTTCATTCCTGATTGACAAAACAAAGGAAGAGCGAGATAGGACGAAAGCGCAGAGTATAATCGAGCTATATAACCTCCTACGTTGCATTTTGCCGATGGCAATTTCCTCAACAACCATATACCCTTTGATCTGACATTTACTTTACGGAAATTAGGACACAGCAGGATTTCCAAACACTGATGAACCAATTACCGATACCGTGGTAGTTGAAAAAAAAAAAAAAAAAAAAAANAAAAAAAAAAAAAATACAACATGACGTTGGTGCGGATCGTCATTTTTCTATTTTTTTCCCATCTTTTCACTTGAACTCTGGCGCAACGTTTTTCCTTGATGTCCCTGTGAATTTCTTATTTTTTTTTTCATCACGAATTACCAGGATATTTCGAAAATATTTTTGTTATTTTTCCTCGCACACTGAAAATTAATGAATGTTCTGCTTTAAATTTGACAATGTGAGAAATTATGAAATGCCGCATGATTCGTCACTATAACGTTTAGTCACAATTGGCATCATCAAAATCTTCGCGAAATAGTGATTTGGAAATCTCTAGATATATAGAATTGTACTACGAAATCCTTTCTGTGCCCTTTTCACGCAAAAACCAATCAACTTTTTCCACTTTCAAAGTTCACAAGCAACTAAAAAATGATAATAAATAAAAAGTCGGTAATTATCAATTCGAAGATAATTCGAGAACGAAGATAATGAGCGGTAGCTGGAGTGCCAGTTTGCAAAAAAAAAAGTTGTAGCGATTTTCGTAAAATCAAAGTTAAAAGATTTTGAAAAAAAAATTGAAACTTTTCATAGTGAGCGAGCTGTACCCTTTAGCGCCAACTGGATGTGTCAATAAAATGGATCCATAGGTTGCAAGCGCTTAGAATAAAACGCTGCAAATTATTTTTAGAGATTTTTATTTCGAAATGACGCGATTTGAAAAAAAAAGTTGAAACTCGCATTTCCGGTTGACAGGGTAAAGGAAAAATGACGACGTACTGGCTGGTCGGTGAGAAACCGATAAATAATAACGTCCAACGGATAAATGTGACGAGCGATGAGCAACCAATGATTCCTTCCGGCCAACGTCAAGCTTCGTTGATACAACAACAGCTATGCACCTCGCAGAATTCGAGTCAAGGCTGCAACCCCCGAAGTTTGATGACCGGAAACGGGGCACCTCCTGCACACAATTTGCCGAATAATTCGACGTGTATTTCGCCCTCACAACAGAGAACTGCTGAGACAGGGGTAAGCGGAAATTCAGTGCATCAACAGATTCATCAAAGTGACAATGTTGCGAATCGTGGAGACACCGGCCCAAGCGCGCCTCTTTTGTTGCCCGCTGGTTCGATTCCCCGGGCCTAACTCCCTACGGAGATTCTTAATGATAATCTTATTTCGTCACTTGGAAAGTCGCGACACGAAATTCAAATATTTTCTCCGTATTTGTTGGTAGAACTCGCGCGCAGCGTGACTTTGGCCTTTTGAGCTAATTCACGCGATCTAGTTTAATCAGCCGGTGACTATTTTTCTCAACACCCACAAAAAACCTAAATTTTCTTGAAAAAATCGATAACTCATTTCCATACGTGTCTACGAAGAATGTGAATACGTCTAGCAACGCAATCGTAACGATTTAAGGATGTTGAGGACCTCTGATACTTGTTAATGTTAATTGTTCAATGAAGAGCTTCTTAATCGTCGCTAAATTTGTACACGACCTCCTGAATACTTCATATAAAAACAGACTAGATTTTAAGAATTTTATTGTCATTACTTGAACCTCACGGAGAGAATTTTATATCAAAAATTGCTATGCTACCATAGTTCCCTGGTACGATATCGTCCCTATGAGAATTTTCAGCAAATACATAGTAATTTTTCATCGGAAATTGGGCGATAAATGTCAAAATTTGACGAAAAATGTCAAAATTTCCGCCATTTCCGATCGAGTATGAATGAAAAATTACTATGTCTTTGCTAAAATTTGTCAGAGGGACGATATGGTACCAGGGAACTATGGTAGCATAGTCATTTTTGATATAAAATTCTCTCCGTGCACCTCAAGGGTTGAAATAAAAAATGATTAGAAAATTCTGATAAATTAGTTCGTTTTTGTATGAAGTATTTAAGAGGTCGTGTAAAAATTTCACGATGATTAGGAAACTCGTTATCAAAAGATTAACATTTTGTTAAGAACGATTTTTTAAACAAATGCGAATAATACGTATCAATAAAGTTCGTTTTGTTTCCGTCGCTTTCAGTATATTGTATATATTAAAAAGACTAGATTTGACTACATTTAATTTATTAATATTAATTTTTCATTAACGAGCTTCCTAATGGCCGTGAAATTTTGACACGACCTCTTGAAAACTTCACACAAAAACATACCAAATTTTCTTATCATTCACGATTTGGGACTCAACATCCTTAACTAGTGGTTTGTGACAATTTCCACTAAAAATAATTCCATTAATTACGTTTGATCAATCTTTGATAAAATGCTCAGAAGCGATTTTTCTGTTCATTCTAATCCACCGGATCGCACTAATTGACTCAAGGTCCAAGTCCTTCGTGACGTAAACGCAAATGGGACCTTTCGCGGTACTTTTTTATTCCAGAGCATAAACAAACGAAAGCATACACGATTAGTAACATGAGAGAACCTGACACGATGGCTTCGAGGCATTTAGTCATTTAATCAAAAATTGCCCTTCTTCCTTGTTGGCATATCCGTCGAGGGAAGCTCACATAGCAAGGTGCATGGGTGTGAGAATGGAAAAAGATTTCTGTGCATGTGTTTGTATCCAGAGTGTCGTGAAAATCGTGTCAGGGCTCGGCTCTGATTGGTCCTTGGCCCATGCTCGAGAATGGGCGACATCTGATTGATAAAAATCGAAGCAACGATGCACCAGAAATTGGAGCAGTCGAAAATCATTATTTTCCAAATTTCACGAGCCGTTTCCCTCCGAAAAATCATGCATGATTTCCACGACAAGCTGCACACACACAGGCTGTTTATAAAGAGTCTTACGAATCGAAATATATTCGACATTTTTTTGCGAAGTGTGAAGGTCGAGCATAAAAGAGAGCTGGAGCAATTTTGCCCGAGGAAAGTGATCTGCACCAATTAATTACGGAGCGAATGTCGTAAAGAAGGGCGAGCCAAATCGTTGCTGCACAAATACTTTTCCTTTTCTTACATTCTGATATTTTTGCTGTTCTCTTCGCGTTATTATTCGAGTTAACAATCTATTAATGACATGCGGGTTCGCCATAACAATGCATTCAGACAGTATTATAGAAAACATTTAAAAATAAGGAACGTAAAAGACTCGCATATCTCGTGAACGCGATGCTGAAACAATTTCTTCCTTGCTGACTCACTCACAGAGACGGACGCCCACATAGACATACAGCAGCGTACAGCAAAGATACACACACACACACACACACACACCCGGACGAAAGAAACCTCGTTCTGAGATTAACTTCGATTGCGTCGCTCTCACAATACGAAACTTTCCGTTTTAGAGGAACAAAATGGAAATCCGTCTGTTACGAGAAAAAAATCAATGGGGTTTATAAACATTGTTTGGATGTGTTAGACCTGCGGATATGCAACATTTTCAAACAATGAGCAACTATTAACTCTCCGTGGTCACACGTTCTAGAAATAACGCGCTGGCCACCCGGGGTCGGAATGACCCCAGGAATGTTTAAACACTCTCCGCGTTGCCAGTATATCGTTCCGAACGACTCCCAAAAATTCAGGATCTTAGTTTGAACCTTACCGAATAAGAATATCGAGGAAAAATTTTTTTTATCCATTTTTCAAAATGCCAAAAAAAAATCAGAAAAGAAACAATGTGTAAAAAAAAATTCTTTTCGGGCACCCAAAGCACCGCGGGAGGGGAGGCGAACCGTCTCGAGCTTGGGGTCATTTTGACCCCTGCGACGCATTGCATGAAACTCCAATTGGTTTATTCCGTAAGACACGAACATTCCATTTTTTCGATGTTTTTTTTTAAATTGAATTTGACAAATTGTATCTTGCTCGAGATTCATCTGCTTCCATCAATGAATTATTCACTCGAACCTTGTACATGGATTTTTTGACATACATAGTAGACTTTACGCAACGTTTATTGTTATTATTACTAGTATTATCATTATTACATTTATTATTGTTGTTATTAATCAGTTATTTAGAATATGCATATGAATGAATACATGAGTGGAATTATACAGATTATGACGTATACATAAATTAATATCTTCATACGCAGATACACAACACACACTTATACATGTATATATCTTTATATATTAATAAATACTCGAAGGTATATATATGGATATGGATTATAGGGAAATATAACATAAAGATCGATGTATTATATTGATTGTTAGAAATCGAGGCTGGGCCTCTTCTAAGTGCAGTGCAATTGCATATATCTCGTGTGTCCAAAGAATTGTGTGCGAATGTCTCGTGAGATCCATCTCATACTTATTGAATAAGATAATAGACGTGTAGGTTGTGCGAGTGTAGAGAATTTTCTTGTTGAATGTGCGTTATGAGAAAATGAGCGAGTAATGAAAGAAAAGAAAGGTAAATAATAATTAAATATGAATAAATAAATAAATAAAAGAAAGAAATACAAATGATGTGGCGAGTGCTTGGAAAGAGCGTGGGGAACTGAAAAATGTTCTATTTATGTCGAACATACAGAAAAATCTTTTAACGATGTATAATGATGAATATTACGGAAAATAAAGATTAATTGTTTTCAAATACTGCGGTTATTGGTCTACACACTAATTAATCGCTCTTGGTCGCCGATTTTTTGGCTCGCGCTTAAAAAATCGCATTTCCAAATATCCAATCCAAGTAGGTGCTCACTCTCGTATAAATACCCGGGTGGCCCGGCTCTCCACAACGTATTCCCCATGATACTATTCCGATATTCACCCATCTCCCATTGCCCAGTCGGTGGAGCAAAGGTCCACCGGAATCCCCCTGAAATGTGACGAATTTATACCTTCATGCATTATTCTCGCTTCCAACTCGCAATACATTTCCTGTCTGTCGTTCCCTTGTTACACTGTTCGTACATTTTTCGGTTTCTCGTCTCTTGAGAACGTCGATCAATGCGAATAACATTTTGGGAGCCACTATCAAAAAATTGTCTTTTATTTAATTGAATAATTATTTTCTCGAATTCATCAAAAATTTGTACTTCCAATTCCAGAGATTGTGGGTACTTCATATTGTATGATATATTTCAAAATTTAGCAAGCTGACGGCAACGAGATTCCATCACTGCCTGCAGTTGGATGATACAAATTTTATTACCGAATTTTCAGTATATGCAGTTTGCAGTGACGGAGGCTGCAGAACAAAACAGTTTACGTACAAAAAATTCTTTATCAACGTGCCTCCGAGTTTTTTTCATTTGTTTTTTCATTTTTTCACTTTAATAATGAAAATGTACCTGGCAAGCATCTCGTCCTCCTTCATAAGCTCCTGCGCACATGACACTGTCCGGGATGGGGTGAGTAAATCTGCTCACACAGAGCCTTTGGGGCCACACCGGAACTTGCACTTCCATCAGGACATTGCTACCTACTCCACCGTAACGTTGGGTACCCCATCCTTTTAGGACATTGATCAACAAAGATAATTAGCATGTGATTAAGAATAAGAATCATTCCAAGAAAATGAATTTTCATTGCTATGTTCGATTTTTTGGACGAGAAGAAAAAATTGAGTCTAAAAATTGTTCAAGTTGTTACACGAATTCTCCATTTTTGAAATAACATTACATTTTCAAGAAAGTCTACAATCTGCACAGAAATAAGTGCCGAAATTTCGATTTCGTCCCATGATTATATTTTGTAATACAGAGATTTTTAAATTTAATTTTCTTTGGCTACATTTATTCAATTTTTGGACAGTTCGGAGAAAAGTTTTTGACGAATATACGAAATGCTATTTTCGATGCCGTCATTAACCAATTTGTTCCTGAAATAATCCTTTGCCCATAATCTGAATAGCAAATGAACAAGAAATTGGACGAGGCAGGCGAGAACGAGAAGACGAACGAAATTAATGGACGGACGAATAATGGGTGATGAGTGTAATTAGAGGCGAATGTATCGAATATCTGAGGTATTAAATTCCACAGATCTCTCGGTCGTACTATTCCAATAATGATTCACGGTCTACCAGAGTACAGTTCGTGAACCGCACAACTCAAAGTCCTTGCTCGTTTATATCGCGTTAGTTACCTGATGGCCGTAAACCCGTGCGGCGTATGTGTTCACTGCAATTATTGCGCAGACCGTACGAAACGAGATTGGTAAGGATTTCGCGTTACGAATGAACGCCTTGGCGTTCGTGAGAGATGATTATCACGGTCCACCATTCAAGCGTCACAATTTTAATGATATTTTTAATTATAAAAATAAAAAATTGCTATACGATGTTACGAATTTTCGCAAATTTTCGAAGATATTGTGTATGAGTCGGTACTTCCTCTTCACTTTCTAGAAAAGATGTTGCAATTATTTTAAAAAATACGCCATCGCTCTAACTTCCATGAATTTTAAGATTTTTGAATTTCAAATTTCAATTTGCAAATTGCTTTGTCAAGATTAAGCACGATGCTTAGAGCTTCCACTATGAGGAAGCCAAAATTGAAAATATAGTGCCTCATAGTTTTATCACTTCCTCTCGATTTTGTTAGCATTTTTAATGAACACGAACTCTAGTTTTTTTTATTTATTTTTTTTAATTATTTCAGCTCAACTTCGACGTGTTTTGATGAACGACTTAAAAAAATTATTCATTCACACTAACCTGTTACGATTGCAGTCTTGTTCTCGAAGGATGTTGCTATTGGAGGCAAACATATTGGCCATATGTAATTGTTGAAAGCAGTCGGTCGATGAATCTTCAATATTGCGATGTCATTGTTGTAATTGGACGAATCAAAATCCTGGTGTATCCGGATGTCCGTTACCCGAAAGTCTAAAGCTCGTGGTTCGTTATTTCTCGAAAAATCGTATTCTCCCAATCGTACTTTTATATCTCGAGTCTTCAATCTGCGGGTCCAGATAATTAACAAATTTTTATGTAACATTCATTTATGCATCGACGGAATTTATTTTCATCATTGAAATGGATTCCTTGGCTACAGAAATAATCCTTTCAGCCTCAGAAATTGACCCTCTGGAATGTGTTTGTCAAATGGAATTTAGAAATTTCGAGTTCACGTTCGTAATCGGTGAACTTTACATTTTCATATTTCAAGATATATCCTCTCCGAATTTATAGCAATTACAGAGAATCCAGCACATCGTTTTCCTTCTCTTACTGCAGCATGATTTGCATTTGAAAGGAAAACGCGAAAGCAACTCGTGAACGTTTTCCTTCAGCAATGCTACAAATGGTGGTTTTACGGGAAGAGACAACTAACTCGGGTCAAAGGCTCGAACGGAGAGACAAACAGATCTTTTGCTAAAGTCACGATTGCAGAGTATTTACCTCGAGAAGAAATGGACTACTTGAGAGGTAATTCTACTTTACCGACATTGACGTGTGAATTTATCGTTCAGAAGATTTATAACAAAATGTACTTGTCCGGGCTTTTTCCCGTGAAGGGAAAATGCCGTGATAAATTTTTCCATGGGTTGAGGTCGAACGAAAAACCATCGGAATTTATCGAATTCATTGATTGGTCGGTTTTGACGGGATCGAAAAAATGATGGACGTGAATTGCGTACAAATATTGTGTCAAAAAGGAAAATGTATTTTTGACATACTTGTCTACACAGTGAGCAGCAGTGAGTACGTGTCGATCGGTAATTAAAACACCACCGCAATAGTGTTTAGCATCCTGCCGAAGAAGAGCAACCATCCATGGCCAATCGCTGGGATCGGCGGGTCTACCGCCCACGATTCTTGTAATGCTGTTCGTGCCCATTCCACATCCTCGCTGCGCACGTGGCACTCTCGTTGATGTTTCCGGTAACAAAGTTTCATCGACCGTTAACGTCTTTTCTTGAGTAGTGTCCGCGGACAAGTCCTCAAATCTCTNAGTGTTTAGCATCCTGCCGAAGAAGAGCAACCATCCATGGCCAATCGCTCGGATCGGCGGGTCTACCGCCCACGATTCTTGTAATGCTGTTCGTGCCCATTCCACATCCTCGCTGCGCACGTGGCACTCTCGTTGATGTTTCCGGTAACAAAGTTTCATCGACCGTTAACGTCTTTTCTTGAGTAGTGTCCGCGGACAAGTCCTCAAATCTCTGGACGTCATCGTGTTCTTCTGTTTGGAGAATCGAGTTTTTAGACATTTTTAGATTTTTCGAAAATCGTTGTGTCCCTGAGCCACTTATCTTTCCGAGAGGATTTTCACATTTTTTCAGTTTTTATTTCCACAAATAACACTCTAAATCAGCACATTCCGTTATTTTGAAAGATTTTTTTTGAACATTTTCGTATCCCGCGGTTTTCGTTAAAAATAAAGATTCACGAATCTATATTTTCAATTCCGAATGTCAAAAATTTGCGCGTAAGGAAAAATTATCAGAATGGTCAGAGTCGTGAATGAAGCGAAGAACGCGAAGAATTAAAAAAAATCACTCACTTTTTACGGATTCAGGAGATTCGAGGGTTGGAGAACACGTAGAGATTTTAAATGCTGTCAATACCAGAACGAGAATAAAACCAGAATATTTCGAGCGACACATTGGTATCATTTGAAGTTGCTTGAAAAAATCGTTTGATTGTTTTTCCCCTGTTTTACATGTGATAAAGTTTGACAGAGGAACAGACAGTCAGTCTTGGCCGCACACTATTCACCAACGAAACCGAAACGTGTCGGGCAGCCTCGTTTTATAGACTCAATCCTGTGCGATATGTGACCCAGCGTACGGCTCTGTAACGCTTGTTGCATTCAATCAGGCGCGACAAACTCATTCAACGTCCATGTATATACGATGCTGGAAACTTGTCCGGGTTCGACACAATACCACGACCAATACACCCACGACGAATAACTGGAATTTACGTAGAAAGTTCCACGATCCATACACTCATCTTCCTCTCGACTCTCATTTCAGTGTACAGTTATGCATACCCATATTTTATCGCGCATCAGGCTCGTCAGAAAGATGGAAATGGGATATGGATGTTTTGCCTTCGAACGGAGCAAGGTAATGGTTGCTACGCGTTATAAATTGAGTATCACTTTTTTTCATCCGAATATCAGAAAACAAATTTCTACTTTTTTTCTTTTGTTTCTCAATTCCATGAGTTTTTGGTTTTTATCAGGGCTAAGATGGAGAGAGAAAGAAAAAGTGCGCGTGTGTCTCTCGGCATTAAGGACGTTGTATGCAAAATTTTCTATCGAAAGAATTCCTCTAAATTTTCACCATACAAAGAGAATAGTGATGTCTAATAGCTCGTGCAATTTCAAGAGGTTTCACCATGGAGAAGTCGAGAAATTTATTTATAAAAATCACAATTTTCAGTAGTTTCTCATAAGAGCGTGTGTTTAATGTTGCAATTTTCAACATTCAATATTTTGATTTCTAAATGGTGAAGCCTCTTAAAACTTTGTATACACTTTTACGTGACATCGAAGAAACTTTATTTAGTTTTTCAAAAAAAATCGGATGTAGAATTTTTTCGACATTTTGTTCATTATATAAAAAATATAGATTACCTCGGAGAATCTTGGATTTAGGGTATGTTGTTCTTCAGTCACCTTGTAACAACTTTTTCTCATGAACTTAGGCTCGCGAAACCATTTTGTATGTAAGAAAAATTGAAAACAAAAATTTAGATTTGACCGTCGCCATACAACGTCCTTAATATGTATTACGTCCCGTCTCTTTCTAGAGGAGAATGATTAGGATTTTTTTTTTTCGAATTACTAATGAGAAAATTGTTTATTTCGGATTTTAAAAAAAGTTTGCGATAGATTTTTTATTTTTATTTGCTCACGTAATGATTTATGCTCTTTAAGCTCGACTCAACATTTTTTCAAAATCAATTCCAAAATTATTCGATGGATATTTCTTGGCGATTTTTTTCACACAATTACTCGACGAATTTTCTCGCCTGCAAATGTTTGACGTAGTTCTTGTGGCGCACTGTGGATCTATATATATGCAACAACGCGATAGAAATAAAACGGTAAAGCGATGAAGAACGGAGAGCGGAAACCTAGATAAAGCGTAAGAGGACGAGGTCGCTGTCCAGTTTGCACCTCTTGAAAGAGTCTTTTGCTCTGCACGCCATCACCCACATGCCCGGCACGTCGCAACTCGGCATTCTTTCTCGCGCCTTTCCGTCTATATGTCGCTGCTACCATCTCTCCAATCAGGTGCGACTTTTCTCAGTAAATACTTTGCTCTGCTTCTCAAATTTGTCAGAAAATGTAAGTCGAAAGGTTTCTAGCCTTTTAAAAAAATTTACCAACATTTTTTCGTCTCACAAACTTTCAGAGTCTAGAACTCGATCGATGCAGATCCTTCGGTAATGGAATTGAGTTAATTCAAGCTCTTAAAAAAATCGAGTTTTCTGCGATTTATTTTCGCGTAAAATAATAGAAATCAATTAATCAAAAATTCACTCAATTTCAGTGTGAGAATATTTCACTGATTGATTACCCATCAAGGGCCTGAATTCATACAATTTCGTTGATTAAATTCCACAAGTAACAGAGGCTAACGTTTGCCACGATTTACCAGGGAGTGATGAAACGTAAGATCGAAAGAGCAGCAGGAGGAGTTTACAATGCAAATTTACACAATCGATCGGTCAGGTAGTCATGTGCTCTGCGTTCACCTGGCCATCAAAATTCACAGATGCGTGCTCACTCATTAAATTCAAGAATCATACGATTTTTAGATCCATCTCTGGGTTTTGTCGTTTGATTGTTTGTTTTTTGTCGAAATTAATCAGTTGAGCCGTCCCTGCAAATAATTAACGAAAAAAGTTTTTTTTTCTCTTATTGCAATGTTTGCAACGAGAAAACTGCATGGAACGTATTGATTTTTGTTGTGATACATTCTTTGGCCATATCAGTGTTGTTCCGATTTATTCTCGAAGGTCGGTTGCGAGAAAAACAAGATTTCTGGATAAACAATTTTTTCGTTATATAATCATCATTTATTTGGTGTTGAAAAAAAATGATGGAGTGCGAGAGTACTGGGTTGTGAAGTACTCAAGTTTTATGCGCAAAGTGCGAGGACTTGAGGAGAGGAAATTTTATCGGGTTTACGACCGCCATCCGCTTTGTAAACCAGATCCCTCCCATAAAAAAAAACCTCAACTGACATTGATCGGACAAGAGCGCTGAACATTTTTTTTTATATCAAGTATACAGACTCGTGGGAGCTTTCACGCCAGCTCAGTAGTTTTGAACATTTCTTTATATTTTCTTAGGAGCCAACGATCATTTTTGCAAAATCGCCTCCAAGAAAAAAGGGAAAATTTTGTTTCACGTTGATTTAATTTTTGATTTTCATGAGTTTATAAAAATTATTCCTTCGTTCTCAATTTTTTTTGAACTTGCAAGATTTGCTTTCTTTCGTGATATACACGAAATTCAATGAAATTTAATCGACACGGTATTTCCTCAAGTTTTGGTCTCGGTCGTCGCAGTGTCACAATTTCTCGTGCTTTGCCGTTCTCGGCGTGTACGACGACGACAAACACTCGACTTTTTTTACTCCGAGCATCTTTTCGTACGGAAGAATTCCTACCTATACTATCGCAAATCTCTGTGTATATCGACAAGTACTCCAGAGTCTCTAGCAAGAGGATCAGCCAGGAAGCGCAACAATTTGTTGCGCGACGAGTCGCCCAAGTGATTTAGAAACGCTGAGAGAGTTGATAATTTTTTGCTACAGCCAGCACGAATCCCTAGAATTGTTTTTATGATGACGTCTTTTGATATTGAGAAGCCGAGAGATTTTCAAATCTTGTTCTACTATTAAAAACGTATTTATTAAAATGGAATAATCTCAATTATTTTGAGAAACTGGAATCGAGTGAGTATCACAGAGAAAATATAGCAGTTTACTGCCAGTTTGGCGAGATCCAAGACTTGTTGTTATCGAAGTGTAAAAATCATTCTCACACCGTACAGATAAAAATGGTGCGTACACATTACATTTGAAACTATTCTCACATAGGAGCGAGGTTTGCTGTAAGTATAGTAAAAATAATGCGTCCATTTTACATTTGCAACTATTCTCTTCACTATTACACGCTAGACATTTTCATATCCATTTTACTATACGTATAGCAAAAATCTTCAACGTATGGTGAAAAATATTACGTAATTACGTAATCAGTTCGATGTGACTCTTTATATCGTATTTTTTGTAGAATATTGAAAAGTGATTGTTCCAATCCCGTGAGCAAAATATTTTTTGAATGCTACAAAAAACCACAAAATGGCGAAAAAAATGTATTATTTGTATCAGTTTACGAGCTATATAGGTTGAAATTTCTTGATTATTAATACACTATGCGATTACAATTTTCATCTTCCATTGAGAACTTTTCGATATTTAGTGAAAATTTTTTTTTTTTTAGAAGCATAGTATTTATTGATTCTGAATTTCGAGGCCCCTGTTCTCGACGTGTAGTGACTGTATTAATCTTTATATTTAGAGCCTGACAATCTTGATCGAATATAAATTTTGGCAATAATCCAAAAAAATAGCGATACTTTTTCATCAGGAAGAAAATTCGGGTTTTGCCTAAGAAGTTTATCCACCGATATCTTTTTGGCGATTGAGCACAAGTCCATTATTTTTTGTAGGGTTGATTCTCGACCATTACCACGGAAAGTTCAGGGGACGTGTGTGTGCGAGATCGTTAAGTTCTTGGGCAGACTCTTGATACACGCTTCACGAAATGTCGTCTAGATTGTGTCATGCAGGGAATTGTTCATAAAAAGAGGGTGCAAAGAATTAGCTATCAGGGTCTTAACGGCCTTCACACTTCGTGAGAGACTCGGATGATAAAATTAACGAGCAAGCGTATACGGTGCGATTAATTCTATTCAATTTTCTTACACCATCGTTTGTTCTACGTAGTTTTATTTTTATTGCACTCGTACGCGAATGAAGAGCAAAAATTTCTGATTGTTTTGTGTTGATCGTTTTAACTACTGTTCGTGCAGGACTAGAGCGTGTGAACGACACGATTCGTGAGAGAAAAAAGCGGGAAGCAAAAATTTCGTAGAAATAAAAAAAAAAAAAATTATAGAACGAAGGGAATCGAACGAGAAGACTCAATTTAAGAAAGACCCCAGGAATGAATAAACTACTTACGGCGTTGTCACAGCAGCCCGGAGTTTATATAAGAAAATAACGAGACGAAAATATCAAGTGCTCGTCGGTGAAATCTGAAAATTGAAGCCAACCACAAGAGCCTTCAGACCTCGTCGAGCTCCTCTCGACTACGACCATTAAAACCAAGAAGCAAACAAAAACGTTAAGATGCAACGCACTCTCGATCGAAGATACGCGCCAAGATTGAACTCGTGTAATAAACCATGGACGTATGGACCTCAAGTATTTACAATGTGTGCGGAGGGAATTTTCTCTGCCAACATTACGCAGCTCAGAGTTTACTCTTTGACAATTTATTCCGTGCAGCACATGCACCCACTTCTGAATATTTTTAAATTTCTCCACCGTCAAATTAATATGCAAAAGTTTTCAAAGAATCTCTTGCTCATTGTCGAGGATGTTCATGATTCCCAAATTTAAGGATGATGGGTGACGGCTACGTGATCTTCACAAGATCTATTTTCGGCTTTCCTAATACACAACTCACTTAAAAATAGTCATTTTATTATTTTAGAAACATAATCCGTAAAGAATCAATATTTTCGTATAATTTTATTGATTAAAATATGTTTAATAATCCAATTTTGACTTACATTGTTAAACAAGGCGCTTGACAACGTACGAGAAAAACAGCTGACGCCTTGGTTGGTTATGGGTTATGTTGTGTGTTTATTTTTTAATATTCCAATCGATGTTAAATGGGAAAGTCGAAAACCTGAAACGCGTGGTATCCAGGGAACGCATCGATCTGTTTTTCATTATAAAATCTTGGGAATGACCGCTGAAAAAAATGAAAAACTTTTGCCTATTCTATGCTGGCGAGGATAAGTGTCCAAAAACACTGGAGATTCAGTAATTAATTACTGCCGAACTAGACGGCGAATAGCATCAAAATTTGGCACATCGATTCAGTACATTTTTATTTACGCCTACAAAAAATTTCAACCCTTTTTCTTGGACCAATCAATTTCATCGATCATCTGTAATAAAAAAAAATCGAATCGATCTAATTTGACAGTTCAAAAGCTGCGTGTTTAGTGAGACCGTTTTTTTTTGTCTTTTTCTACCTGCTGCGTAAAGCCCCGTTAACGTATATAGCTCAGTTTTTTTTTTCTTAAATGCTATGGGCTCCTAAATACTCGTGCGAAGGCGCCAGTGAGTATCGACTGGGAGTTTACGACGGAAGGGAATTTAGAAGATCATTATCGCAGATCGCACTGAAGGCCGTGAGCGACAGTGCGAGAGTTTTGGGGAGTTAAGAAAAAACTCTGAAACCACCGAGTTGTCTAATTGCGTGGGCTTTTCATCCGAGTCTGAGGGAAGTTTATAAAGATTACGAGGCAAGCGCCCTAGTCTCCTATCGCCCATACTAGCGGAGATATATCATTACGGGCTCGTATACCTGGTCGCGACCGAGCTAAATCTACGTTTCGTCCTGAGAGCCTATTCCCTAGAGTCGTTACCAAAAGTGACTTGCCAAAATCTTTGAAATATTTGACTTTTTATGGGAATAGCCACAAATTCATTTTTCAACCCTCGTATGGATTTCATTTTGTCACCAATGAACAATTTTCTTTTACATGTCATGTTTCTCGATTGAGGTCAATAATTGCTGCCACAACGATCACATCCTTTTTGTGTGTTTACTGGAATTCACCATAACTTGCTCACTTTTGTTTTATTCAATAATCTTGAACCTTATCCAAGGAAATCCATAAGATTCCCATAAACAACGTCATGCGCCAGATGGAAACTGAAGTTTGAAAATATGAAAGAAAAATCGTTTCGAGAGGGGCCCTTAATGGATAGGAGCTTTTTTTGCGAGCTGCAATGGACCTTCTCCCATTCGACATTCGTCACCTTATTTTTGGCTCGTTCTTCACAGAGCACACTTTTCATTCGAAGGATCAAAACCGATATATCTTTGGAGCAGTGACAGCTTCTTTATCTACTTTGAGCTTTTCCAACCACTTTTCATTTCCGGTACTCTCGCGTAATAAATGTTCCTGTGCGAAAGCAAATGTGAGGAAAAAAGTATTTCGTAAAGACGAAAGGATTTCATATTTTTCGACACTTGGTCATTAGAATTCTTTGGTTTAAAAATTAAAACTTTCGCATTTCATAACTCAATTAAATTTAAAGCTCAAATATTTTCCATGAATTTCAAAATTTACTCCCTCTGTTTGAACAATCCATGAATCATACAAATATGAAAAGCAACTTTGAGTATGCGCATAAATGGAATACACGAGTGTGCCAAAATGGGAAAAAGCTGTTGGCTCCGATCCTGGATAAGAGTCATTCAAAAATTCGAGGCAGGAGGTGGAAGCATTTTGGCAACAATTCGATCCTCGCTTTACAGCTTTTATGATATTCTGTAAATCCCTAAAAATTGGCTTCTTTTTGTTTACAAGGATTATTCGCTGACGTGATGAGATTCTGACGTAAACAAATCTATGGGCATGTGGAGTGGGATAGCTTAGTCGCAAACCGTTACGAGTTTGCGTGGACAATTCAATTAAGAGAGCCAGTGCCAGTGCGGAAATGAAATTACAAATTTTGGGAAAATTTCACTCGCGCCAGAACTCGAGTATTCTTGGTGCGGTAGGCACTTTTGCATCGTTGCACTCGGCAGGCAATCAGCAGGCACTGCAATACATAGAGTTTACTTGGTTTACCTCCCAAGTTTAACTTCCTATTTCTGGTGCGCCACTGCAAAACGGCGAATGCAGTGTGTACCCTGCAGTCACGTGAATACACCCTCGGGTTGTGTATGGCTGTACTTTATACATGTTGAGTATACCAACGGCTCTGCTCCACCAACCAGTGCCATCTGTGGAATAATGGAAAATCAAGCTCAACAAATCCAATATTATTCCAATTATTATTCTGCTAATGTTTCGAGTCTTAAAGAGAGACTACTGGAGCATTGTTGCCTTGAAATTTTGAAAGAAAATGATCGACAAAGCAAACAAGAAGTAGCGGTTTCGCAAAAAAAAAATACTATATTTTTAATTTTGGCTTCCTCATGGAGGAAGCTTTGAGCTTCGTGTTAAATCTTCAGGAACCAATTTGCAATTGTTAATTTGAAGGGTTTGTGCAATTCGATACCAACCTTCCCACGTTGATAATCTATTATTTAAAAAAATAATGGTAATAAATCTTAAAACTTACGGAAGTTAAAGGGATGATAGAGTTTTTTGAAAATTTCAAAATGTCGCAAAATTTGAATGTTTTAAAATAATTTCGACAACTTTTCTAGAGAGTAAAGGAAAAGTACAGACTTATACACAAGATCTTACAAAACTTCTAAAATTAATGCGGTTGGACGGTTTTTCAAAAAACTCAAAGTTTCGTAAAATTCGAAAAATCAGAAAATTTAAACCTAATTCTATTAAAATGCTCTATTTATATAAAAAAAAAATCTGTAACGATTGAAACCGATAGATTTGTCATTAAACGTTTTATTTTGTGAATTCTTCATTGGATTTTGAACCGGTTTTCGAAAATCAGACATCAAACAGGTCATTTTAACGATTTCAATGCTTGTCGAAATTTTTTACTCTGCGAGGTGATGGAGCTGACACTATTTAACGAAAAGTAGTCAAAATGAGATTAGAGTTAGCTGAAATTCATTTGGAGAATAATGGGGAATTTTTTTCTCTCCTATACGAAGGAAACGCGATATCAGATATTTCAAACAAACTGGGACTATTCCGGTGAAATAAGAAAAGTTGGCAAGAGATGGGGAGTTAGGGACTCTTTAAACACCCACGTAACTCCGGTTTGAAGCGACGACCACGGGTTCTAAAGACAATGAATATCCCCCTTATTCATTATGAGTCCTGGTGAACCGGTCTCTTCTACACTATGTGTTTACGAAGATAGAAACCTGTACAGAGTGCTCCAAAAGTGATTGTTAAACTCAAAAGAATATTCGCAGGGCGAGATGCTGCAAGCAGGATAAATGTTTGTTTCTATTTTTTTTAAATCTTTTCCTCGAGGATATTATTCTGTTGGTAAACTATCACCATATAGTGTGGCGTTGGGAAATATGAACATACTGGCGCTTTTATACGATATCTTCATTGTCTAGCTAATTAAAAAACAATTTTCATATCGACGATGATGTTGGGCACGTTTTCTGTTGCGAAAAAATCAAACAGAGTTCGTGGATGTGGAATTCATTTTTTGAGAATTTATAAGATGGAAATCGCGTGCGATGTGCGACAAAGTTTAAAAAAATGCTCTGTTCCATGATTCAAATCTGATGAAGCTATAATCTGGCGTTTGGTCAAAACTGAAAAATTGTTAATTACGATGAAAAAGTGCTGGGAGTCGGGGGAAGTATTTGCGAGAGAGCGATAATTGGCCTTGAGAAATTATTTCGGAAGAAAATAATCCCGTGTGTGAATGGAGGGTCAATTGTGCTTTTTTCTCAAGGTAGGTTTGTATATCTTGAGATTGTGATGGAGAAAGGAAAATGCCACTGACACAGGGTAAACCCCAATGGGTCGTGTAGATCACTATCTGTAACGTATTTTTCACCACACCTCCGCGGAAAGTTCGCTTTTCTGCCCTGTTTTCCGGGAGGAAAGTGTCACTTTTCGGCCCTCTGAATTTGTTGACGCATGCGCACGTCAAGTACAATCTTACTTTCTGCGATGCCTTAGCAACGACTCTCTGATGACATTTGATTGTCTCATGACAGCTGCTGTCACCGAAATTGGGAGAAACGCGGTTAACGGTGTTGAAGTTTGCATCGTTGGAATGCAACGAAATTGCAGATTTTTTTTTTCTAGCAGGTCCCAAGATTCCAATTTAATATTTCGTCCCGACGATAAATCGATCTTTATTTATGAGGATTCAAAGATCCAATCGGAATACGAAAACTGTCATGGTTTTGGAAATTGCACAAACAATTAATGGAAAACCGTATTATTTGTTGGACCTCAAAGTAGCGAACTTCAATGTCATAAAATCGCGATGTTGAACTTTGCATGGTTAGAATGCAACGAAATTCTGTTTTTTCTTTACCAGAGTCCATAATTATTATTCAATAGTTGGCCCGGACGACAAAATGATCGTTCCTTGAGTCCGAAAAACTTAATCCAGGCGGACAATAGCCATGATTTTCATAATTCAGTATGCTGAGAGAATACGATGTTGAAGTTTGCATCGTTGGAATGCAACGAAATTCTGTTTTTTCTATTAAAAATTTAGTCCGGACAATAGAACGATATTTTTCTAGGATCCAAGCACAAAATCGGTACGAAAATTGTCATGATTTTTTAAATTTAACAAAAAGTTGATCGAAAACTTATTTTTCGTTGGATCCCAACGTTTCGAACTTCAGTGTCGTCAGAGAATCGTTGATCATAAACCAGGATATTAATATAAATAGATTTTATATTAATATCAATAATATTGCATTATTGATGTGCGATTTTTCCGTGTGTAATTTTTTACATTTTCGTAATGTTCTGAATGCCCGCCCTGGCCAGCAAAACCTCGGCTTCGCCTCGGTTCTGCAAATGCCGGGCGGGCATTCCCCCGCCCCCCCTTTTCGCGGGCCCGTCGCCCGCCACGCAGTCCGGGCTGTGGTATCAAAACAAATGCAAACGGCCGAAAATGACTTTTAACCTCGCAATCGAGCTAATTTTTTGAATCATTTTCTAGCAATGTTGCGAACTTTCCGTTACAGGTGTGGTGAAAAATCGTATACGCAACTCGGGAGGGAAAAAGGCCATCTCAAACCGCGTGCATGCCACCCTCGCCTTCGGCTCGGGTGGCATTTTGCACGCGGGTTGAAATGGCCTACTTCCCTCCCTAGTTGCGTAATATACTATTGTATGTGTGTTGAGTGTCACTGAGATTCTTTTATGCCATCCGCATGTGCTTCTATTCGTTTCCATACTATATACTTTTATGACGTATCATACTGTTACTTTTGCTCGAGGGAGCTTTTCCTTTCGGGAACACAATATGTGAAAAAGAGGAGGGAGTAGAAAAACGTAGGTGGATTGATATTTGGGTAGAAAAAAGCAGGTTGGTACGTCACTCACTCGATGTTCTTCTTTGGAAATAAATATCACCAACAGTTGCTCAATACGAACTAAATTTATTTAGCTGAAAAATATACGAATCATATTTCCACAGAATCCAATGGTTACAGAAGCTCATGGTATTGGACGAAGAAAAACGCATTTTTTTTCTCCTACAATCTACAAAAGGAGTTGCAATTTCTTTTGTTTGTTACCCCATGAGGTTGAATTATTTTTTTTAAGCCGGTACAGGCTTTGCCTCTGGATCGGTAAGATCGAGAGTGTATCTGAACTCTTCCATTTTTCGTGTTTGCGGGTTATAAATTCTGTCGGTGTGATGGAGAATGTTACCAACGACTCGGTCTTCGCTGTCACGAAAATAGGGTTCACCATTCGATGTTTGGCCGGAGAAAACCGTTCTCGATACCCCGCCAGCTCCGTTGATCAAAATAGTTGATCCGTTGCCGAGCGACAGCGTGCTTAGGCCAGTTTTACCTAAAATCATTTTGTAATAAAGGACCCTTGTGTTTTAGGAGGTTGAGTCCTACATCGTAAACGATAAGAAAATTCTGAAAATTTCGAGGTCGTGTAAAAATGTCACGGCCATTAGGAAGCTCGTTATTGAACAATTAACATAAATAAATCAAATGTAGTTAAATGTAGTCTTATGAAAACTGGTATAACTTTGCGATAAGTTTTTATTTTGACCTCTCAATTTTTTAATATCTAAAATATTCTGGAAGCAACGGGAACATAACAAAGTTTAAGGACAAATATTTTTTGTATGCAATTGAAAAATTGTTCTTAACAGAATGTCAATTTTGTAATACCGAGCTTTCTAATCGTCATGAAATTTTTACACGACCTCTCAAATACTCCATACAAACAAACATACAACATTTTCAGAATTCTCTTATCATTTTTTATTTCAACCCCAGCTGGATAAAGTAATGATGATAGAATTCTCAAAATTCCGTAAGTTTTTACATTAAGTGTTCAGAAGGTTATGTACAAATTTCACGACAATTAAGATCCTATTTAGTGAACATTTAATATTAACAAGTTTCATGGGTATGCTAACAATCCGTAAGGCAGTGGCNTTTTTTTTTTTTTTGGTTAAAGTAATGATGATAGAATTCTCAAAATTCCGTAAGTTTTTTAAATTAAGTGTTCAGAAAGTCATGTACAAATTGCACGACAATTAAGATCCTATTTAGTGAACATTTAATATTAACAAGTTTCATGGGTATGCTAACAATCCGTAAGGCAGTCGCTTTCTCGCAATGTGAGTGCGAGAGAGACTGCCGCAAGTTTCGAAATTGAATATTTCCGACACGGTTTCATAAATAAAAAAAAGCCCCTGTCAACGGATTTTGGCCATCGTCCTGCGTACGCTGACAGAGCCTTTTTTTGATTAGTCAAACGACATCGAAGAATTTTAATTTCGAAAATTCAAGGTTACTGATCCATCATCTTAATTTCGTTGTGATACTGTTTCGAGATTTTTTAGTGTTGAGCAAAAATTTGATAGATTGTAGGACTGGGCACTTTTGGCCGTTTTTCCACATGTTCATGGTTCGTGTTTCTCATGTACGAACCACAACTGCGCAGTTACGATTGTTTTGATATTAACTCTGTTAGGCACTCTGTGTTTATCTTTCGCTTTGAATGACATCTGCATATTCATACTCAGACACACTCTCGTTGTTAGTGTTGTTGCTAATGTTATTGCGATTATTATTATGCCCTAGAAAATGAAAGTATGATCTGGCATTTGGCGATATAGCTCAGTGAATACAGTGAATCATTGAGCTTCACTGAGTTCTATACGCCGAGTGTAAGCTGCATAAAGTAGATTGCTTTGTCTGATTGATCAAAAAACATGATGGGATTGCGTGAATCCCATGCAGACTGAAACCCTTCATCCGGTATCACTGACTTCTAGATACTTGACAAAACAAAACAAGGCCAGGATTCGCCAGCACGATAGGAAAAAAAATTGAAGATTTTTGGGAGAGTAATTATAGGGTGCAACTTAATTGCCATATCGTGTGCACTGAGTTGCATTGTCAAGTATATAGAGGAATCCGCAATGTTCCAATAACGAGATTATTGCGGCAGTTTCAATCGACACTAAATCCAGGTAAATCGATGCGGTAAGAGAGTTAATTGCAGTAACAGCAATGGCTGCCGCCCAATTACCTTAGGAACCTCTAAATTTCCCTGAGCATACGCTCGAGCAACACTATCAATTTACTTTTTTATGCGTCAGAGATTTATGAGACAATTCCACGTAACGCGCTTTCATCGGAGCATCGTGTAATCTCTATATGCTCTCTACTAACAAATTGTGTTTGTCCCCTTTTCACGCAAAAACCACTGAAACCAATTTTGATGAATCTTCAACAGGAATGAAGTTCATGAATCAGAATAATTTTTAGGTTGTATTGCATTCCGATAAGTTTTTTTGTTTTTTGGGAAACCGAGCCAAACAATCACATTTTATGTAAAATTTTCCACTTTCAAAGTTCCCAAGCAACTAAAAAATGATAATAAATAAAAAATGGCTAGTTACCAATTCAAAAATTATTTGAAAACGAAGATAGCGAGCGGCAGCTGGAATACCAGTTTGTGAAAAAAACAAGTTATAGCGATTATCGTAAAATAAAAGTTTGAAGATTTTGAAAAAAAAATAATTATCTCTTCATATTAAGAGCTAGCTGTGCCCTCTAGCGCCAACTAGCTGTGCTGTGGGCGAAGCTTCGCATGCAGGGCTAGTACGAAAATAATGGAACTCCCTCATTCCGGTCCATTGCCGCTGATGAATTTTAATTTTCATTTTGCTTCAAGTGGACGGGCATAAAATATTTTCTTTATTCTAAAAAATTGTTTACGCTATGGATATCAAGTCGAATTAGCCATCATTCATGGATCTCCTCCGTTTTTATTCTGTATACCGACAAAATGCTTCCGTTCTAATTTTCTCGGTATGCTTACGGTAATGAAATAAGAGACACAAGTTGCAGTGGAACAATTATGTGTATACCATGAGAAAACGTGGAAACGAAAACGTCATCGCTGTCTTCGAAACAGAAAGGGAGAGAAACGTTGATTGGCGAGCTCATAAAATGCCTTGAAACTTGGTCAACGGTGAAAGGATTAATTCGAGGTAAAACTGATGAATAAGAATGAGCGATGACGTAAGAATTTTCTCACTTCGAGTTTCCAGAAAATCTTGAGAAAAAATAGAACCCGGATACGCAAGTTTATCCAAAAAAAATAACTCCACATTTTAGCATATTAGGAAGAATCTCAGAAGACCAAATGAATCGCAATGCAGCAGAAGGAGAAGCTTTATAGAATCGACTTCGTCACACAGCCTCAAATATTCTCAGTTCACAAAGAACTCGGAACCTCTGTATGGACGATTCTGTAAACGCGATACAAGAAATAATTGCAACTTTGAACAAGAACTCACCGAGTTTCGCCGCCATGTCTCTATTTACGCGATCAATTCGTGCCAAATGTTCCTGAACGTTTTCTTGAATTTGATGAACCATGCGCTGAACATTGCCTTGAATGCCGGCGTTCAATTGATTTATATTTTCCAGTAAATTTTTGGTGAAATCCTGGCCTAAAATTCCTTGACCAAACGCCCTTCTAAAGATAGAAAAACTCTCGTAAATGAGGAGATACGTGTAGAAAACAAGATGCTCAAGATGCACGATGCTCAAATCTTCCTCTATGAGGAACTATATTTTTAATCTTGACTTCTTCACAGAGGAAGCTTTGAGCATCGTGCATCTTGAGCATCTTGAGAAAGCAATTTGCAGCCTTTTTGTATTTCCATTCGAATCATATATTTTCTAGAAAGTAAAGAGGAAGTACGGACTTACACACAATATTTTACAAAATTTGCAAAAATTAAAGGGGTTTAACGATTTTTCGAAAAACTCAGATTTTTGTAAAATTTGAAAAATCGTAAAATTTAAACCGTTCAACCAATATTTCCCAAATCTAATACCGACCTTCCTATTATGATACTCTATTGATAAAAAAAAAATTAGTAACAATTTTTTTCATTTGCGGAAGCTAGTTAGAGCGTCGACACTCTTTTTTGAAACATTTCAAAATGCCGTAGAATTCGTATTTTTCCAGCAATTCCAACAAAATTCTTAGATAATGAAGAACTCGTATAGATTAACATCCGTGCAAAACGGGAGCCCTGTAGCTCAAACCGGTCTCGAGTTATAATCGTTTGAATTTTACAGTGCCAGAACATACACACACACACACACATCCGAACATTTTTTCTAGATATGATTTTTCGATGTTTTGGGACATTTTGAGCGCATTGACATTGGAAACTGGAAAAAACGATTCACCGTCACATAGCTTCCTCTATATGAGGAAGCAAAAAGGGATTTTCGTGTTGGCTAACAGAATTAATAATCCGAGGACCTGTTGAGTCTTTGTTAGTCCGTGTAAAGTGTTACATTAGTTAGATGGTGATGACTCACCCGGCGAAAAGTCCAAGCAGAAGTATCGTGATTGCGGCTCTCATTGTCCGAACTGTCCGATTCTTCAACGACTGAATAACTTTGTAAAAAATGTGAATTGAACGTGAAGAAGCCAAAGGTAACGCAAGGAAATAAAACGACGACGGAGTACGAATATTTTCGCAAACTGAATCGACGTATTTGTTAGTGCCACACAGTGTAATGGTACCGAGCAGCAGCAGCAGCGACGACAACGCGTGGCCGATTTCTTATACTCCTCTCACGTCGAGTAAACTATTATTGCATGAGCTCTGCTACGAAGTGACAACCCCCGCTATTTTCCCTCATACATATCATTTATCTACACATATATACTCCAGCTATTCAGAGTCATGTATACGAGTTCACAGACTTGGTACGAGTGTGAGAAACTGTATATACGAGGCACCGGTCAGTCGACCAATAAGAAAAAGTAATATCTCTCTACAGGCTGAGTAAAAAGTTGCAATTTCCCATAGCGTAGACTCAGCATAACATTTGAGGCTACATTTTTATATAAAACGAAAAGCACACTTGTCCAGCGATAGGAAAACAACGTGACAGTAAGGCATGAAATAAATCGAACGTGTATTTTTGATATCCCGTGCCCACTTGCACTCCCTGACCTTCCCTGAATCATCTGCCACCTCCCATCTTTATTGTTAATAATCATCCTCACTCACCGTATTGAGCCAAAAGCTTTGAGTAACAAAAAGATGTGAAACGCTGAGGCGACAGTCGATCGACAAAATCACAATTGAAATAAATAAATTCGTAAATAAATATTCATAAAAAAATGAATGAATGAAAAATATATATACAAAATATAGATAAATAAATATAAAAGTATAGAGACCCTAGAGGCAATGATAGAGTGTGTATTCACAAATAAATCAGAACAATAAATATTTTCAATTTTTCCAACGGTATTTTGAGGTTCAGAATGAACGTTTGGAATTGTGCGTTTGTGAAAGCAGCCACCGAGTCCGTAGCTATTACGTCAATAGATAAAAGAGCGCGGAACTATTCACAGCTTATAAAAATATTATGACCCATAACAAACTAGTCTCTTTATCATTTTGCGGAGATGGTGCACGGTGGGTGCGTCGTAGAATCAAAATAGCGCTTTCTTTTTTTTTTTTGGAAATAAAATATACGAGGAATTGCGTGTTCTTGAGAATTCTGAAAATACTAACGTGCGAATATGTACCGTTCGATGGAAGATATAAATTTGGAATATATGTAAATGGAGAGGATGTAAGAGCAAAACCCTAGTGGGGCGAGAAAAGCCTCTTTAGTACGTTGGAGCGCGGGATTGAGTCGTGCGCGGTATCACCAAGGGAAAACTCGGGGATTTCCTGCAACCATAAATATATCCGGTGAGACGAGCAATCTCTCTGAACCCCCTCTCATCTCTCTCTCTGACTCTCTTCTTTCCTCACCTTTCCCTTTGCACCTTTTCTCTCTCTCTCGCACTTTTTCTACAATTGTCTGCCTCTTCCTACGTTTCTCATCCAGACCACACCCCTAAGTCAAGTACCAATTTATTTCAGAATAAAATTTGTCTTCCCTGGAGAAGGACGTGGCAAGTGGTGTGCCGGAAAGGAAAAAAGTTGAGCAAAAAAAAAAAGAAAAACAGGACGTTCTGACTTTATTCGAACTTCCTGAGGTCAGGAAATAAAAGAGTTGGAACTAAAGTCATGGGAGAAGCCTAAATTTCCACCAAAAATGGACTCTCATTTACTTTGAGTAATGAATCCATCCTCATGAAATGTTTTTACGACTCATTTTCTCTGTTTTATATTTTTCATTAATCTCCACACATATTGTGTTTGTGCCATTTTCACGCAACAACCACTGAACCAATTTTGATGAATCTTTCAGAGGAATGAAGCTCATGAATCAGAATAGGCTTTAGACTGGCATTGCGTGATTTTAATAATGCAATGCCGATAATTTTTTTTGGAACCCGAACCAAAAAATTACATTTTTCGTCCAATTTTCCAGTTTCAAAAATCACGAGCAACTAAAAAATGATAATAAATGAAAAATCGGTAATTACTATTGCGAAAATAATTCGAAAAAGAACATAATGAGAGGTAGCTGGAGTGCCAGTTTGTGAAAAAAAAAAATATTGAATCGATTTTCGTAAAATTAAAGTTTGAAAATTTAGATTTTTTTTTTTTAACTTTTCATCTTGAGCTAGTTGTACCCTTTAGCGCCAAGTCAGTATCTTTCAGGACGAAGCCCGCAGGCACGGCTAGTTATTCCCTAAAGGCACACTTTGAAATTGTCAATTTATAATACAAACATTTAGATTATAAATTTTTTCATTTACTTCGGTTCTACGAACTTGTAACTATTTTTACTAATTCTTCGTAATGATAATTCGAATGAATAAAGCACGTAAACGTTCGGAAGGTATAAATGGGATTCGGAAAACACGATTGTCACGACTCACTATTTACGGAATTTATCATGCGGTGTTCACGGTTCCGAAACGCAAAAATGATACGAATCTGTAGCCTCAGAAGCTCGCTACCAATTCAGCGCTTTTGCAGCCTCTCTTCTCCATTCATTTATTATTATAATGCACTATTTAACATAACGGCATGAATTATCCCGAACATGGCACAGCACATGCTCATAAACGTAATCCCCGATACAACACGGTTTGTGGACAGATAACGTGTGCACAAGTTTATATCGCAGCTTTAATCCAATGGGCGGAAATTGATCTATTTGACTGACACAGTTTGCATTGCCTGTAAATGCTTTCGTGCAAGCAACTTTTATATAGTAGTAGTAATGGAGTTTTTCCCATGCATACCCTTCTCGGGTTTTTACATGTTCGAGTTTTTTCCACAGTTCTCATTATCTCACAATTTTTGTTATTATCTCCCAATTTTTCTTTTTGTTCCACACTACTTAACTCGATGGACCTACTATTTTACGTGGGTTCCGAACCACAGAGAGTACAGCTTGGGACACTTAGAAAAATCCATTGGTGTCGGCGGCGGGAATCGAACCCGGGGCCCGCTGTGTGGGAGCTGGGCTCGTTACCACTGAGCCACTGCCTCTCTCAACTTTTATATAATAAAACCTGGGATGAAATATACACGTAGAGTGATGGAATTCCGCATGATTCGCAACTATTTGCACGAGCTCGCTCAAAAAGGGTTATTAAAGGTTCACTTTTCTTCGCTTTAATGGAAAACCAGACCAGAATTGGAATAATCAATGATGAAGCGTTTTTTCCAACATTCGAAATCCCTTACTGTTCAACCTGATGAATTTTTGAATTATTATCGTGTATTCACATGGACGTTCGAAACATCGCGGCGAGGAATACGAATAAACGATTTATGCGCCCTCGTGCTCCTTTTTTTTCTGTATTCTGCTCCGGCACCTCCGAAACAGACAATGGGATTTCGAGTTCGCTTACAGGATTCAGCTGAACCTCCGTCTATTTCTACACCGGAAGACGTGACAAATGTCGTGCACGAATAAAATCCTCTAGCAGAAGGTTATTTCGTGAGTTCGCTTTTAAAACTGGTAAATTCAAGACTTTTTGACAAATACTTAACCTTAGAACGGTGACCTTTTTTTTGTACCTATCCCGTGCTTACCTGGGGTCATAAATGACCCCAATTTTGAAAAATTCATATCTCTGGTATAATTCAACGAAAAGGGCTCAACTTGGGCTCATTCTTTTTGTTTTTTAATGCAGGACCACGTGAGCCCGGGGCAATTTTGCTTCAAGTCGAAAAATTAGACTGAAATGCGGGATAAAAAACGGGAGAACGAAGGCAGAAAGAGCTAGAGATTTAAAGTTCCTGTCCCATCCTGTCCAATCAAAAATACGAACATTTAATATGAGAAAAATGCAGGGAGCTAGAATTCTGGGATATTCTGGAACGATCATCCAACTCTTTACATATCCGTCACCTGCAAAACGTTTCGGATCGTGTATACCAAGTAGAAGTTGTTCCTCGGCAATTATCAAAGAGGTGAAGTAATAATAATCGACAATGAGTGAATTTTGATGTTTTTTCATAAAACTAAAGTAAAAAAAAAATAAAAGAAAAAGAAACGTAATAAAAACAAAAGAGCTGTATAGTTTTTATCATAATTGATGGTCTAGTATCGTCGAGCTGAATCGTTGGGAGCGTATCAAAGTGTAGCCCTGTTTTATGCAGGTCGAAAATGATCAGAGAATAAATGTGCAACGATATGTAGTCACGATCGATAAATCTCGTAGTTAACCATGAATTTACGGCCGAACAAATAATTAACTCTCTCCAAACGTCGAAGCACTGACGAACTTGTTTTCTTGATAACAATAACATTACCTATTATAATAACAACAATAATAACATGGATGAGATAAGAAGAAAGGAGGGAGGGGGTGTGGATCGAATGCTGCACTGGTGCATATATGACATATTGCTACGATCGCTGGACCTTCACTCTCGACAAAGTTTCGCACCGAAATCCATTCGCAGCGAGTCAATCATGATCACACTTGAGGCGAATCGAGCATCGTTCTTACTCATAGCTATTAGTGCGCTTCTTGTTGCAGCCTACACAGTAAGTACCCCGGAACATTGTATTTGAAATTTTTCGAAAATAAATAAAAAAAAGTCCAATACCAATAATTGGAATAATAATTGAAATTCTCGATGAACAAATACAACTTTACGAACTATTGATTGTACTGCTTGAGTATCGTATTTTGAGGACTTTGCATGGCGATGATCAAATATAAATTTTTGTTTTCGGTTTTTCTTCCATACAAAATGGCTCGCGAGCCTAAGTTCGTTAAAAAAATTTGATACAAATTGACTGAAGAACAACATACTCTCAATCCAAGATCGTCCGAAGCAATCTGTATTTGTTTTATAATAAACAAAATTTCGAAAAAAATTTACGACCGATTTGTTTGAAAAACTAAACAACGCTTCTTCGATGTTACACAAAAGTGTGTGCAAAGTTTTGAGAGGCTTCACCATTTGAAAATAGAAATATTTAATGTTGAAAATTGGAACTTTTAACAAACGCTCTCATGAAAAACCACTGAAAATTGTGATTTTTATAAATAAATGTCTCGACTTCTACATGGTGAAACCTCTTAAAATAGCGCAAGCTACTAGAGATGACTGTTCTCTTTGTGTGGTGCAAATTTGAAGGAATTCTATCGATAGAAAACTTTGCATACACCTTCCTTAACAATTTTTCACTGATGAGGTCCAAGGCTTTTTCAAGATCGATGCAGAAAAAGAAATTAATGAAAAAAAAACAATTTCAATCTGCAGTTGACGGAAAGGTTCAGCAATAACAATTTTTATTCCGTTTCTCCTTTTTCCAGTCGTATTGCAAATGTGATGTGAATTATTTGTATTATGAAATTGCGTGTTCTCGTTGTACAGGACAGTTTAGCAAAAGCGGAAAGACCAACTACACGTAAGGCTCTTCACAAACGTTACAATGATGATGAATACGAAGAAATAGATTCGTTGAGCCCCAGGCGGCATTACCTAGGCCCACCACCTATCAACAATTACGAAAATCGAATGGACGACAATCCACGCATGGGAAATATGCTACAGAGGCCAACTGGTTTTTATCGTCACAATAATCTATCGCCTCGATATTGACGTAATAAAATAATAATAAAAAAATAATAAAAAAGTAGAACGATCGAAGGTGTAGCAGTGAGAAAATGAATTAAAAGTTTCCCCAGACACATCCCGAATAGAATAATGCACGAATTAGAAGGTTATCAATCTTCCAGTTGATCGCAACGCACATTGCTCCACACGGTTGAGTTTTCGTAAAGAATAAAAATTGCTCATTCCCTTTTTTTTTTAAATCAGAAAACAGATCATGGTCTCGCTTTTTCTCAAAACCATCGAACAGATGGTTTCTCGATAATTAATCTGTAAACAATAGTTTTCTTCGTATCGCAGAATTGAGGCTCTGTGCAGCAGTTCGATGACCAGATTCGAGAGCAAGGTGATTGGGGATCGCTCTCGTTAATCGAAAAAGTAAAAAATGGTGAACCAGTTTTGGTCGAGTCTTTGGGCGACGTACTCACCGAGATGGTCAAGAGCAAACAGAAAAAGGGACCTGAATTTGCTCGACAAATAACACACTCGAAGTCTTGGTCTCATGCAGACTTTCCTTTCGTCACTCATTCGCAGAATTACGATTGAGAGACAAGGAACTTTCGAGCACACGAAAGTTGATGTTTTCTTCGATATTTTAATTGCTAAATGAGTTTTTTTGTCCTTCTCTTTTCCTCTCGTGTCATGTTCGACCTTCTTATGTTAATTTCTCGTCGACCGGACTATGTTCTTATTTCTTGCTCGTACAAAAAAATTACGCGAATACACTCCCCCATTTTCATCGACGAGGTTCACGGTCTCGTGGAAAATTTATCCGATTGAAAAAACGTGAAATTTTTTTCGAATTCTCATTTATATTCCATGCTCCCCGAAGCATATGACTCGGTATTCACGAATATCAAAAGTCATTAGTAAATAATTGAGGGCTCTGTTTTTATCAGATGCTCAGACTCACAGATCGTAATCCCATGAAATAGGACTAAATTTTTCCAGCTTCCAGATCAGTTTAGATTCAATGGATAATTGTCAAAAATTGAGAGTCGAACTATCGTCCGATCGTGGGAAAAGTAATGATCAAATTTTTTATAATTGATAAAAATTCTTTGGCTATTTTTCATTCGAAAAAAATCTGCTCTCGTGTTTGAAGTGGATACGTCTCATAAAATGTTTGTTTCTACAAATCGATCCGAGTTTTAACCGCTGGCGCAATAAAAAATGACACGATGACGATCGATTGCGCGCCGTGCACTTTTATTGCCTTAGCCTTGGGAAGTGTAACGACTACAAAGATAGCTCGGTTTATTGATAACGAGTCTCAAAATGTCTACGAAGCTCTTTTGAGCTCGAGCATCGGTGGTAAAGGAATAAACGGGTTGAAAAATGTTTCGAGACGTTTTGCTTGATGCAAAAATTTCGAATTTTGGAATATTTTGTTTGGCAGACTGTTAATTTCAATGTGAGGAAAATAAAATTTGTAACGTGTGTGAAAATCTTTATTTTCTTCCCAAAATTTTGTATTTTGCATAACAAAATTTCGCAGGAGTTGATTTTTCAGTTTATTTCGATTCTACGTGTACAAAGCAAAAGGGTGTTTGTTTTGACGTCGATCCCTTTACGTATGGATTCCCTGAAATTGCCAGACAGAGTCTCGTCGTAAAACCCACCTGAAAAATGTGAAACGTCCTCGGTTGCTGCCTCTTTTTCTCCCTGACATCGAGACTTATTATTCGAAGAGACTTTTTGCGTTTGTCAGGCTACGGGAGGTCGTCCGCCATGGTTCGTCTTCTTCTCCCTCTGTCCGTCGCTCGACCCTCTTTTCCTCCAGTCGTTCGTCTGTTGTTTAGCCCGGTTCCAATCGGTTCGGTAACAGAGACCCACCACTTCGATTCTCTTTCCCTCTCGTTTCACCACTCCTCGTCGCGTCCACTCGAAGTGTCCGAACTCCAAGAGGTTCTTCAGTTTTCATACCTTCGTGGATTCAAGCCAGTCTCGATTTTCTCTCTCCTCTCGTAAACCAAGCTACCGTATGTAAGTTTTTGTGGACAGAGCACTCTGCCACAAAATGCTCAGCCAATACGCGCGAGTATTGTATGACAGCTGCGAATATTGTCCTTTCGACACAGGGGAGTAAATGGATGTCTCTCATGTCTTCAGAAAAGGATCCTCGATTCTTATTTTCTCATCAAAGTCACGGTTCTGCTTTCGTGACTGCGAGCGACGAATAGAAGGAAAAAAAGTTGAAATCTTTTTGAAAATAAGTCTCGAAAATAAACGGATGTGATTTTCATCGTTTCGACATAACATTTTGTTTCTCTGGGGCCGGTCATCAGGATATTCGATTGAAACGACTAAAATTTCGTGTCCCATAGATGGTGAGAAAAATTTCATTTTCTGAAAAGACGAAAATTTCTTCGGGGGTCAAAATGACCCCAAGCGTAACTTGAAGCTACAATTACTACAATTTATTGGCGCTCGAGAAGGGTGGCCTCCTCTCCAACGGGGCTTTGGTGTGTCCGTAGAAATGTTTTTTTTTTTCACACATTGCTTCTTTTCTGATTTTTTTTGGCATTTCGAAAATTGGACAAAAAATTTTTTCCTCGATATTCTTATTCGAAAAGGCTCAAACTAATATCCTGAATTTTTGTGTGTCCTTCGGAACGATACTGGCAACGTGGTGAGCGTTCAAACATAGCTGGGGTCATTCCGACCCCATGTGACCAGCACGAAGGATTACTTATAGCTCTCTCGTACAAACCGTTTCAGGGAATTTTTTTGACAAGGAGCTACTTTCGGAAAAGCGCGCAATGGAATAAGCAGCAAAAATGAAAAGCGAATTAAAATTTGAGAAAAAAAAATTGCGATCCATTTATCTCAAACATTCGACCAAAAAAATTCCGTTCAAATTTTCGCGCCTTTTTTTACGAGCTGCCACATTTTATCCTCGTGTTGTTTTTTTGAGCACCTTGAGCGCATGTAAAAAATGAAAACATATCGATGTTCGTTAAGATGGATGGCAACAGGATACACCGTTTTATTGATTTTCTTTGGTGCATGGCTCGCGTGTTTATATGAACGAGATCGTTCGATCACATACCTATCATTAGTGCGGGCCGCGATTGGCAGAGTCAGTCGAGTTTTGTTACCCTCATATCAGCCATACAACCCCTGAGGGTACGAGAGTGGCAGAGAGATAGAAAACGCTGAGACAGATGAGGGGGGGATCTTGTCAAGAACGAGAAATACTTGCCCGCATACATATCGATGAATCGCGATGCAAAAAAATGGTAAAAAAAAGAATTTCCACCCGTCAATTCTAAAACTCAAAAAGGGTTAAGAAATTATTTTCGTAAATCGTGCTGTTCGAGTGAAAATGAGGGAAAAAAAACGAATGAAAAATTAGGATACGAAATAATCGACGCGAACGCAAGCAGTAAAAACAATATTGAAAGTTATTTGATGGAAATTGAGACACAAAGCCATTCCTTTAAAAATCTTCGTCGATTTGTCAACAATCCGTTCGAAAAATCTTTAAGGTAGTGGGTTCTGGAATTAGTGTTCAGAATTATATAAAATTTGGTACAGTAGTAGATTATTTTTCGAAAAGGATCAAGTCAAAATTTCAAGAGGCTACAGAGAAACAGAAAAAAGATATTCGCATTAGTAATTTCATACATTTAACATTGAGCCTATGAGGAATCTCAGTTTTCGTTGTATTTTAGAATGCATTCTTATCAATTCTTAGGAGAAATCATATTTTTCATTGTAAAATACAATGAAATGCATGAAATCGATGTTAACTGCATGAAATAACCAATGCGAGTATTTTTTTTTCTAGTTCTCTGAAGCCTCTTGAAACTTTGACTCGATCTTTTTCTTGCTATAATCTCCTACCATACCAAATTGTATTTAATTCCAAACATTGATTCTAAAGTCGACAGTACTACCTGAAACAATGATGTTGAAGTTTAGATCGTTGGAATGCCACGAAATTCTGTACTTTTTTCAGTAGAGCTCATAATTATTATTCAATATTCGGTCTGGACAAAAACAATCTTCTCTTGCGACCTAAAAACTCAATCGACACGAAAAATTGCCAGGATTTTCGAAATTCAATAAATAATAATAATATACAAAATATTTTTCGTTGAATCTCAACGTTGCAAGCTCCAGTCATCTCTGCTGATTCATACACAGCCGATTGTGTGTGAATCAGCAAAGATGGAAGGTAAATCGGGAATAAATTGATTGAAACAAAAATAACAATGAATCCGATAGAAAGAAAAACAAGGAAAGAATCGAATAAGCAAGTCGAAAGCTCGTTCTTACTAACGGCGATCGGTCGATGTAAGTTAGAACCGATATAGTTGTGTAAACGAGTTGATTTTGTGCCCCCGTAGGCTGGCGCCAACCTGGCGGATGTCGCTGGAAACACAGTGTTCCGAGCCTTGCGGTAAAGTGTGCGTGAGAGCGACGAAAGAGCAGCTACGTTGTACGACGAGCGAGCGCGAGTGGTGGGGGTTGTCTCATGGCTCTCGCGTGAGCCGGGCATTGAGTGAGTAAAGTATTCAGTCGGTACCAAGCCACGGTACGATACGCGACGCACGACGTTACAATCGTGCGACGGTTTTTCGGTTTTGTTTATAAGCCGCTTGACTCGTGCGGCTAGGAGACGCGGAAAACAAACGTAAACAAAAAGCAGCATCGACGATAAATGGACTTGAAAACTGAACCCATGATCCATTTTAAAATCGACATGGTTAACAAAGTTTTCATGACATTAGAATTCGCATACAAATAATCGGCCGTATTGCTTATGATTGACGAATGTCGCTGTTTTTATTTTTAATTGTGCTCAGTGTTTAAGCAGTGAGAGAGAAAATTTGAATATGCAAATTCTTCGTCTCTCTGTGAGAAAGTTTCGCTAGGAAAATATTGTTTTTAAAATATACGAACGCACGTGCTTGTTGACGGAAACAGTTACGAAGCTTTCTCGGACTTGGAGTTTTAGTGATCGCGATCTTTTTGTTTTTCATGGATTAAGATTTTTTTCGTATTATCATCAAATAAGTGTAGTTGATCGACGACTGGAGAAATTCCTACAGATACGATCATGTGCATCAAGGAAGTGAAGGAAGTTATCACCGTTTTTCTAACGTCCTAATATTTTCATCTCCCGCTTGGTAAGTCCTCATTGACAGTCTGTGTTTTTGTCTTCATACACGTTTTTAATTGGACTAAAAGCTTTGATTCAGTTTCGCTTGAGCAATCTTATCGTTGATCATTGGTGAATATTTCATGGGGGGGTCGACAATATTAAATGATTATAATGGACATACCCTAGATTGATCCAATCTCGTATGAAAAGAGACACAAAATACTTCGCAATGAATTCGTTCCGAATTGGACGCCATGATCCAAATCGGACCAAACTGCCGAAGATTTTGTGTCATGCGCGCGTCAGCCCGCCCTTTTTTATGTCCGCTTACCACGGGGCTTCATTTCTCAAAATATACGAATTAAAATTCGTGGTCACAGCATATTTAATGACGTTGAAGTTTGCATCGTTGAAATGCAACGAAATTCTATTTTTTCTGGGGCGAAGCTCACTATTCGAATGAAAAATGTAATTACGAACGTAAAACGATCGAATTTCGCGACCTAAAAAGTATGTACGCTTGAAAAATTTGCATGATTTTGGAAATTCATTGCAGTTCAAAGATGCAAACGTCAACGTCATTCTTTCCATAATTTTTTTGCCACTTTTACTCTTTGGACCTACATTTTTACGTGGTATTCGAACCACGATTAGATTTTCATTGTTTAGTTTTTGATTATAATTGTAAAAACTGAATAACTTGTGAAAAATAGAATAAACAGTTGGATATAGCTTGCAAAGCGGTCCCTCAGCTCTCTGTGTTGTGAACATATTATGACGTTATCAGATGGCACAATAACCAAGTGAACGATACGGAAGATCCAAATAAATATAAATATGAAATTCGCTATCCGATTATAAAGAGAGATAGTCGAAAATATCTGTATTGCCAATGGATGCGAGAATTCTGAAGATAACTTGGACGTTATACGCTGTCTCTTTAAGAAGATCGAGTACCCTGATAAAATCGGTCGTTACTTGTAGATGTAACGGAGATAAGAATTGTACGATATCCAATGAAAGACTCAATTCGTCCTTACTGCATTAATAATTATTTCGTATCGCTTCAGTAAAAGCAAAAGCAAACGATACAAAACGAAAATACATTTTTTTGTGTATTGTCGGTTGGGCCGATGTTATCAGGGTTTATTATTCGACGACAGGTTCCGTGATATCCTCTTCCTATAACTGTATATCTATATTGTTTACTTCGGCTCAGCGCAGCGGCGATTCCCCGAACCGACATGAGCCCGAAGTTTGCAACGTTGGGCCCCAACGAAAAATACGTTATTTTACAAATTGTTTGTTCAATTTCAAAAACTAGAACAATTTTCGCACTGATTTTGTCTTTGGACGCTAAAAAATTATCGCTTCATTGTCCTGACCAAATATTCAATGAGAATCTTGAGATTTGCCCAAGAAAAAAGGGAATTTCGTTGCATTTTAACGATGGAAACTTCAACTTCGTCGAAGCGACTGTTTTCCAAACAAAAATCATATATAGCAGTCTTTTTTAGATTTTTATGTAATTCATCCTTTTTCTCAGTATTTACGCTTCACTCGAAGCACCCCATATGAATATCAAATTTATATTTCCGGAAAACTAATAAGGTTGATTGTTTTATCCAGCAAGTTATGACTCTGAAAGTTTGCAACGTTGAGATCCACCGAAAAATGTTTAGTACATTTATTATTTATTGAATATTAAAAATCATGGCAATTTTTCGTGTTGATTGAGTTTTCAGGTCGCAAAAGAGCATCGTTTCAATGTCCAGACCAAATATTTAATAATAATTGTGAGCTCTACTGAAAAAAAAAAAAAAAAACGGAATTTCGTTGCATTCCAACGATGCAAACTTCAACATCATAGCAAGTTATCTTTGTATGTGTAGAAGATACACATGTTTACGTAGATGCTCCTAGTTACGTGCCTACAGACCGATATTGGGCAGTCCGTCGTCTTCGACCACTGTATCGTCAACACATCTTGTTCGACGAAATCTAATAAACACCGCGATCAAATAAAATGCGATCAATAAGAGTTAATTATTTCCCTCTATTCGGTTATTGCAAGGTGAAGATCGCATCGTCGTTCGAGCATTACGAAAAAGATCGTGCAATTTTCATCCAAGATTTATTCGATTTTCGAAATCTTAACATAATTTTCCTCCTGCCAAATAAAGTTTTTGGCTTTCAAAGAAAACGGATAAGCTTTCTTGCACGATTATTAAGATTTCAAAATAATTTCATCCATATGATTCAAAATCCGCCAATTTTTCAATTGTCCGCTATTTTTAAACGTACCTCAACGTAATTGAATATATCAAGGGACACCGAGGTTCATTGATCTTGTTAAAGTTTTAAAAAGCTCCCTCCTTGCGCGCTCTCTTGGTCACAATCTTACATGCACGCCTGTGCTGCCCTATCTGGAGGCCGATTAACGATACAGCACTCGCACCAAGCTCAAATTATCTTAATTGGTAGTAACTGAGATTCACGCGGATGGTGCTGATCTTGCGCCATCGCAAAGTTATGACCAGCATCAATAATGATAATGATAATAATAATAATAACAACAATCGCAGAAAACCTAATAATAACGATCAAAATAATGAATATGATGAAAAAAACTATTCAAAGGGATTAAATAGAATGACGTATGCAATGATAGAAACAGAATATCCATTGAAGTATGAAGAGTTATTGAACAGTAAAAAACGATATTCAAACCAAGTTATGACGCTTCATTATCGTAATTAATACAATATTGACAGGATAAACGATTATGGTGGATCGTCGACCGATAAATTTAGCAATCTTTTATACCAACCTTGGTAAACACTATTCACGCATTCATACTACTCCCATCAGGAAGGCATGAAACTTAATATGTATTTATATTCATGGATATGTATTAACGTAAATAACGTGCACACGTCATTGGAGAACAAACTCAAAAATTTTCATACGAAGAGGAAACTCAATTATGCTACTCGATATTTATTCATGGGAGCTGCATATACATGGGTCACTTAATGTTAATTGATGAAGTTACAATTGATGAACTAATGTTATTTTTATATGACTATTGACATTTTTCATAGCGCCTTTTTGCTCCACTAAATCGAATCGAAAGTTACAACGTCTTAACAATTACAATTTATTCAACAGCATTCCGAGTTATATCGCAGGCATGAAAAGTCATTCTGGACCCAAAATAGCCCAATGAAATTGTCATCCCAAATTAGTGGGCTTTTCTTAATTAATTATGAATTTGGCTTGAAAACCAGACTTCGCCAAAGGCTCTTCGGAAGTTCTTCTGATTTTTTTCAGCTGGAATATCCCATGTATTTGGTTCTCTTCACCAGGAAAGAAGGAGAGAGAGAAAAAGAAAGAAAGATGCCGGTTCGAAAAGTTGATTTAACGTTATGTTCTCGCACTTTGGAGTTTTCGGGCACGAAAATTTATCGTTATCTCCTCTTCGCGGTCCGTAACTCGGTAATATAGCACACGCCGGTCCCAGCAAGAGAAGAGTCAAGTGTGTGCTGGAAATATAACTATGATATATCAGTCGGTGAACGAGTGGGGGGGATTACGTTATTTGGCATTACAGATCGTAAGCAACGCATGGGGTGTTTAAAAATATTTCGTTAGGGGTTTTGTAAGACTGCATACATAATTTACTATGCACATTGGAAAGAAATTACTTAAACAATAATATTCACAACGAAGAAATAAAGAAAAAAGTCAATTGGTAGCAAATTGATAAATATAACAATTAGTTGGTTGAAAAAATGGTCTTGGTTAAGAAATTGATCCATCAGCTCGAATAGAATATATTGTTATTCAGGAATTATCTCGTAACACCATTCGTCTTTTTCCAGACCAATATATCCATTTTCAAGGTCATTAGCCAACGAGTTTTTGTAAGGCCGAGACAGGGTCCCCTCATGTAGCTTTGTTTTGTTTTTTCTTCTTACTTTTTTAATTCTTATTGATGCTACGCCACTGCTACGTCTCCTTAGCTCTCTTACGCTCTTTGGGCAACGGCGAGACTCGAGGGAGGTAGGTGGGGCCCTTTCTCTCCTTTTTATTTTTCCTGTTCTCGCTCCCTCCGAGCAGGGCCTCCGAGAGAGAGGCCCCGATCGCTCTCGAGGACCCCTGTGCAGAACCAGACCCTATTGTTTACTTCTCTCCCTCTGTCCTGTTTCTCTATCCATTCTTTGAGAGTTCGACGAGGAGCCAGTTGGAATATGTTGAAACGTTAAAAAACCACGTACCCGCGTAGGTGGCTCGTGTTGCTCGCCACGGGGAACCCAAAACCATCTTTCCAAAGCCCCAAATATGTGTCGCCAGATTTTTCCAGTTAAACTATGAAATGCCATTTTAACTGATTTGAAATATTCCATGCCACGATTTTACGCACGGAATTTCTTTTCCTTCCTCCTGCTTTTCTTTTCGTGCATTGAAAACTATGCACTTCGCTCCGGATTATCGGAACCAAAGTCATGTTCTCGTGGTTGGGAAATCATGATCGTTGCTAACTTCGTTAATTCCTGGTCACGATTCGAGAGGAAAAGGAATTCGTACATCGTACAATTCTTATTCACAATTCCTAGTTTTTCGGGAATTTCTCTGCTGTCGTTGTGAATTCTCACCGACGCGCTTTTTCACAATATATAAAAATGTTAAATCGTAAGAATCATGGCATGTCGTTGAATAATGATTTGTTAGGAAGTCTCGCGTGTGGTCCAGTAGGCGGCCCCTAATTCCTACAACACCCAGAGAAACCAACAAGATTTACTTCCGAGCTCAGCTCACCACGATCTCGCTCTCCAAAGGCTCGCCTAATCTCTTAGAGAATGTCCAAGCTTCCGTTCTTCTCGCCTTTCCCGTAGACTCAAACTTTTTTCAAAGAGGTGACGAAATCTCGTAACTTTTTATCCTATTCCATATACTCGTGTACATTCCTCTGCGGAGATAAACAAAAATAACTCTCGACGAATAAATGCGATATTTTTACGTTTAAATTCCGTTTGAGTTTTCAAGGTTTGCGCTTTTTAAATGTTTTTGCACTTGATAAATAAGAAAAAATGAAAAAACAGTTAGGAATTTTCCAAACAAATTATTCGTGAATTGAAAAATGAAAAATGAATATGCAATCGATGGGATTTTTGAGTTTGATGACTGTAGGTTCTATGATGAAGATTCGTATTACGAGGCAAATTTATTAATTGTATTTAGATCAGTCGGATGAAGTTGATTCATTGTTACCAGTTATTTCAATATCAATTGATATTAATGAATCGTTTTCCTTATTTTTTTTTCTGCAATTTAATTTTCTTTATATCGCATACGCCGAGATTCCAACTTATCGTCCAGATTAAAGTAACACCGCAAGGGAGCCTGTTGATCTCGTCTTTCTCTGCTCGTTCACATATACATGTCCATAAGATTCAAGCAACGCAGCGTGAAAGAGCGAATGAGAGCTCGTTTCTTTTTTTTTTCTTTCCATATGAAGAGAACGAAGAAGCAGAGCGAGTCTTCATATAAATTATGTTTGTCCTTGTCTTCAACATCTTCTTGCGCTTCTTGGACTTGAATCTCGTTTACTGGTCCATGGATTTGCCATTTTGTTTTTGTCTTTTTTTACACTGGCTCGCTTTCCTTCATCTCTCTCCGTCTGCCTTTTCATTTATCTTTCCTCTCATCCAAGATACCCCGCGTCCTTCGTTTTCCACCTTAGCTTCTGTCTCCTCGCAGCCTCCGTCCCTCCCGCACTCGCGATCATCATCATCATCATCATCATCCTATAATCCAGGTAGAACCAGTTTGAAAGCTTCACCCACGCCCTGACTGCATCGGTTGCTATACAAGCGGATAAAAAGAACGAAGGGGACTGAGGGAAAGTTAAAGAGCGGAGATTTAAATTTTTCAAGGCCGAACGTTGCCCATTTACTTTGGAGAGCTACAGAGCTCTCAGAGTGCTATCCAAGGGACGCGAAACAAAGTAGGAAAAAAGGAGACAAAAATGCTAAACCATATACGAGAAAGAGTCGTAATACATCACACACGTGCTCGGCATCTGGGCTTCCCAAAGGCTCGTGCTCGCAATTCTTTCCGCCCGATCCTTCCGATCACGAGCCCTAGCTGTTAAAAGCCGAAACGAGTCGAAAAGAAACATAGGATGGAGAGATAAAAAGGACGAGCAGTCGTCGAAGCGAAGAGGCAATCTTTGGAGTTTTTTTTCCCCTCCGTGCCTTGTTTTCTTCCTCCCTTAATCTGCCGCGTGTACTTTATTTTTCTTCAGCTCGTTTATCCCTATTGGATCTTCAGCGGATTTATTTTTCGGGACCATTCCCGATGTCTCTCTTTACGCTCATCCTTCTTCTGCATTTCTGTTCCATTCTCTTCGCTATAATGCCATTCGTGATCTTAAGTATTCGCTCTTGTTTCACAATCTTTCACATTTAGACGTTGCTTTGACAAAGTCGAACGGTTCACGCGGTGAATACGATCATTCAGTCCAACAAGAGAATAATGATATAAATGTATACGGACAATTGTCGTTAAGCAGACGAGCCAACTTTGCATATTGCAATACAATCTCAATTTCCATACATACATAAAGAGTGGTACACCATTCATCGAACGTTCTTTCCATGCTACAAAAAGAACCGTGAAATTTCGAAGTGAAAAGTCCTTTAAGTGCTTATCTCTCGGGTACACCGTTAATGAGATCTTGATGGAGTTGTAAGAGCCAATCCGGTACAACGGCACGGAGAAAAGAGTGGTGAAAGGTTTCTTGCTGCTACGTGCGTCATTTCTCCTATGGAAACATATCTATAAGCACTATTTTGAAAAAACACCAGATCAGTACCATTAGTATACTCCTAGCAATGTTTTTAGTGACGTCAGTATTGCTAAATTTGCTCGTGAGTGGAAATTTATTTTCCAAAATTTTTCAGTTTTCGAGTTTTCATTGCTAAATCACAGGAGTTTTAACAGTCTTCAGTTGTAGTAAGACTTTCCCATTAAAATTGTCTGCAGGATTCAAAAATGAAGCAAAATCTTTCTCTTTTGAATTTTTGCATCTTTCTGTTGCGACATTATATAGGTTATGGGTATTCCGACACCCTTTATATTGAATTGAGGTGTGCAGGTATATTGTACAGTATTTCTTGAACGACGCTCATTGCAACGGACATGCCATATATGGGTCTGGCTGACTACCTTGATCTCTCGCAGACGAGCTTTCTTTCATATGTAGATGATTTCTTTAATCGGTCTTACAAATTTCAATGTGTGATTTGGCCGAAATTTATCGACAATCGGTTCGGAGTAAAACTTTCCTTTTTTTCATTGACTCTTTTCTTTGCATCTTCCTGTCGATGAGAATGACCGCGATTATGAATGCTTAGCAATGATTTTTTTCTATGTTTTTCTACTTCAGAATATATGCACTTATTATATACAATTCGGACAAGGCTAGTTAGATTGTTTAAGAATGCAAAGGGTACTGTGAGACTCAACACTGCCGTTTCTACAGTCACACTTTTATTGCCGCGACCGAGTTACACACTTAAATAAATGCCCACGCGAATCAAACCTGTACACATGCAACAGATATATTCTTATATGTTTGGACGATAAGTCTTGCATGTGCCACAAGAAATATCCTTGTATCATTAACATATTGAGCAATCTTCACACTTCGCAAATTCGACTTCTTATCAAGATGATTAGAATTTTATACAAAAAAGTGACTTTTTTTGCCCAGCAAATGTGAGACGCGTATATTTCAAAATACGGTACCCTTACAGCAACCTCAATGTAACACGTATACGTTTTGCATTCAGCTGCTATTGAGGTCTTCAATGATTTGAAGTTTTTTAAGTCTGAAATATTAAATAGGCTGATGATTAAGATTGACAACTTCACGCAATTTAAATGAAAAACATAATGATCACACCGACACATTTTCTAATGGAAATTCGAGTGACATCTTTTGACAAATTTTTCATCATCCATTCGGATTCGATTTACAGCACATTCGTTGCTAAATTCTTCAACATCTCTATTGAAAAAGCACTCACTCTATACAAACCGATACACTGCGACGAATTGCATTTGTATAGTACTTATGCATCGTTTTGTACTTTCTCGCCTCCGGCAAGGCAGCCTAGGCAAGCTACTCGCCTCACCTCTTCTATATACTACTCACAGCATCTCCATGCTCTGTTACAGAGTTTCTCGCTGCAAATACTTTGAAAAACGTTTCGCGTATTAATCGGCTCTAACTGCTTTTTTGATGTAGGAATTAATTATTTTCATTAGATCAGCATCGTCGAAGGAATTTTTCGGTTAGATAATGGTCGATATTTGAAAATGGGTGGAAAGGCTTTAACGGACAATTGTAGGACTAACGGGACTGTTTTTCGTCCACCACATTTTTTTCCAATTTCTTACAATAATAAATTTACTTTGTCCGAACTGTATTTTTCAGTACCACTAATTGACCAATTATCATGAAAATGAAGTTATCATTGATGCTGTTCTTCTCAAACGAGCGGATTGTAAACTTCGTCATCTATTTTATTAAGGTGAAATGTTTTCTTTTTTATATTGTGAAATTTTCGAGAGCTGTAGTATCTTCAGTGTTGAAGTCTCCTTTAAAGGAGTTTCTGGATATACGCCACGTGCATAGTTTATGAAGACAGGGTTAATGTTGCATGCTCGGACCATTAGCCTGGGACGAGCTTTAGTTTGCTGCAAATTGTGAATTCCGCTTTCGCAAGTGGGTCTCGTTGTAAAGTGACTATTATTTCCCTTATTGCTCGAGTGTTGAGGAGATGATTTAAAATGTTGTTGCGTTTAGATTTTCATTCAACTTTTTCATGTTTGCAACGTAAACTTATCGGTCTACGCTAATTATATCGTCACATGGATTAATGAGAGGTCTGCAAATGTGTTTAGATGTGAGCGTTTCGTTTCTGTTTTTTTTTTGCTTCCTTCCTTCTTGCTCTTTCCGGGAGGAAGGTATGTTGAAATGTTTACCTTGCAGAAAAAAAGCGAGCTTGGTGTGTTTGTAGAGTTTTTACTCAGAGCTTCTCTCCTCGCGGTGCAGCTTAATATCGTGGCATTAATTTTCTTCAATACTTGGATTCTTTCAAATTTTTTCAAACGTTCGAATGCTAATGACGATCTTGGGAATTTATAATCGTCAAGCTTGCTTAACTCTGAATATTTGACGTATCGTTACGTAAGTGAAGATTACGTTATGATGTCAAGAATGTCATTGGAAGACTATTTTTTCTGCCGACGTCTCTGAAACTGTGAGATTAGAATTGAAAAAATTTTCCCCGTTTGCTGAAAAACCATGTTGTGTCTTTTTTCGTTGACGGATTGTTGAGTCGTGGTGCATATCTGGCCAGAATTTTTCTTTAACCATTTAAATCGAACTCCATATAATTCTTTATTCATTGAGCCCAGATCTCGCTTACTCGAGATCCCGTCCCCATAGAGACCGAGACAGTCCAATCTTTGATGTGAAATCTATCGACGCCCGTTTGATGGATCGGTCAATGGAATAAAAATAGTTGGATTCATAATTAGCTCGCCTGACGAGCTACTTATGACCGATATAGAAACTCGTGTGCTTCATCGAGTGAAACGCTCGATCTGCTACATTAGTCTCGAATCCCGTTGCGGCTGTATAAGCAGAAAAATTATAGCCAATTTAGCATTCGCCATGTCATAACTCTATTAATTTCGGAGTTATTATTTTCCAAGTCAAATCGTTGGACTCTAATTTTCTTTGAAGAAGAATTTAATTAATTAAATCGAAAGATTTTACTTTTCTCCAGCTTCCTGAGAGTTTTCTACGAACAATTAGTCCCTGCCAAAGCGATTTTTTCAACCGTGCGTTTATTCACACGCCCGAAATGTTCCAAAACCGTTAGTCCGTTTTGTATCCCACTCTTTGTTGAAGCTCCGCGTCAGGGTCTTCAAATTTGATGAAATATCGAAATACAGTTATCAAAATTTCGGCCTAATCCGTTAACAGGGATCGTAATCGATAGACATTCGATTTTCGTGCTCATTTTATTTTCGACATGTGAACGTATCTACTCTGAGGAGCTTAATCTCTATAACAAAGATTCGCGATTCTATGAACGTCGTGTGGTTGACTCCCATTTCGAGCGAATTGTTAGTAAACGGCGCAGTTTGCACTCATTCAATATCTATTTTTCCTCCATCGCCTACGTCCCCATGTTAGATAATCTGCATCTGATAATTAAAGAGGTTCTATCGCCATAATCATAATAGTACATACAAAGTAACGGAAAAATCATCAGATCCAATTTTTCCGAAATAATGTTTTGACATTTTGCGTGAATCTTCGGAAGCATCGTATCATAATGTGTAAAAAATTTGAGAAGGTTCCACCATTTGGTAATTGAGATATTCAGTGTTTAAAATCGCAACTTTAACATGTGGTCTTATGGGAAGTTACGAAACAAAACGATATTTTACAACAAAAAACTCGATTTCTAGATGGTCATACTTTCTCAAAGTTTACCCACAGTTGAGTATGATTGTTCAGAAGGTTCATACGAATTTTAAACAATTAAACTTGGAATTTATGTAGCTCATGATAAACAATCGAACCTCTTTAAATTACCAACAAAAAAAAACAAAGAGTTTCTCGTTATAGATCAAACGTTTATTGGCGGAGGGCATTACGATGCTAACTGCAAACGAGACTCCACCGAAGAGAATCTGATGGAAGAAATAAAATGTTATTTATTAATTCTTGACTCGATGTTATGTTGCGTGATGAGGGATTTTATCGATAAGACAAGCGACAACAAATGTAGCTATACAGGAAGTGTCAGTTAAAAAATAAAGGCCGATTGAGATTATGGTTTTCCTTCGGGGTTGGCGAGCGACAGCCTTGACGCGATGAAACAGTGCCCGGCTTATTAGTCAACAGAGGGAAACGAAAGGGCACAATACTTCCCTTTGTATTCATGTTCACTTATTCAAGTTTCGGAGAGGGGGACACGTGCCCCGGGCACCCTTCGCCCTACAGTACGCCATGGCTTTTTGCCATGTACACGCTCAATTTATTATTGTTGTTGTTATTATTCCGGTCTTGGTAGAAATCTGCAGTGTACTCGGTTGTTGTTATTATTATACTGTTTTTTATTTTTTACATACTCTGTTGTTTTCTCCTACGCGAAGGAAGAATAGGTAGAGAGGACACAATGGAAGCTACAGGGCCGTACCCGAGAGTATTTTAGATACTACCTCTTTCTTTTTTCTCGTACGTTTTGCTCTTTCTCTATCCCTCTGTCTCTCTCTCTCTCTCTCTCTCTCTCTCTCTCTCTCTCTCTCTCTCTCTCTCAAGCGCCTCTTCGTCTTTCTCTCACTTCTTGGATTACGAGTTTATGCCTTTTCAGCAAGATCTTTGCACCGGAGTGCAAAAGTTTTCTGATGGGCCGGAGAGCCTCGTTCGGTTCGAGAACGGCCCCTCCGAGAAGACACGAGAGCAGATGTGGGTAGAAGAGTGCACGCATAATAATACGCACACTCATGCACACATACCTGCAATCACGTATTTTATGAATTGTGTAGGCACATGGTTGTGTGTGTTTTTAAAGGTTTGCCTACACGAAAGATCCAAAGCACTGCGCAGGACAGCGCACCACGGCCAAGTTTTTGCGAAATATAAACATGATAAAATATTTTTCGACGGGCTTATATGCGATGAATAAGCAACAAGTAGTGCTTCGGGTACTTTGAAGCGAACTGGTGTACGAATATGAGACTTTACGTTTAGCTGAATTATTTTCTGTTCTTTTGTTCAAATCTGCGCAATCTCGGAAAATTCTTTTTTATCATCATTCGAATATTATTTGTTTCTTTTGCTTGCTTATAGAGTAATAAAGGAACTCGAGAACAGTTCGAGCTACAGGGCTCCCGCTTTGCACAGATGTTAATCTATGCAAGCTCTGCATTCTCTCAGAATTTTGTTGGAATTGCTATAAAATTACGAATTCTATGGCATTTTGAAATTTTGAAAAAAAGGGTGTCGACGCTCGAAATTCTGCAAATTTTAAGATTTATTTCTAATTTCTTTTTATAGAGTATCATAATAAGGAGGTTGGTATTGAATGTCGGAAAAATCGGTTGAACGGTTCAAATTTTATGATTTTTCGAATTTTACGAAAATCTCAGTATTTTGAAAAATCGTACAAATGGTTATCAAAATGGTTATTAGATCCGTGAAAATCGGGAGTGTTTTGCAAGTTAGGAATGAAAAAACCATATTCGTGGGAGGGCTGGTTTGTTTTTAGGTTCGCGTGCATCCTTTTTTTGTGCAGCATCGAAAATTCATGCGTGTCGACATCTTCTTCTTCCTGAGAGTTAAAATAAAAAAGACAGGAACTTTTAGAGCCAGGCGGGATACTGTTTTTCTATGCGATCCATAAACCGTGCCCGCGAGAAGAATTAATAATGAAAGGGATAACGCAAAAGTGATGATTATAGAAACAATTTAACGGGTGAAACGAAAATTCACCGTCTGTGCATGCAACGTTCTCGCGCCATTTTTAATTTATCACCGTATCCCATCTCGTCGCACACCCTTTATCTTGCTCATCGCATCTTTTCTATTACACGTATACATTTCGGTAAAACTTTGTATTTTTTTTTTCGTCGCCTTTCTCGAGACGAGACATGTCCGCGTTTTAACGTCTCAATCTTGCGGGGAGAACGCTCCAAGTAAATTGAAAACGAGATCTCATACGCAAGCCCGTTACTACGAAATTTACGATGTATATAAAATTTGTACGATTCCTCCGATAGCTTATATTCAAATGAAATCTTTTTCAACTCAAACCAAAGACCAATGCGATAGATTTTCTCAAATTTATAGTTTTATTCAAAATTTACCGAAATGATTAATTTATTCAGTATTCTTCTCATTATACGCGATTAAACATTTTTCAAAAGAATGCCGCTCAATTATTATGGTGACGGGACATCATATCACGTGCATGTGATATTACTTTTGCTGGGAAAATAGCACTAAATTTCATCACTTTCAATAATATCACGAAAATTAATATCGCAACAAAAAATATCACAAACAAGTATTTTATTTCATTAAATAATTATGTACAACATTTTTATGCGAATCGCCACACCCCATATAAACGTGATAAAAATATCACTAACCGGAAAAATTTTATATTATTTTTAATGTTTGTTTGTAAAATTTAAGGTTCAAAAATCGAAATATTTCATGACGAAAATTGTTACTTTTAACACACGCTCTTATGAGGAACTACTAAAAATAGTGATTTTTATAAATAAATATCTCGACTGGTGAAACAATGGTGAAACATCCTAAAATTGTGTGAATTTTTTTTGTGATATTTTTGCTGCTTATTTTAGTCTGCGATATCGTGTTGTATAACCATTATTGTAATTTGACGCTTGTTAGTTTTAACTGATAAGCGAATTTTTCATTTACGTTTTCATTATTTTACACTCTTCTACGTTTTGTTTACATTTATCGTGGAGTAACAGTCAAAGGGCGAACGCTGAATTAAAATTTTGATTGCTACAACTTCATGCATTCGGAGAATGGGATATTTTTCAAAGAGATTTATCGCTTGACGTAATTCTCGTGCTAGCCGAAGAAGTGTATACTTTGACGCATTTGGAGATGACGTCGACGGGGAAGCGAGTACGAGATGTGACCTTGGCGGAATTGTAATTTCTTTTTTACGCTCATCACAAGCGTTTGTTGCAACCCTCGAGATTATACATCTGCGATAAGCTTACCCGGGAAACGATTCATCGATCATTAATCATTGAGAAGCCCAATAATCGTCCTCGACGTCGTGAGCGGCTCAAACCAAGACGAAACGATTCATCAGCTGATGTCGAAAGGATAACTCACACACACACGGACATACTATGTGTACACATGAATCCAAAAACACATAATTATATCTACAGCGTGAGGAATACTTGTGCGTTACATTCGCTTTCCCGAAGCGATTGGTTCGTAATTAAAATTGTTGAGCGATGATATCAATGATCTGTGTGGCGATGAGCAAAACGTAATTATTGTACGGTATCAACGTTACAAACCTTCCATTACTCTCGAATCCCCCTCGCAGTCGTTCATTCGGTTGATAAATAATGCCAATTTCTTTGCGTAAAACAAATTACTCTGCCGATTAAATCGGAGACTTTCCGTATAAGGAAAAATTGTGTTTTTTGTTTTTTTTTTGTTTTTTTCAGTGGAGTACAGAGTTTCATTTCTCATTGCGGTAGCTTTTTCACGGGGGTATCATTCGATAGGAACTAATTTCTGGGCGCAGATATATGCGACAGACTTGGACTTGAAAAAATTGATAATTAAGTATTGTTTGACCTTTTTGTCTCAGCAGACTATACCGGGCATATTTTTCATCCATTGGGAACAAAACCGTTTATTAAAGACACTGAAATCCAAGCGGAGAAAGCGCGTGTCGAAAATCGACGAACCTGCGAGAGTTGTTGGAGTGAAAGTGGCTGGTGATCGAAGTGTATATATGAAAAATTATGATTATCCGTAAATTCGATAAAACATCGAGTTATAACAACCACGAATACTTTTTATTCCTGCTCATTGGTTTGTTTTTTCTTTGAAATATCTTTGTCGATAAAATGCTTCGGGATATATATGCAGCGCCGTTTGGTCAAATTGTCTGCATATTTGATTAGAAAACCGCTTTGGAAACGATCGATTTTCAGCTGCCGGACGGATCATTTTTTCAATTATTTGAAAATCGCATCGGTTTCAAATTTTCCACTTTCAAAGTTCACAGGCAACAAAAAAATGATAATAGATCATAAATCGCTCATAGTCAATTGAGAGATGATCCGAAAACGACGATTATAAGCGGTGGGTGGAGAGCCAGTTTGTAAAAAAAAAAAAAACGATGGCGATTTTTGTAAAATCGAAGTTTGAAGATTTTGAAAAAAAAAAATTTTAATTTTTATAGCTAGTTATACCTTTCGGCGCCAACTAGATGTGTTGCGGGGCGAAGCCCGCAGACACGGCTAGTTATTTATAAAATGCATTCAATAAATATTTCGGAAAGACAGCAAAAAGGATAAGAAATACTCCATTCCTAGTTGATAGTTATTCAAATGACATTATTATTATTATTTGTTGTTGTCGTTGTTGTTGGTGAATGCTGTGGTTGGAAATGCATCGCAGTGTATGGCGAATGGGAAGTGACAGGGACAAGGCCTCTCTAGCTCGAAAGACAGCACGTCGCCGCAACGAGTTCGGGAGACGCGTGTGGCTTTATGTTCTCTTATCGCAATTTTCGCGCTTACAGAACGCACCACGAGAAAACTGCTTATGTGTAGAAATATTGATACGTATAGAGTGGTATAGGATGCGGTTTAATCAGAAACGACGAGCGTATACATACGAATGTGTTCGTATCCGTATATATAAACACTTGTATACATAGACAAGGAAGCTGAATGCGAAATGGGGTAAAAATGAACGAGCAAAAAGACACGTACGCTCGCTCGGTTTCCTCGCGAACCTTATCCTCTCTCTTTTTTTCTCTCTCTCTCATCTCGATATCGATATCGAGTCCCAAGCTGCTTCACCGCCGTATCACACTTACCGCTAAGGTGAGAAAAAAAAATAAGAGAAAAAAATTGTCCGCGTACAGCCAACGCACACTTAACAACGAATAGATAACTGGAGACTATCAGCAAAAAGAATTTTTCATTTATTTTCTTCAAAGATTGCTCGAAGAAATTTTCTGGAATCGTACATACATTTTAACTGTGAAAAATGTCAATGTATATTTCCCTTTGCATTGTAGATTGGGAATACTCTGAATCGCAGTCCGTTCAAGACTGCGGCGAGAGACAAATCATTCTTCGTCCAATACGTTGATATATTGCGGGCATTCAAGATCAATTTGTGTTACATATGTTTATTAATTACACGAGTGCATCCATGAAGTACGGAGATGATATCGGTGCCCCCCCAAGATGTATCGTGAATTGAAAATTGTCGGCTTATTCCGTCGTTCCAGCGCGAACGGTGCGCTGTTGATCGGCATCCATGGGCCACGAATCTTCAATCTCTATACGGGGACAGCAAGGTGAATTGTGGGCACGAAAGAGAGAGGGAGGAAGAGAGAAAAAAGGTGGGAAGTATATACGATATGTGCAGGAATTTTAATATCCCACGCCTCAATAACGTGAACAGGCATTATCGGCATTTTGTACGTCCCATATAAATATATCATGACGTATACATACAAGTTGTCTCGTGGGACCAAACTATTGTAATGAAAAATGTCCACACATTGACATTTCCTCCGAAACGATTGAGCCGCGCAAACTCATTTCCTGCGTGCCGCATTTGCGAAAAAATCGATCCCTGCTTCGCTTCAACTTTTTAAACTGGACGGAGTAAGCAGCGGCCTGGAAAGTTAGAATCAATACTATGCTGCTAACAAAAAAATATCATTTTATATCAAAAAGTATTGAATGGAAGATAAAATTGTAATCATGGTTTAGTAATAATGAAAATTTTTAATTCTAACCTATGATATGGCACGTAAACTGATGCAAATAATTCATTTTATTTGGCATATTGTGATTTTTTGTAGTACTCGAAAAATATTTTGCCCACGGGATTGGAACAATCACTTTCCAGTATTCTACAAAAATTAAGGTATAAGAGTCACATTTCACTGATAAATACGTAATATGAATATATAGCGTGTAATAGTAAAGAGAATAGTTTCAAATGAAATATGCACGCAACATTTTTACTGTACGGTGTGATAATCATTTTTACACTTCCATAACAACTTAGATCTCGTCTCATGTTTTTCCGTGTACAAACTTGATCCTTTTTTTTTGCTTTTAATGATCGTTCGAACCGAATGCCGCGTATTTTTAATTTTTTTTTGTCATATCAATCAACTTTGATTTTTCTTGCCAAGATTTGTTTGGCATCAGCGACTCTACAATAATATTCACGAAGCGGAATTGGTTTTATCAAGAATCGCGATTGACCCTTTCTGTGGAATTGTACGATTCATTATGTGGAACCTAAACTTTTGTCTCCTATTACAGCCCGCTCTGTAGATATACATACGGGACATTGTATATTGGTCATGTGTGTGTATATGCATCTCATATTTGCTGAGCTTTATTCTATACAGATACTCGGGACTTACAGCGTGGTGGTGGTCGCGATACTCGAGAACATGTATTCGGACCTACCGCGAAGAAAATAAAGCCGTGCGCGAATCGTGGCGCGAGAAACGTGGCACTTTCAGATCCTTGCCTTTCGCGATTTGATCGAAAATTCATTCTGTTTCCAAAGCGCGGCTCTCATCGTCGCTGTCATACTTCTTTTTTTCTCCGTGTCGCGGAACGAGAGAGATTAGAAACCCGGAAACCCTCGGTTATCTTTCCAATCGTAGGCGAGAAACGAATCATTCAAGATATATATTTTTTTTTTATCTTGTTCGTCTATCAGTTCTGCAATATTTCGATGCCAGAATCAAACACTTCCATCTTTCCGATCGGTCGCATATATTTTTGTCCAATAACGACATCAGACAGATTGGGTACTATTGACTTGACTGCTTTTTCGAGCTTTCGCCTTCTCTGTTTTGAGTACCGAACAAGTTGGAAGGTTCCCAATAATGCTTAATCAAGCTTCATTTGATACGAAATCGTAATAAGAAATGAAAAAATCATTGTTACGCGACGATCGAAGAAATAAGTTGTCCGATAATTATTTTCATGCCTTTTTGACAGTCAAACGAAAAATAATTAATTCTTTTCTCCACCATAATTAATCTCTCAATCACGATGGAGAAAAAAATGATTTATTGCATCGCTGGGTGCAAAATCAGTGGACAATTAGGCGCGAAACTTTTCGTTATTAATTAGTAAGCAGGATTAGTAAGCGGATTAGCTATCTGTTAATTTCTTTATACAGGGATACCGCATAAAAAAATGTATGAGTGCTTCTATTTTTTGTTGTACATATAGCATATAAAAATAGGGATGGGGAGGAAAGATAAGAGCATGTAGAATCAGCATTGCAAATATATATATATATATATATATATAAAGCGAAGTCGCTGTGGCGGCTTGTAGCTGATCTCGCTCAAGAGACCGAGTAGCCATAATTTATTTATCGCGATACGAGAGATGAGCTTGAGCGGCTTTCTTTCTCTTTCTCCTTCGCCCGCGATCTTTTTTACCCTGTAGCGAGTCTTCGCGCTGTATGTAAATGAATCACTGCATTCGTTGCATCATTCTTCTTTCTCTCTCACTCTCTTTTTTCTGTTGCTCTCTTTCTCTCGTCTTTCTTTTGCTTAATCATCGCGATATTCGCTGGTAGAACTGAGAGAGCAAGATCAAAGTCCACGTGCACTCGTATATTCCAAAGTAATATCTAGCGAGCATAGGAAATTCATAGAAACTGTTAAGTACGAGAAATTGTATGTGAATATACCGTACAGCGAAATCGGCTAAAGTTCGCAAAAGTCTCAAATTCATCTTCACGTTATTTTTGTCGTTTTTAAACAGTAGCTGGAAAAAATGGTTGATTCTACAAAAATCGCTATAACTTTTTTTTTTACAACTGGCACTCCAGCTACCGGTCGTTATCTTCGTTTCCGAATGATCTCTGAATTGGTGATTAGCGATTTTATATTTTTTATCATTTTTTAGTTGCTTGCGAACTTTGAAAATGGGAAATATGACGAAGAATGTAATTTTTTAGTTTGGGTTCCAAAAAAAAAAAAAAAATGATCGGAATGCAATACAAGCTTGAACCTATTCTAATTCATGAGCTTTATTCCTGTGGAAGATTTAATTGGTTCAGTGGTTTTTGCGTGAAAAGAGCACGAACACAATTTTTTAGTAAATTTTATATGTAGAGAGAATAAAGAAGAGATATATAAATGTAATATAGTTTGGCTCGTGTTGTACAGAAATCATGTACAAGATCGAAAAATAATTCGTCGTAAAAAAATCGAGACAAAGTAATGGAGTTTTTTATTTTTCAATATTACGCGATTCAATGACGTGTTCTTTCGAAATCAATTTCGTATACACGTTCTTCTAATAAACGGGAATCGAACGTAACATGTGCCTCCATCAATCAAACTACCTCGACATATTAACAAGTGTTTTTTTGTTCCCTTCGATTTTCTTGCTCTATTTGTTTATTCTCTTCGTCTTTCTTTCTTTATGGAGGTGAAAAAAGGCGTGCACGAAGTCGATGCGCAAGAAAAGTGTTTATTCGTGAATAATGGAGCCTAATGAAGTTGTAATTATGCCTACGTGTGTATCTGGTCACTGGCGAAGCGTGAAAAACGTGTTTTTCATTCTCGTACATGTAATCTCACGGTACAGGATACACATAAATATCGAATGTACACCATGTGTTGATATTAACAAGTGGCCGAGATTGTGGGGTGTTTCTATGAAATTTTAACAAATTTTTCATGTATGTGTATGTAGTGGAGTTTTACATGCATACCCTTGGCGGGTTTGTACATGGTGTGCTTCCTGTACCCCTTCTTTCATCCCGTTCCACCTTTTTCTCTCATCCCTTTTCCACCATTCACACTTNGAAGCGTGAAAAACGTGTTTTTCATTCTCGAACATGTAATCTTACGGTACAGGATACACATAAATATCGAATGTACACCATGTGTTGATATTAACAAGTGGCCGAGATTGTGGGGGGATTTGATGAAATTTTAACAAATTTTTCATTTATATACGATATTTTTATTATGTACAGTTTCGTAGGCCATTAGTTATGTTTTTACAGTTTTTTCATTTTTCTTTATTATATGGGATTTGTTTGGAAAAATGATTCATTGGAACTTTTGGTGAATTGTATTTTCCACATTTTCCTCGGAGCATTCTAGAGAAAGCAAATATATGCTAAATCTTTCAAATTATGTATTTACGTTTCTGGACAAATGTTTTGCTTCGAAAACGGAGAATAACGTTTAGACCAACATTCCGACTATTAACATTAAAAGCTGAAGATTGAGTCTTACAAAGCGACTCTACGTGGTCGATCTCCTCACAAAAAAAAGGCCCAGAATTAGTCCAAGTTTCGTTACATCCTCGCATGTATAAATATGCAAAATTGATGGATGCATACGTATGGAAATAGCTGTAAGGTCGACCCTTCAAGTGTTACGTTACATACGTGGTGCGTGCCCATAAGAGCGAGATAAAATGTGCATACGTGCCGGATTAATCGAGTGTGAAGCACAGTAGATTACATCCTGGCGCACCCCCGCCTCATGTTCACTACAGGGTGCCTCTAAATTAAATTCACACTGTGATCAACCATAAAGTACTTTTTTTTTTGCGGTTGCCAATGCTGCGACAATTGCATTCAACATAATTATTAAAATCGTCAATGCAGAAACACTCGCTCAATTTTTTAATTACTTCTCCATACACTCATGTTTCTGATGACTCTGAAGTTTGCAACGTTGAGATACAACGAAAAACATTTTGTATATTTCTTATTTATTGAATTTTGTAAATCATGGCAATTTTTCGTGTCGATTGAGTTTTTAGGTCGCAAGAGGGGATTGTTTTATTGTCCAGAGCAAATTTTGAATGAAAATTATGAGCTCTACTGAAAAAAGCACGGAATTTCGTTGCATTTCAACGATGCAAACTTCAACATCATTGTTTCTGTCAATTATTTTGCAAGTATGTACCTCGAGTTATGCGCGAAAAACGTCCGGGACGAAACAACACGAAAAAAAAGCATTAAAAAAAAAAAAAAAAAAATTGTGCTGGCCAGTCGGAACAAAAAGATTCGCAAGTAAAATATGAACTAGGCACCGAGGCCATTCCAGAGTTCTCTCTTGTGGATTCTCACACTGCAGTACTGGCGTTCGCAATGGTCTGAACGAAAATTAAGCTCGAGCTTGGTCAGTTTTCGATCTTTCTCCCTTGCTACCGTCTTCTTCTTTTTTCTTTCGTCTCTAATTGTTATTTCCCCTTTGTTTTCTCAGCATGTATACAGAGCTTTTCCATCTCTCCTTCAAGCTCAATACATTTTCTTTTATTTTCTTTGGTCCCCTGTTTTTCTCTTTCCTTGCTGGTTATTTCAGACCTTTCCTGCTCGATTGCTCTCCCACATCGTCTCTATTCATACTCCCACCGGACACTTGTACTTCCTTCGCTACTTCCTTCCACTGTAAGCTCGCCACACGAGAAATAATGATGCTTCTCGTACAACTCGCTCCGTTCCTTTGGCTCGAGTTATTGTTATGACACTCCGTAGTGCTTTCTTCTCAAGATTTATTCTCGGAATACAAAGTCCCGGCTGAAAAGTTCGCGCGACAGATTATTCGGACATTTTGAGTATTTTTTGAGGTTGACTCAAGGTACGCTTTGGAAATACATTTTGCGAAAATGGTAATTGCGGCGAATGCTTCATTAAACCGTGAGATTAAGTAGTTCTAACTTTTAATTAAGCGTAATTCGTGCAAACAAGTGGTATTTTTAGTTGGCGATCGAGGGTGCAGCTAGCTTAATATAAAAAGTTGAATTTTTTTTTTCAAAACCTTTAAACTTTGATTTTAAGAAAATCGTTATGAATTTTTTTTTTTTTACAAACTGGCACTCCAGCTACTGCTCATTATCTTCGTTTCCGAATGATCTTTGAATTGGTCATTAGCGATTTTTTAGTTGCTTGGGAAGTTCGAAAGTGGAAAAAATGACGAAAAATTTGATTTTTTGGTTCAGATTCCCAAAAAGAAAAAAAATTATCAGAATGCAATACAGACCACAAGCTATTCTGATTCATAAGCTTCATTCCTGTGAAAGATTCATCAAAATTGGTTCCGTGGTTTTTGCGTGAAAAGGGCACAAACATAATTTTGCAGTGGAGAGATGGAAAATAACGAAAAAAGTCATTAATCCAGAATGCACGGAGAAACATTTAGTTACACAACTCCTGTCGATCTTTTATCCGAATCCAAGAAAACATGAATATGTTATGTGACCCTTAGTGCGGGCATGGCTGGAGTGTGTGTGGTGAAGGGACTCGGTTGAATTTTAGTCCACTCGTTATACACGACAAAGCCTCGGTTCGTGGCGTTTTATAAAGTCTCTTGGTTTATAGAACGTCTCGTTTATATAGTCGCTCCTTTGTTCACCGGACGTGTTTCGCCCAGTGTTACACGCGTTTGGTTCCATACAAATTTTTGTCCTTGTTACAACAATGAAAAAAAAAAAAAAAAAAAANAAAAAAAAAAAAATGCAACGAAAGGACGTAAGTCCGGAGATTTGAACTCGCCAATTCGTGTCATCTCGTTTGTTACGTTCTTCTGCACGTTGCTCTGTATTGGCTGATCGAATCTCGACTTTTTCGCTTCCTCTTTTCATACATCATAGACTCCATCTTGTATTTTTAGAAAGAGCACGTGTTCGCTCCAACACGGTGCGCACAAAAAAATCAGCAAACATTCTAGTCGCTGCCACAAGCCGCGAATATACGTTTTCGTGCTTCGTACTAGTCTAAACTTTGAATGATATATAGGTTAAAAAAAGGAGGTGGGTTAAAAGAGAAAAGAAAGAAAAAAAAAAAAATTGGAAAAAAGCGCTCAGCGTGTGGCTCTTGGTCGCTTTTGCTTCGTTTTATATTCACTTTGCGTTTTGTTTTGTTTTTCTTTTTCGTAATATCTTTAACACCCCGCGGAACGGGGGCTGACGAGTTTTACAGCTTCTGCAAACGCTGCCCTCGCTCTTCCTTTCCCTTTGACGCTTTTTTGTTGCGATTTTTTTTTTTTTTTTTTTTNTTTTTTTTTTTTTTTTTCTTTTTTAGAGGCCCCACTGGAATGTCAAAAAGTCTAGAATAACTCGGCGCACGATAAACTCAACCGTGTCGGAAAATATATTTGGAATTTTCCGTCAATGGTAGCGCGCACTTGGAAATTTCATTAATTTTTTGTTTTTACTGGTTTGAGGGCGGCAATTTTTTTTTTATTTTTACTTATTATCGCACACCTCGTTACGATAATTCTTATCATAAATGTTTTCATTATCTTGAGATAAATGCTGTGTGCACACACATCTCCAACATCTTACGCTCTCTATTTTCTTGTTTTTTTAACTTGTTCTTACTCTCGGGTCGTCGACTTTGACGTGAATTTGTTCGGTAGTTGGGACCAACCTGAATCCGACGACAGAGCGAGAAAATCCACCGGGCAAGATAATGAAAAGTGAGAGGTGAAAAAATACGAGAATTTTTTTTTTTTTTATCTTCCACGTCTTCGCTCTGTAGAGACAAGAGTTCTCGTCAGTTTAACCGTCTCTTGAGCAAACATTCGTATGTGAACGCTTTCTTCGAGGGTCTCGTATCTTCGGGCACCTTCGGTCCCGACGTTGTCTCACTGACGGGGAATTGTAGATGAAAAACCATCACGTCGTCCCTGCATGAATCCTGTCGATATTACTGCCGATACGTGAGATCAATCCTGTCACCTTTCTTTCCTTGCTCTTTTTTTTCTCATTATTTTAATTACAGCCGAATATTTGATGCGGCAGCAATTTTTATTTTATTCCAGTCCCACGGCTGATGAAATTTTAATTCCATCTTGATAGTCCGTGGTGACCAGGGGTCAAAATGACCCCAAGACCAACTTTGAGCTAGAATACAAGATATTGGCGCCCGCGACTGTTGTCAAAGCTAAAATCAACCGTCAAGACTAACGAGATTTCAAAAACTTCGAAACCCCATAGTCAGCATCTCGAGATTTAAATATCTTGTACAAACTCACATTAGCAATCACGGATACATACCGCGAGGTCGAACTGTTTTTACATTTTATTAAATTCTGACACCGAAAGGTTTCGAGATAGCAAACGAATATGAACAGTATCCAGGAATACATCGATAGAAGCACATGATTTTATTGTGAGTAATAAATTCCTCATCGTTCCAAAGATCCTTCAATTCGAGAGGAAAAGGACTAGACGATTTTTTAGAATTACGTTGACTCTTCGTATGGCACATCATGCCATACGAGACATTTCGAGATTCAAGTATCGCTGCAATGAACCGTGTCATTAAATCGCCGCAGCGATGTCTCTCATTTTACATCTCGTTGTTGACAGCTGAATATCACTTTGTCTCATTCTCATGAAATGACATCGAAACACTTATACATTACCTACAACGATTCACACACGTTAACACATTACCTTACCCATACATACATCCGTGTATTAAAAAAAAAATATATATATGTATATAAGTATACTGCAATGCATATGCAATGCGAGGTAAAGCTCGTTGCTCTGACGCACGTTTCCATTTGCTGACAACGGAGCAGAAGACTAAGAGAACTGGCAACGGGATCTCGTCTCATTATCATTTCAGTGGTGCACTCGCTTAATACATACGTGTAGACTACATATATCTATATATGAATGTCTGTCACTTTCATGAGTGTAAAAAAAGGAAGAGGCATTAAAAAAAAGGCTGGATTCGAGAGAGACAGTGAATCGTTTATTTTTTCATGTCACGTGTCCCAACCCTTTTCCTTTACTTTCGTAACATATCCTGTGTTGTACATAGATACATGTGTAGAAATAAATGTATACGTGTGTACGTACAAGAATATTCCATATTATTTATGGATATTCATAAGTTTCTATAAATTTTTATATATAGACATAAACAAAGGTATATATCGTGATCGTATAATATATTCGTATATTTAGGGCCAACTCTCGCCCACTTACTATTTATCCGTGAAACTATACTCACACATGAATGTGGAACTATGTTAGGAAATCGGATACATTCGCCGCTAGCTTGTAGCGAAAGACACTTAACTCTGTAACGTTTTAACACAAATATTAACGCGGCAATTACTGCTTTTTTCTTGGTGAGAAATCGATATATGGGAAATATCTCTTTGCACACACGTGTGGAAAGTATTTGCTTGGACGTTTAATTTGGCTCACCGGTTTCTCTCAATCGACCTTGTCCGCAGCCAACCTCGTTTAAATGAAGTCCGAACAGCTTATATATATGCATGTTACGTTTGGACCCATCTCAACTCTGCTCCACCCACCTAATTAAAAAATCGTGGTAAAATCCACTCTCTCTCTGGAGAGAGAGAGAGAGAGAGAGCACACGTCTTTTCCATCCTAATTTCCGTTCAGGCGATTTCGTGTGTGTTTTTTATTCATTTATTTTCATTTTTATAGCTTCATCTTGGAAAAACTCCGTCGTATAGTGACGACTCAATATGTGCTTTAACCAGTCGATTAAATATCGACTTGAGATTCTGAGGATTTGAGGCTTTTCCCTTCGAACATCACAATATTTATTTAATCAGTTATTTATATCAAACATCGGCTTTTCGTAATCATTTTATTTATGACATTTGGTTTTTACAAGTCCTGACGTTGGTAATCTTCCAGCCATTCATTTTTGGATCGTTATAGCGTTGTTGGACGGTTTCCCCATGGTTTTAGTGAGTCAAAAGACATATTATTTGTAACACTGTAAATAAGGCATATATGATGAATGGAAACATTATTTTATTAGTACGATCAATGAATTGATCAAAATTTCTCACTGACTCTAATCCCCGTCAAAAATGAAGATTTCTGTGGGTTCCCAGATTCAATGTCTCTGTTGTGTGGAATCGTTGACTGTGCACTGTTGAAAATTCTTATTCTAAGGCATAATTAGAGGATCATTTATGTAAATCCATGCATTTTGAATCGGAGCGACACGGTTGTAAATGGAAACAGGGAGGGCTCCAAGGTTTTTGCGTGGTTTCATTTATTATTATAAATGTAAACACAAATCTATATACAACGCATTAATAATACGTGCCGAATGAGGAGAGCATGATGTACCCACGCATATTCCGCGACCCTAGTTTCTCTCGTCTGTCTGCCTTTCTCTCTCTCTCTCTCTCTCTCTCTCTCTCTCTCTCTCTCTTTCTCTCTCGCTCCGTTCCTCTTTTCCACCTCGGCAGTTTAATACATACAGTGACACAAACGCGTATAAATCCATATAAGTATGTATGGTCGCGTATGTGGGTGGAGGTGCGCGTGTCCCGTTGTATAAACTCGAAGCTCTTACGACGTTTCTACGTGGACGACATGACCGCAAATCGACAGACTCGATCCCCATTTTCTTGGCTGCTGTGTGTGAGAATGTTTTTCTCGCTGCAACTTTTTTTCATATACTCTGTAGCCTGAACGATCCTTTCATATTATTTCAAATACAAAATTCCACCAGAAACTTCGAATATCATTGTCGGTCGTCTATGTTGAAAGTTTTTCACCAAAATTTAGGTTAAAATTGAAAAGAAAAACCAAATGATGCAGTAAAAAATTCTAGAGAACTTGATCCACGACGATTGACATTTCTGAACCGTCGCAATCATCAATCAGGATCAATAATTATTAATCACTCATTTTTGTGATAATTAATTAAATGGATTGAAGAAATCCTACGCAAATATGCAAATATCACTTGTCCTACATATAGATATGTATACATTGAGGTTCATCAATTACCTGTACTGTCGATTGAAGAAAAATGAGACAATCGTACGTAACGCTACGATCTGTACGACGGTGAATTAAGAATAAACAATATGCAAGAAATGAGAAAGATCTCTTCAAAGAGAAAGGAGAAAAACGGGAGTTTCTCTAGTCGAACCTACACGAGTTTCAATCCTAGTCATCGCTTAGGATCTCCGTCTCCGTCTTTCGAAATTTTCCCTTGCAATTGTCAGTGATGTTTATTTATGTCTAAATATACGGGGGAAAGACACCCACCAAAGTCCCATTGTCGGTAATTGATTTTTGCAACTCCACATCGAGCCAAAGGCACTGCATTTTTTTCTGTGTCATCTTTTTTTCTTTCTTCCCTGTTTACATTCGTCATTATGACGGATCGTGCAGAGGAGAATTAAGGAAAAAAGCCTCGGTCGACTCCCACGTCCACGTTGTGCAATGGCAAGTGCATTTGATTGGAACATTGTAATAGTATGATTCATTAGATACCACGATCTTCGTTTATAGTCTTGCCAATTAATTATTTACATTTGGTTGCCTAAAGCTTTTCCTCTCAGCTTTGCCCGAGCTTCACTCCTAAATTAATTTCAACCGTGGCAAAGCAAACTGTTATGCAATAACGGCATGGTCAGTCTCGATCAGTTTCCGGTACGAAAATAAAAATTAAATTCAATTTTTTTTAAATTTGTTAAAAAAAAAATTAAAAAAAAAATTACCGATGAGATTTCCAAACAAGAGGTTTTAAGTTTCAAAATGCTTTTTTGATTTTTACGATCCGACCATTTTTCACAGAGGTAGAGCCTGTCAATATTTTTGCTGAGTGTAGTTCAACAGTTACTGTCACGTCATTCAACATGAATGGATTAAATTGATTCAAAAATATTGATAAAGTTTTTTTCCCACATTATCGGAACATGGTAATCACTGTCGAAACGTATATATTCAGCAGCATGATTTCGAAGCAGTGAAAAAGTCATCGATGCGCGAATGGTGACGAGAACTAACGATCTCCGATATGAGAGGACAAGGAATTAATAATTCGGTCGTGGTGGTCGAAGAAAGATGTAAAGAGAGGAGATTTCGTTTCCCCGAGGCGAATTAACGACACTTTATACTTGTACGGACAACCCGCGGAGTTAAATACACCGCGGCATCGAGATCGAAATCCTTGGCGCTTGCCTCGAATCTCAGGGCAACCCGAACATATTCGCGCCAATTTATATACCAAGATGATCCGATAATTAATGAAACTTGCACTTGACTAATTTTCTTGCTAATATCGTACCAATTACTACACCGTTGGTCTCAGGGTTGCTTCCAAATAATAAATCATTCATTCTCGATTCGTGTCACTTGGTTTTATGATTTCGTAATTGCATAGAAAAAAAATCAATTTCGATGCCATGGTCGAGATCTTTACGGGTCATTTTACCAAAAAGCCTGTTCACTTTTTATCCGTTTTGTTTTTTTTTTTGCTTCCGCTTATTACGACGTCGGTAACCGTTACCGTTACCGTCAGATCGGCTAATGGAAGGATTGTAATTTTTTTCATTCACTCCACGAGGCCAATATCAATCGACGTGTTAATGTGATTAATGAAAGACTATGCTGTCGTTATTCTAGGCAAATACAATTTTTTTCAACGCTTCGATGCTCATTGTTGCATAAAAAAGTTGATACTATTTCCATAAAAAATTATAACAATAATGTTATTCCCTCAATTTTTCCTCTCTCCGTCTCCTGTCTCTTTGCTCTGCTGCCGCATTAATTCATGCAATGTGATTTCCTATGTATTCAACGACATGAAGTGTGCTGGACGAAACGCGAAGCTATAAATGCGTTTCTGCTCGAGGCATACAAGTAAGATTCACGCAATCGTTCGTCCAGCACACCGGGGGCATAATCGACGATGAATCGAAGCTCGAGGCTGTTGAATAAAAAAAAACGAAACAAGAACAAGAACAACATCGAGAATGATTAAGTAAAAAGCGTCAGTTCACTACCGTATGCAGGAAGGAAAAAACTCCTACTGGAATATCTGGAACGCTAGATAAAAAAAGGACCTAACCTATAATTTAATTTACACTTTAAATCGTTCGGCTCAGAACCTGCTGCTTCTCGAGCAAGGCTAACGTTCTCATATATAAAGTATGAGCCGATTGTGCCCTGTATGCCCAAGATCCTTCAGCGCCGGATACATTGACGTCCATCTTGTTTTTAATAGTTTTACAGCGAAGAAATATGCTAATCGTCGTTTGTATATACGCGGGATGGTCTACACCACCGGATTCTGTCTATCCTGTTGAAAAAACGTACGCGTACCTCCTACAACGACGGCATACGTCGTCGTGCATACGGGATGTCCCTAAAATCGGTCTCTCAATTATACTCGCAACCTAGCAGTCGTATCTAATAATTTGGAAAAGCAAACGTGCAGCCAGACTCCTCGGCAGGGCTACGCATTGTAATATCCAACGAGTTGGCCCTCTCAAGGACGTTGTATGGCGACGGTCAACTCTTAATTCTTATTTTCAGTTTTTCTTCCATACAAAATGGCTTGCGAGCTCAAGTTTAACGACAAAAAGTTGTTACGAATTGACTAAAGAACGACATACTCTACTAAATCCAAGATTCTCCGAGGCAATCTATATTTTTTATATAATTAACAAAATTCCGAAAAAATTCTACGTCCGATTTTTTTTGAAAAACTGAATAAAGTTTCGTCGATGTTACATAAAAGTGTATACAAAGTTTTAAGAGGTTTCACCATTTAGAAATCGAGATATTTAATTATGAAAATTTGAACTTTTGACACACGCTCTTGTGAGAAACTACTGAAATTTGTGATTTTTATAAAAAAATATCTCGACTTCTACATGGTAAAACCTCTTAAAATTGCGCGAGCTATTAGACATTATGTAGTGCAAATTTGAAGGAATTCCATCGACAGAAAATTTTCTTAATTATAATTCATTTCTCATGATTTGATGACTCAATAGGCGGAAGCTTTTTCTTTATATTCTTGAGATTTTGCTTGTAAGTCTCGGATTTCGCTTCTGGTACTCTCCGTATACGAAATCACACGTATACGTCTACATAAGCCTGATTCTATAACATCTATCTCGATGACTCTCCTCGTTTAAATGTACAAGTATTCTTTGGACTCCCTCCTCTGGAGCTGTAATTATTATGTCTTGCTTGTCGCGTAGAGCAGAATTTTGAATTTCCATGATACGTCTGCTTTCGTATAATTATACTTGCCAGTCTTTGAAGCAACATGCCCATTCTTGATACTTTTCCCCCTATCCAAACAAATATAACACGCTTGGAAGTTCGAGCACCGGAGCCAGTTGAGTACCGAGTCGTCAGCAAGATATCAAATTTCCAGTTTGAGATTACCGTCTTTACAGATAATTGAGTCTTGAAAATTTTAATATGACGTTGAAGTTTGCATCGTAGTTGAAATGCAACGAAATTCTGTTCTTTTTTGCTTCCTCATAGAGGAAGCTATGTGACGGCAAAATTTTTTTTTCTTCAGTTTTCAATGTCAATGTGCTTGAAATGTCCCAAAACGTCGAAAAATCATATCTACACAAAATGTCCGGATGTGTGTGTGTATGTGTGTGTGTGTGTGTGTGTGTATGTTCTGGCACTGTAAAATTTAAATGTTCATAACTCGAGAACGGTTTGAGCTACATGGCTCCCGTTTTGCACAGATGTTAGTCTAGACCAGCTCTTCGTTCACGGACAATTTTGTCAGAACAGCTAAAAAAATACGAACTCTACGGCATTTTGAAATTTTCGAAAAAATGGTGTCGGCACTCTAACTTTCGCAAATTTCGAGATTTATTATCAATTTTTTTTTTATAAATAGAGTATCTTAATAGGAAGGTTGGTATTGAATTTGGGAATAATCGGTTGGACGGTTTAAATTTTATGGGTTTTCGAATTTTTCGAAAATCTTAGTTTTTCGAAAAATATCGAAATCTTGTAAGATATTATGTATAATTCAGTACTCCCTCTGTACTTTCGAGCAAACTTGTCGGAATTATCGAATTTAAATGCAAATGCAAGAACGTAGAAGAATGCTGCAAATTGAAATTTGCAAATGGCTTCCTCAAGTTGCTCAAGAAGCACGATGCTCAAAGCTTCCTCTATGAGGAAGCCAATTGCAAATTTCAATTTGCAGCATTTTTCAGTAGAGTTTATGATTGTTATTCAATATTTGGTCCGGACAATAAATCGATTCTCTCTTGCAACCCAAAAACTCAATCGACACGAAAAATTGCCATGATTTTTAAAATTCAATAAATAATAAACATACCAACTATTTTCGTTGAACCTCGACGCTGCAAACTTCAGAGTAATTTTTATTATGCTCGCATCCTTTAGCTGTAAATGAATATTTCAACATTCCATTATTATTTCTCTCATAAGTCTCTCGTCACGATATGTCTTGACGCTCAAGTGCACCAAGCTTCGTATTTAAAAAGAATACTTTTAAATAAATTTTTCATATTTTTTATGAACATGCCATGAAAAATAGTCAAATTTGTTTGAAGGCGGAGCTTTGCTTAGAGGTACGCGACGAAAAAGTACATTTTCTTTATTCAAATGAATAACATTTATTATCACACTTGACAAGGAACTCGAAACGTTAAACTGTGATAAGAATTGTGAAGCTAATGGAGCGACGAATAAAAGATTGGAGAGAAAAAATGCAACGCATATAAAATCTATTCATACGTAGGTATCTGTGTATAAATATAATGAGATAGTATATCCACGTGTTCAAGCTACTCATTTATCGTAGAGCTCAAACTGCCACGTTGCATCCGCGCGCTTATCCCGTTTCTCATTATGAAAATCCTCTGTTGTCTTATCTCGGGCTTACTGCACGGCCACGCATGTGCATGAGTAAAGAAGCTTCAAGATTTCTGGACCACTACACATATATCCGAGGGCAAGAAAATCCAGGACACATTCAGAGAAGCCAAAGCGCTACGAAGACCTAGAGATAAATCTCTTGAACGATTTTTCTCTTTTTCGACGCAAACAACATACACAAAAGAGTATCAAATTTTGTTTGTATTACAGAGGCTCTGCATGGGTGTTACGGGGATTTTGGAATCGTTTGAAAGCAAGAAAGGTTTTCCAACGTTTATTCGGAAAATTTATAGCAACGTCGCCATCGAGGGTTACGACGATTTTAAGTTCCTATGAAACTGGTTAACGTTCATTGTTCAATAAATAGCTTCTTAATCGTCGTAGAATTTATACACGACCTCCTGAATACTTCATGTAAAAACATACCAAATTTTAAGAATACTATTATCATCATTGTAACCACCTTGGGTTGAAATAAGAAATGATGAGAAAATTCTGAAAATTTGGTATGTTTTTGTGTAACGTATTTACGAGGTCGTATAAAAATTTCACGACGATTGGGAAGCTTGTTATTAAAAAATTAACATTTCGTTAAGAACAATTTTTTGAACGAATACAAAAACCATTTATCCATAAACTTCGTTTCGTTTCCATTGCTATCAGTATATTGTAGATATTGAAAAATTGAGAGGTCAAAAAGAAAAAAACTTATCGCAAAGTTATACCAGTTTCCGTAAGACCGCATTTGACTAAATTTCATTTATTAATGTTAAACGATCAATAACGAGCTTCCCAAGGATCGTGAAATTTTTCGACGATCTCTGAAATACTTGATACGAAAAAATACTGAATTTTAAAAATTTTCACATCATTTGCGATTTGGGACTCAACATTGAAAGATTCAACAGCTCTTCACCGTGCATGCACGTAGAACAGTACGTGAATTTCGTATCTGCGTCGTTAATCACAGAGCCTCTCTACGGCTTGATTAGTTTCTGATAATCGACGGAATTACAGTGATTTTTAATGCTCAGAGCTAGGAAAACGTTTCGATAGTGGGAACGCATTTTCATATAGTTTTATACGAAAAAAGAATGATAGAAAAATGATCGTAGTTGGTGTACTACGTACTCGTACATTTCTTTGTGTACAGCCGATCACATCGAGTCGCGGTGCTGGATATTTAAAATAACGCTGCTCCACTACATGGGACCACCGCGATGCCGCGAAATATATTCTTTGCAGTTAAAAGTATCGAGAAGGCGAGGAAAGAAATAGTGGGAGAAAAGCATGGCTGAATTCCGGAATACCGTTCAAATAATACCGAATGTATAATGGCGAGAGTGAAGTAGCTCAATCGACTATATTCGTCCATAGTCTCCCCATAATACCAATCCCTCACGCGTCGTGCACTCTCGGAATAGTTAAAGGCAACCGCGAGCGCCACCACGTGGGTCTTTGTGTATCAGTGTCTATACAGACATAAATTTAAACGCTTCGTATGAATTTCGTTGACGCGTTTGCTTTCTCACTTCAGTACGTGGCCGGCACGAGGTTTCACGCGGTATAAACTTATGCTATTGGTATAGAGGAGTCAACGAAAAAAAACGAGTACTATGCTCGCAAAGCTTGGCAATGATCGACGACGGGGATTCCCCAAGTCTAGACTCTGTGTTCTTTTTTCTTTTTAATGTCTACTTAGCAGCTTCATTCTGTTCCACTCAGTAATTTCTCGAATTTTCATTGTTTTGCATTGATCTGGAGTTCGGAGTGACTGATAATTATGTTCTGGCTAATTAATAGTAACCGTTTGACATCGAAAAAAAAAATTCGAGTCCAGTCGATCAGAGATTTTCCATTAAATCAGGAAAGACCGATAATAATTAGTCAGGATGGAGTAAACTACAATATTGGAGGATATTAATTGAAAAAGGCAGACGACAAAAGATAATGTCAAGTTTTATTTTGTACCTGTCGCTGCGGTGATTCGCAAATGGCTTACAAATGCCATAATTCGCTCTCCACCTTCCGAGAAACTCCTTATTTCGTTTGTACCGGAGACGGGAAGAGCAATGGCAAAAAAAGAGAGTCGCACAGGGCTCCAAGTATGGACGAACTTGGTATACTCCAGTCAAATATATAACTATACGTTTGACACATATATCTATATATTTAGAAGCAGATAGGACTACGGAACCTCACCATAGGTGAGGTCGTTGAACCAGCTCGCGGCCTCTTGGCTCTTAGATTTTCTGCTACCTTGTCCTCGCTCTCTAGATTCCCGCTCGTAGAGACATTGACGCTGCCCACGAGACACGATCTCCACACGAGCGTGTTCTCTATATTGAGCAAGAGAGAAAACAAAACAGATACTGCAATGACTTTATTGTTGACGTTTGGGAAATCTCGAAACATTGATTTTAACGTGTTCTGCTCAAAAATTTAAACGATTTCAATTCTATCAGACAATATGAGCGACAAAACGTTGGCACCAACTGCATCGTTCAGTTAAGGACATTGTATGCAATATTTTCTATCGATAGAATTCCTTCAAATTTCCACGAGACAAAGTGAATAGTGATGTCTATTAGCTCGCACAATTTTAAAAGTTTTCACAGTTTTCAGTAGGTTCTCATAAGAGCGTGTGTTAAATGTTCCAATTTTCAACTTTAAATTCATCGATTTTCAAATGGTGAAGCCTCTTAAAACTTTGCATACACTTTTATGTATAACATCGAAGAGGCTTTGCTCAGTATTTAAAAAAAATCGGTCGTTAAAATTTTTTGAAATTTTGTTTATTATATAAAAAATACTAACTACCTCGGACAATCTTGGATTTAAAGTATGTTGTTCTCCAGTCAATTTGTAACAACTTTTTTTAATGAACTGGAGCTGGCAAGAGTATTTTGTATGTGTTAAAAAATGGAAACAAAAATTTAGATTCGACCGTCGCCATGCAACTTCCTCGATTTAGTATCGGAAACATCGATTGAATAATATGATAGGATTTCGAAAAGTTCGTATTTCGTTACATGCCACAGTAGGTGGAGAAAACTGAGTGCCTTTTGTAATGTGAACATACGTTCGAAATAATCCTTCAGCATAAAACGTGGGCAGGAATAAAAAATGGTCCCAGCCGATCCCGAAAGTTCTGAAAGTTTGCAACTCGATGATGAAAGGTATCATATCGAGAAAGAGCGCATGCCGTATGAAGCTGAAGTCGGTTCAATTGGCCCTGATACCTTCTTAAAAATATTTGTAACAAAATTAAGAGCCTGAAGTGGCATAAAAAACATGAAAATACCAGGCGATTATTTTTTATGTAAATGTTTTGACCGAGAACACATTTACCGTAAAATTGGAAAAGAGGAGGGGGCTGTGAAGGTGAGAGGGGCTTATTTTTGTCCCACAGTATGTTAAAGTGGATATCGTAATTGTTTCGCAAGGAAGTCCAGGTGAGCTGGAGCGAGCGTTGATGCACCAAAAAAGGATGCGAAAGCCGCAAAGAGGTTGGGCAACTCTCGTATCTGCTGCGTGCAATGTCAGACTTTTTGATTCTTTCTTTACTATATACATACAGAATCGATGTCGTTGATGCACGAAACTAATTTGTATTATTTTGCAAGAAATCGAGTGCAGAAAAAAATCAAAAAGGGTACAGCTAGCTTAATATGAAGAATTGAAACTTTTTTTTTAAATCTTCAAACTTTGATTTCACGAAAATCGCTATAACTTTTTTTTTTACCACCTGGCACTCCAGCTACCGCTCATTATCTCCGTTTTCAAATTATCTTTGAGTTGGGAATTAGCGATTTTTGATTTATTATCACTTTTAGTTACTTGTGCACTTTGAAAATGGAAAATATGACGAAAAATGTAATTTTTTGGTTCGGGTACCCAAAAAAGAGATGACATTCACTGGGATCGTTGTAAAATCCTCAACCTGTCCCTATCGGTAAACTAAAATTTTTTGATCTCATGCCTTTCTATACCTTCTCTTTCTGCCTCTCGCTTTACGAAATTTCGTGCTTTGAATTTGAGAGACAAACCCGAAGCCACCTACATCGATTTTTGCCTCGTAATTCCTGACTTCCGGCTCGTCTCTTCGTCTCCATTACGAAGTGGTGGTCATCATGAATCGAACTTTGGATATGATTCTTTTTTTTTTTTGCAAACACTCGAGATAGACGTAATGGGGTCGACAGGAGAAAGAAACCCTTGTCAAAAATCAGCAGAACACTCTCTCGACATGGAAGAATCTCGAGTTGCGTTAATGTTGTTGAAGTTCTCCGAAACGCAAACTGGATACGTATGGATACTTTATTATAGTAATGGTAATTGAGCGGACCCGCGGTGTACGAGGTATCTCGTCAATAATATATTGCATATCATTACCGCCACTAATACACGTTTCAACAAAAGAAACTTGCCAACAAAACAAGATGCTCAGGTCTTCCTCTATGAGGAACTATACTTATAATTTTGACTTCCTCGTAGAGGAAGCTTTGAGCATCGTGCATCTTGAGCATGTTGAGGAAGCAATTTGCAAATTTCAATTTGAAGCGTTTTTGGTATTTGCATTTGAATTATATAATTTCGTAAAGTTTTCTAGAAAGTAAACAAGAAGTACAGACCTATACAAAATATTTTACAAAATTTGCAGAAATCAGAGCGGTTGGACGATTTTTCAAAATACTGAGATTCGCGTAAAATTCGAAAAATCATAAAACTTTAACCATTCACTCGATATTTTCAAAATTCAATACCAACCTTATTTAATTATGACACTCAATTTATAAAAAAAAAAAAAAAAATAGTAATAAATCTTAAAATTTGCGGAAGTAGAACGTCGACATCCTTTTTTTGAAAATTTCAAAATGCCGTAGAATTCGTATTTTTCTAGCAAGTCCAACAAAATTCTGAGATAATGAAGAGCTTGTGTAGATTAACATCTGTGCGAAACGAGAGCCCTGTAGCTCAAACCGTTCTCGAGTTATGAACGTTTGAATTTTACAGTGCCAGAACACACACACAGCCACCCGGAAATTTTTTCTGGATATGATTTTTCGATGTTTGAGGAAATTTCAAGCACATTGATATATGAAAACTGGAAAAATAATAATTTCGTCGTCGCATAGCTTCCTCTATGAGGAAGCAAAATGAACGTTTTACAGTCTGAGGAACTAGCAGATCGAACCGCCTATAATTTTGCATTTTGTGATCGTAGTCTCGCCGTTTGTAATATTTTTAATAGATTACTTGACATGGGATCAGAGATAGAAATGAGTACGTACATGCGTTGCAGATGGCTCGGTCCATCAATCTTGCGATGACACCGACTCTCTTTTCTCACCAGCGTCTCGATAAAATCTATACATATTTATACGTGTATATACATATGCAGTTTCGTAAATACGTTTTGTTTTTGTTCTTCGAGTCTTTATCTATATCTCTGCGGGCACAATAATTGCAACAGGGAGGATTCTATGCGGTGAAGAAGCCCTGAGCTCCGACTTACTCTATTGCCACAAACTCAAATGTCGTATACCATTGGAAATAAGACAAACTGACATATTGGCAAATGTCAAGGGTATCGGGAATCATTCGTGATCAATTTGCCACGTATTTGCAATCATACAGTAATATTTTATTGCAGAAAACTCGAACGGTAGATGAGAATACTTTTTTCCTCCAAGATAGAACTTGATGCCTCGGGCACTTGATTGTTTTTTTTTCCTATACTCTTTGAGTTGTGATGAATTCTTCGCGAGCTTGGGTGATGCTGCATTTGCTAGTCCATCAATTTTACAATTCTATGTTGATAATCGTGAAAAGACAACATTTTCATTCACGATACTCATGAATATTCGTTGCACATTTTTTCAGACTGACAGTACTAACCAGCAATGAACAAAATGGCTGCCCCATGGATATCGCTGCTGCTCATTCTTCAAGTATTCTTCTCGGCTCGGGGAACCGAAGATTTTCGACAAATTTCTTACGAAGGTAAGAACAACTCTTAAAGTTAACGACAATAATAAGAATTGATTGGGAAAAACTATCAGTTCGCATATTCGATAGATTGGGTATATAAAAAAATAAAAAATTGAAAAAAATATTTACGAGAGATAAAAGCATTGGGTGAGGGAGTGCCGGTTGAAGATTTCCACGATTCCGTGGGAGCGATCTCGTATACCTTTACCGGCAATCCCGATACTCAAATATATCTATAGACATATAAATTTCTACGGCAACTCTGATCACCTCCACGCAGAAACTCGCTGGTCCTGTTTACAAAGTGGAACACCCGCGAACGGCGATGAAAAGATCGAGCGTTGGGCGCTTCCGCGAGAATCTTCGCTGTCGACTCTGCTTCTTTACGCGTTCATCCACCCACTTGATAAAAATAATCATAATAATCCCGGAAGAAGTAAAAAATATCGATGATTTTGATAAGAGGCATTTTTCTTGTATATTATGCGAAAAGCTCGATATTGGACCACGTTTTAATGTTGCCAATTGTTTCATTTTTATTATCCAACTAGCCGTGCTTGCGGGCATCGCCGCATAGTACACCTATAATTGATGCTAAAGGGTACAGCTAGCTTGATATGAAAAGTTGAATTTTTCTTTTCAAAATCTTCAAACTTAGATTTTACGAAAATTTCTTCAAAGTTTTTTTTTTTTTTT
>JBAJMU010000001.1:20245385-20382135 GCA_037952995.1 Hyposoter didymator | reverse complement strand
AAGAGAGAGAGAGAGAGAGAGAGAGAGAGAGAGAGACCGCGAGGGTATAGAATTAACTATAATAAGTGAAGCGTGAATAAATAAGCGTGAACAAAATATTCAAGATGAATTTGTGCGCGGCGCCAAGCACATGAGCACGAAATATATAGCAAGGTGTAATGTACCATAATAACATCAAGTACGTTAGAGAGACGTAAAAGATCGACAGTGGCCTCGTAACGACAAGTTCACGTGATTCCAGAATTATCTCGAGACTCGGCAGAGTCTCGGAGATATATAGAACGGAGATTTATAAAAAAAATATACTCGTCCGGGCTTTTCCCTCGTAAAAGAGATTTGCCATGCGATTCTATAATTTCTTATTATGAAAAAATAAGAATTTTTCAATTCATTTGGGAAACGTGTTTCTCTGTTTGAATCGTTGCAGTTGTGATAGAGAAATACGTCGGAACATTAACGGAAAACTAAAGTTGCAAAGTTAGAGACTTGCCGATAAGAACTCTCACTCGCATGAAGTCGTACAGTCCTCGGAAGTCGCAGAGGTAGTTAGCTTCGAAAAGGTCGTAAACCTGTGTACGATCAGAGGTGTAAAGTCAAGTGAGATACGGCGTTTTGGTTTGTAACGGTCGCAATAGCTCAGGGAGTGGTCACTCGCTGTCAGAGAAAACAAATGAACGCATACGGTAAGCTGTGTGCGTGAACGCGGATACTTTGCCATACAAAGTGTCTCGGAAGTCGGACTTTTAAAAAAATGTCAAGTTGGAGAAAAAAGCGCAATGCTCACCCCTACGGATTATAATGGGTTGATTAGTCTTTGTGAATCTTCAGCGCGCCCAGGAGGAAGAGGGCACGATGCACTGCTGCACCTACTTGAGCTTAACGGGTGGAAGCAAGTGCAATCAATCAGCGATGCTTGCCACTGCTGGTGGTGGTGCTGCTACGTCTATGTGACGTTGCATCGGGTTCGGTATCACTGATTGAATAGTCAGCACACAGTAATTAACGCTCCTTTGCAGAGAAAAATGTAAAATGTAATTTTTAAAAAGAATTCCGAAATCTAAACGTGATTTACAGTTGAAGCATGACTTTTCGGACATCATGTGAATATGCGATGAACGTGCATGGGAAAACGGCGCATTCTCTCGCGAGTCCTCGATGGCATTACGGCCGACAGAGCTGTAAATCTCGGTTTCTTGCAGTAAATCACTCGCGTATATTTTTCATCATCCCCTTACTCTCTCCGCCTCTTTCTTCCTCCCATCTTGCTCTTTTAACTGCACATTTCGTTACATCTTTCAAGTGGTTAACCCGCCGATCTTCAATCTTAGGTCCTGAAGCATCGACGACGCGAATTATCCATGCGCGTTACTTGCTCGGATGGTGGTCGTAAACGATCCTTCAAAGTACGTTTCTTCTTTTACCGACATCCACGAAACAATAGGCCGTAACCAACGTCACTTCCCCAGCCATTAAATCTCCCAAATTACGACTATCAATTGCGTTAATAATATTTTTAATTACACACGTTACTGCCACTCGAATCATTTATTAAATAATGGTCGATATTCAAAAAATTTCCGTATCATTCTACTCACAGCACTCTCTTTCAACTAAATAAATCTCTGCAGAGAATAGCTCCTTCTATTGGCCGAGCTGCAAAAGCGATAACGCAGTTCATTAGAAAAAAGTCTCTGTCGGTCTCTCTCTTCTGCGCTCTCACGAAAACTCCAACAGAAAGAGCCAAGTGGATCAAAAAGTGAGGATAGGAATTCGTGGAAATCCAAAATCATATCCGCAGACACAACAAACTTTTTTCGAAGGTTTAATAAAAATATTCCGTTAATCAATTTATTATGATTGAATTTTTTCTCGGCGTGGGGTAACTAGTTACCCCAGTGCGGCTGGAATCGTTGATCGTTAGTGATGTTTTTGTTTTTTTTAATACACTTTTTGAAAGATCGGTGGATGGTTATTTTTTTTATTGTAGTAGCATATGTTGTGCACACAATCCTGTAAAATTTGAGCCCCTAATATTGAGAAATGGCGGCGTAACGAATTTTTTTTCTGATAGAAACTATTTTTGCTAAATTTTTACCAGATTTTGCCAGTTTTCGGAACGAAATCTATCTATTGACCGATTAAAATCATCAGAAGTGTTGAAAAACTCTCGAAAAAACATGAAACGATCGGTTAGAAGTCTAAAAACACCTGCATGTCTTGTACAACTAGATTTTTCAGCGTGGAGTAATGAATTACCCCATGTGGACGCTCAAGGTTAATAAATTTCTTCGGATCACTAATTTTATTTGAAAAGAAAATTCGGTAATTATTACAAGTTTGTAATTAATCGAATTGTCAGTTTCGATCCTGAGAATATCGACTCTCGCACTTGCGATAACAAAAAAAAAAGCCTAATGCGAATATCTTATCTTGGAATCTTTATGCATGAGACGCCGACCTATGTGACCAGGATTACCGATTCTTCACGCTCTATAATATCCATATCATATTCGTACGAAAAATATTTGCCCTGTGTGCCTTCCGCACATCATAAATGTGTATATGAACGTGGTAGAGGCCAAGAAAATATTTTTTTCTTTCAAACTCATGTGTGTGTGCAAACGCACGTGGGCGAATCGTTTGGCACGCGCCTGGCTCGCGTGCATTTCGACGCCGAGTGTTTCTGCCCACGTTGAAGACATTCGTGGAGAGAACATTCAGAGCTCTTTTTCACTTATCTCAATAAATAACGAATGTATGTGAAATAACGAAGCTACGGAATGGAACGTAAATTAGCCCATAAAAATCATTTAATTGCTGAATAATTACAATCTCAGTATAAATTATAAATGCAATAGAAATCTTTACAAATTCTGATTTGGACAGGCATCGGAAAATTCAATAGATTATCGAGGCATAGGATCGCCTCAGCCCTCGTATGAATTAATTTCTATCAACACTTCCGGATTTCTAATTCATTCATCGGGCTATGTAGATTTGACACAACGACGAGAGCATTTTCACAAGATCGCCCTGTATGTATAACACGTTCTTGGAGCATGCGCTCACGTATTTCTCGTGATAGACATTTACATATATAGATGAGAATTGCATTATCGTAACGTTACATCGGATCAAAATTCTCGTCTCGACGATCACGATCATTGTCACAAGTTCCGGTCGTTTCTGTCACCCTAGATGTCAATGTTGGAGTTTCACATTATATAATGTTATAACTATATAAAGGACGTTAAGTCTCTTGGCGGAGCAGTCACGTTTAGCTTGGAGAACTGCATATATGGCAATCTGCACCTACTTCGAGCTGCAAACGAACGAGAGTTGCACTCACGCACGAGTGCACACGCGTTCTCAACGTTCACGAACTCTGGCGCGTGCGGATGAGATCGTCACTGCTGTACATTCTTTTCTTTATCTTCCTTCGCTCCCCCGTTTCATCCATTTACGTATACATAGCACAAAAGTAATATACATATATTTGGTTTTCATATAAGAAGATTCAGTACAGGGTGTCTGAGTGGCGCTGGTACAAATTTTTAAAAAGGATTTAATGACTCGTTCAAAACGTCTCCCAATACAGAGATCGAGGCCATCCGGATATGAAAAAATGCCATTCTTACCAATTTTTTCTCGAATTTATGGAAAAAATTCACGAAAAAACTCACTTAATGCAGATTTTTTTTTCGTATTAAACGACGGTACGGTTTTCGGGATGAAAACGATTTCTCAATGTGAGTTTATTTGCCGCTAAAGGATACAGCTAGCATAAAAGAAAAAGTTAATTTTTTTTTCACAATCTTTACAATTTAATTTCACGAAAATCGCCATAACTTTTTTTTTACGTACTGGCACTCCAGCTACCTCTCGTTATCTTCGTTTTCGAATTGTCTTTGAATTGGGAGATAGCGATTCTTTATTTATTGTCATTTTTTAGATGCTTGTGAACTTTGAAAGTGAAAAATATGACGAAAAATGTGATTTTTTGGTTCGGGTGCTCAACAAAAATGAATTTTGGGAATGCAGTGCAGCCTGAAACCTGTTCTGATTCATGAGCTTCATTCCTGTGAACGATTCATCAAAATTGGTTCAGAGGTTTTGTCGTGAAAAGGGCGCAAACAGAATTTTTTAGTGGAGTTTTATATTGAGAATGATTTCCCATTTTACATTATTTAAAAATTATTTATATTCTATATTGAAAATTGAGAATATATTGATAATTATTCAAAATTCCGAAGAATTTTCAATTTGCTGAAGAGTTCGGAAGATCTGGACCCATTCAGAGCCTAAATTCGTCATTGTTTCGTTTAGATCTAAATTATTTTACAACTGAACTGTAAAAAAAAAAATCGAGCAAATGTTTAGTGGAGAATACACATCCGTTGAATATTAACGCTGATGTGAAGGCTCTTACGACACCCTGTATAAGGTACGTGACCTATGCGATGCTGTGCCAAGGTACACACGATACAGCAATGCCAATACTTCGCAGAGCTTGCGTGAGTCTCGTTAACCCTCGTGGTTATCTACCGACACGTGTCGATGAATCCTACATATTTTCCATACTGTATATGCCCGTACTATGCACTTTTAAGAACGCACAGCTCCGCGTTCATTTCTCGGTAAATCGTTGGAAACCTTTTTTTTTTCGTACAATTAAAAATGAGAAAGTTTTTGAAAATTTGGAAATTGAATCACAATTTAATCGAGATTGGTCATCCTATTGCTGTTTTAACGAAATTGCCATATAACCATAACGATTCTCACCTCAGAATCTTATCGTTTTACATCCAATCTGATTTTTCAATAGATGCTATAAAATAAATTGGCCTTTCGTGAATTCGACCTTCCTCTGGGTTACAGTTCAGAAACGAATAATGAAAATAATAACAATAATCATTGTAATTATGGAAAAAAATTATTTGGATGAAACAAAGTAATTTGTTGAGAGCCCGAGAGAGCTCATTAGGGACTTTATTGTCGTGTGCATACGAAAGTGTCGGACATTCAGCGCAGTGAATGTATTACAGATGTGCGAGCTTTCATATGCTGGGTGTACCATTTCGAGAAATGTATTCCTATATAAACGCTGTCGAAAGATCTCATTGGAAAAACATGCTCCAAATGCATTTGACGCGGTTTTGGAGCTCTTTCGAAATCACATGTGAAATTTCACTTTACATCACAATCATGACGTCGAAATTTGCATCGTTGAAATGCAACGGAATTCTATTTTTTCTGGGCCGGAGCTCACTATTCAAATGAAAAATGTAATTGCAAATGTAAAACGATCGAATTTCGCGACCTGAAAAGTATGTCCGCTTGAAAAATTTGGATGATTTTGGAAATTCAACGAATCGTCAATAAAAATTAATTTTTTTCGTTGCCTTTCAACGATGCAAACTTCAACATCATGCACAATCCCAAAACGGTTCACTTGGTCGCAGGCGTTGTATCCGTCCGTCAGATCTTTTCAAATTCAACGAAATTCCGTTAAGTAGTTCCCGACTCACAAGTCATTGCGATGTAATTAGAAATATTATTTCCTTTTCTTTTTTTTCTTCAAAATCATGCAATGTACTTTTTCGAATGCGGAATCATCTTGGATTTGGAATTATTTGACACCCCGTATATATACATAATCGTTCAATGTCTTATATACAAGGAAGATGACCGGTTTACATACCGAAAATATTTCCACGAACGTTTATGCACCTCGCACTCTCACCCAAATCGAAGTATTATTAAACTTATAAAGGTCTCTCCGTCTGTTGCTTTTTTTCTCTTTGGGCGAGATCAGCGCGGCACTCGTGTACTCACGTGCCTTATATGGCATGATTCGACGAGCTGAACTCGACTCTCTCAGACCATAAAATCACCATAGAATCAGCCCTTTGACTCTTTTCAACGAAAACACGTCGCTCCGAGCGTCATGCGTTATTACAATTTTCACGTCAACTTTCAATCTGTCAACTTTTGGTTGGAAAATCTTTCACAGGTAATTCTATTCGAATTCCTATTATTTTCGTCCTATATTTATAATTCCATGGCAATGCTTTTATGAAAGGAAACTAAAAAAAATTTCCAACAATGTATCATCGTGTTTTCTTATTTGACGGAAACGAATTTTTGAAAAAAAATGATCGCGTTCTTTCGTAGACGAATTTTGACGTGAATCCCGATTACGTTGGAAAAAGCTTGCCAACGTTTTTTCTTGAACTCATTTAAAAATGCTTCTTCGGAATTTTGCTGGTACATGGAACTTGCTCGCTGTATATGTCACTGTATGGACTTATTAGAAGAGTATGAAACATCTTGAAATCCAGTCACGATCGAGATCTCGGAGGGTTACCTCTTGAATCGGATATAGAGGGAAAAAAAATTGCGTCCTTCGGCTCTCACATTCTTCGTTTATACTCAGTACCCCTGAAGGGTCGTTTGTGCTAAACTCGTCACGTCTCTTCTCCTCTTTCCCATCTTCCATCGTTCCCTCATTTCCGTTCTTTCTGCCTTTTCCATTTTTGCAATTACTGCCAACACAGAAATACTAAAAAGTATTGGAAAAACCGAGCACACTGTTCCATTGGAATGAGGAAAAAAACCGCGAGTTGTGAGAAAAAAATGTGAGCTCTCGGGACTCTTCTTATCGTTTCTCTTGAGAGGACAACATCTCTTATAAATTCGATCTGGAAAATCCACCTTTCTTTGCTCAAGCAACTCTGCCTCCAGCCCCTCCGAGCATCATTCTCCTCTCGTTTTTTTCACCGTCAACACTACAGTGATTATCTAAACCTTTGTTAACCTACTTTTAGTCAAAGCTAACACAGAATAACGAAAAAAAACGAAAATATAAAACTCTACCAGAAAATTGTGTTTGTGCTCTTTTCACGCTAAAACCACTGAACCAATTTTGCTGAATCTTTCACGAAACGAAACTCAGGAATGAGAATAGGATTTTAAGTCTGTATTGCATTCCGATATTTTTTTAACCCAAACCGAAAAATCACATTTTTCGTCATATTTTCCACTTTCAAAGTTCACAAGTTACTAAAACATCATAATAAATAAAAAATCGCTAATTACCAATTGAAAGATAATTCGAAAACGAATGTAATGAGCGGTGGCTCGAGTGCCACTTGTAAAAAAAAAAATTCATAGCGGTTTTCGTAAAATCAAAGTTTGAACATTTTGAAGGTTTCTTATTTTTTAATTTTTTATATTGAGCTAGCTGTACCCTTTAGCGCCAACAAGGTGTGCTGCAGGGTGAAGCCCGGGCTCTGGTATTTTGTTATTTCTATTGAAATCAAGCGGAAATGAAAAATTGATCGTTGCATTTTAATAAAAAGCAGATGCTCAATAATTTTCAAAAAATACTGATCACTCGATTGTAACGATTTGAAAATACTATTAACGTGCTTATACATAAGCACGGGCGCCTCTGTAGACTCATCGGTAATAATAATCAGGAATGACGTGTCATGATCCTCCTCGCAGGAGCGTAATGTACAGGAACACGCTAACGCCTCTTGCCGGTCGCGGGCATAACGCAATTTTATCCTGGATAATTGAACGATCAAATTATTGTTTCGGTCTTGGCCAATCACACAGAAACATACTTACAAATTGTTGTTCTACTGGAAATGCAAATAGGAATAATCTTTTAGAAAAATCGCTCCGGGACGTAGGCCGTTGAACATTTTTTTTTTTTTTATTCGACCATCCAACACACAAATTTTGCATCGACTGTTGAATTCACTTTCGAAAGTGAGCAATGAGTCGGTAAAACTTGGTAAGCATAATCCTCTCCCCAGGTAATTAGGAAGAAATTCATTTTTTTTTTTTTCATTTTCTTCAAAGNAACGCAATTTTATCCTGGATAATTAAACGATCAAATTATTGTTTCGGTCTTGGCCAATCACACAGAAACATACTTACAAATTGTTGTTGTACTGGAAATGCAAAAAGGAATAATCTTTTAGAAAAATTGCTCCGGGACGTAGGCCGTTGAACATTTTTTTTTTTTATTCGACCATCCAACACACAAATTTTGCATCGACTGTTGAATTCACTTTCGAAAGTGAGCAATGAGTCGGTAAAACTTGGTAAGCATAATCCTCGCCCCAGGTAATTAGGAAGAAATTCATTTTTTTTTTTTTCATTTTCTTCAAAGCCTGATGATAATTGCCAGCTCGTTGGCGTCGTGATAAGAGGAAATACCCCGTAGGGAGTTACAACGTGGTGTACGTTGCGAGAATAGGGAGCTCTCTAGTCAAGGTCGCTTTGCAAGAGCTTCGCAATTCGCATTACTATCATTTCACTTTTATTTAAATTCCGTTGATCGAATATTTCAGATTCTAGAAATTCTAATATTCCGTGAATTTAGAGCGTTCGATTCAAATCAACTGAATTATACCCTCGGGCTCATTCCAATGATCTGCTCCGTTTTTTCTGCGCGTCTCTCTCGGTCCCGTTAATCTCGTTTCACTCCGATTGCTTGGAGACGGATAGAACGTAATTTTTTTTTCGTTTTTATCGAAACTCGGATGAGAATGACCAAGTTTTCTTTGGAAGTTATTTTTTTTTCGAATTATGTGGGCAGTGACTTCCAAAAACGAGGGAACTATTGGCCGAACCAATTATCGTGTCAATCGATGCTGAGAAAGGTTCGTTTTTTTTTGTTTTTTTGTTTTTTTTTTTTACCGCAAAGAGAACGGAAGAGAAGAAATTAACAAGAGAGAGAAATTTAGACGCTCCATCGACTTCTAAACGTTTGAGTAATTTTTTTTTTCTTACACCCGCTCATTTATGGCCGACGAACCTTACGGTAAGCCAGAAATCTCTCAGAGGGACACAATTTGCAACAGAAGAAATGTGAAATGTAAATATATGGAAAATGTTGTTTTTTTTTTCATTGGAAATTAAAAAATGGAAGAAATAATGCTCCTGATATTTTTGAAGAAAATATTGAAGTATTAAGGTCGCGTTGTGCAGACAGTTTCGTCTGCAAATCCCTTTTGTCGATTGAGACACGTCAGTTTTTTTCCTTCAATATTCCAACATTTTTCTTATTTTATTTCGTACCGTCGTCGCCATTCAATCTCGTAGGATTTGTCACCTCGATCTGAACTTTTTTCAACGTCTATTTTTTTTCAATCCGATCCGTTCGGAAGACACAATTCCGCCAAGATTCTTGGATTTTTGTTTTTTTTTTTGCCCAGATGTCATTTAGTCAGAAAAACAAAATTGTTCTTTCTCCAACCAAGCGGCAAAAATGAGACACGCTCGTAAGAGGATTACACGGAGATTCTGCTTGTCACGATAATTTTCGTAATAATCCCTGCCCGAAGATTATCATCGCAAGGTTCAGTCCGGATTATTGTCTTTCGCCACTCATCAGATTTTTTCTCAATTAATTGATTCGCCGGAAATCTGCAGTTTCGTATATCGCGACAGATTGCTTGAAGAATGAGTGTGAAACGAAAAGATGCGAGCAGCTCGACGCTTTTGAAGAAAATGAAATTATTTTTTTCTGCAATAACTTCGAATCGATTCAATTACTTTTCAAATACATATTTCGAACGCAATCTTCTGATCTGTATATTTCGAAACATTGCTTTGACCTCGACTTAGATTCAGATGTGGCCGATAGACGCACTTGGATCATTAAAATTCTATTTAGAAACGAACAAATGAGTGTCGATTTATTCTTCGGGTTAAAATAGATCTTTCTCACTAGGGCGCGTAGTCGCTAATTTGTTCTCGACGTTCTTCTTCTCGGAGTGACACCGTTAAGAGCCAGACGCACATCGTAAAAATTGGAAACGGCCTTGCTCTCCTGTATTTTTGTTTCGACACTTTATTACGCAACCACATCGCTAATGAATCTATAGAAACCGAATGAGGCACAGGTACGAAGCACTAAATTTTGAAACAACAAAAAAAACTGTGAAATATTAATTCGACATCCTTCAGTTAACATCGTTGAAATAAATCATTTCTATTTTAGGGAAAAAGTGCAATGAACACAAATGAGGTTGATTGATGCATTTGAGCCACTTAATTTATGATGTTAAGTTTGCATCGTTAGAATGCAAAGAAATTCTGTACTTTTTTCAGTAGAGCTCATAATTATTATTCATCATTTAGTTTGGACAATAAAACAATTTTCTTGCGACCTAAAAACTCGATCGACACGAAAAATTGCCACGCGGATTCCAAAATTCGATAAATAATAAACATACAAGATATTTTTCGTTAAATCTCAAAGTTGCAAATTTCAGAATCATCTCAATTCATCTTAAGAATATTTCGTCAGTTTTGAAAACATTTGTAAAATTTTAAACTGTTCCCGAGACTGTACAGTTGTTCGGTGGAAAGGAGTTCGTAACCACGCGGCGGATCGTCGTCCTGGACGATGATAATTCTCGCTGAATAGTTTCTCAAATTCCTTCAGGGCCCTTTTCCTTTGTAACATTGCGAAAATATGTTGTCTCATTCGGGCGTTGATGTCACGAGTCGTTGTCACGAACATAACCTATCCTTTTGGTCCTCAACTCCGTAACAGCTTCTGACATGCCGTTAGTCAAGAGAATGCGATACTTGAGCATTCTCAGTGCTAACAAGACTCGCAAGATTCCATTGTCGAACAATCTTCAGCCTTTCTGTTTCCAACCCTTTTTTTTTTAAGCGTCAACTCGTGAGAGCCTTTTATAGAATATTCCCCAAAATTATATTCAGATCTAGTGATTTCTTTTGCGTTTATTCTTACGAATCGAAGGAAGGCCTGATGCTTTGGAGTGAGGGGAATTGACCACGTCATTTCAATTTCTTGGCAGGTCTGAAAATTTATTTGAATAAAAAAAATAAAAAAAATGAACCAGATGTAACGATGCAGCTACGTTGACCGAATATTCACCTCCTTTGGAAACAGAAAAAAACTTGCATGAGGAAGAAATTAGAGTCCCTTCGGACATACCTGTCTTTTGGGAGTGGTTGACTTTGGGTCATGTCAAAAAAATACAAAGTAACAATTTGTAATGATTGTATAATCGGATCCAGCACCGACTGCGTCACGAATATTTTTTTTCCACCTCCGCGTCGTAAATCCTGAAATGGAAACATCAGAATCGAGTTATCGTTGAAAATATTCAAAGGTGCATCATTGCCAGGTTTAGTTTTGTGGTTATTATGACGTATTTGTTGTGCAGCTTGGACGATATGGCAATTAACGGTGTGTGTATATCCGCCTTCGCTCAAATGCGTGTGTATTTTATAACGCATATATACGAGCTCGCGTTGGTTATTATTATTAATGATTTTTTTTCTTTTCGAACAACATAAAGAATGCCTCGGACTGCGAGCTCGCGTTTTACAGTGCACACGAACCACCCATTTAAATACTTGTATGTATTTCTCAATTAGAACGAGTGTTTAATGATCGGCGATTACTTTTTGAAAGGGATATTTTGCCCGATCGTGCACATACTATACTCGCCATCCTTCTATCTCTCTCCCTCTCTCCCCCTCCCATTCTCAACGAAATACTTTTGAGTCATGCAACTTATGTCGGTGCAGCTTAAATATGTTTCAACGATATAATATACTCGTGTCATTCAATAACTCCCCTTAATGTTTTCACTAATACCACGTTCCCACGTTTTCGTGAGGGAGCCAACTCCGATAAACATTACGTGCACGGAGAAAACAGGGGCCTCGAAGTTTAGAATTAATATACTATGCTTTTGAAAAAAAAACATCATTAAATATCGACGAGTATTGAATGGAAGATAAAAATAGTAATTATAGTATAGTAATAATGAAGAAATTGAATTTTAATCTACGATATGGCACGTTAAGGTATAACTATCGCAGAATGGGTTGATTTAGGATTTTCTTGAAATTTAGTGTAAATATTCTTGACATTAAAACGAACGACTTTCCTATGAGACGAAACATTTTCTGCCGTCTAGAATTTGAGATATTTAATTTCCAATTTTATATTTTTCCCATCTAAACGCATGTAAATTGAAGTCGCGTTTCTTTTGTTTTTTCTTGCAACTTTTTTAACGAAACGTCACTTCAATTTACATATGCGTTTAGATGGGAAAAATAGAAAATTGTAAATGAAATATCTCAAATTCTAGACGGCAGAAAATGTTTCGTCTCATAGGAAAGTTGTTCGTTTTAATGTCAAGAATATTTACACTACATTTCGAGAAAATCCTAAATCAACCCATTCTGCGATAGTTATACCTTAACTGAAACAAATAATACATTTTTTTCGGCATATTGTGATTTTTTGTAGTTTTCGAAAAATATTTTGCCCACGGGATTGAATCAATTACTTTTCAGTATTCCACAAAAAATACAGCGTACAGAGTCACATTCCACTGATAACTATGCGTAATATTTTTTGCTATACGTCAAAGATTCATGCTGTGCGTATAGTGAAATTTGTACATAGACGAAGATTGATGCTATACGAATAGTAAAATCCATATGGAAAATATGGCGTGTAATAGTAAAGAGAATAGTTTCAAATGTAATATGGACGCACCATTTTCACTATACGGTCTGTGAGAATCATTTTTACACTTCTATAACAACAAGTCTCAGATCTCGACGAACTGACGAGATCTGACGTTTTGATTTATTCTACATCTAAAACTCTATAAAAAATTTGTCCTCTACTGAAAAATTATTGGATTTTTTTGATATTCATGGGAGCTTCCTTGTGGTCGGAAGGAAAGAGAAGTTGAAAGTGAAGTTTCCAGTCGATATTGGTCATCTAAAAAGTCGATTAGCGCTACCACGAGACTCTTATCTCTCTGACTGAAAAGGCGTGTCCAGGACAACCGCGAGAATAAATTCCAGGCTGCATTCAAGCGAATGAGAGAAAAAAATGGCATTTTTCTCTAATGAAAAATTACAAGGAATCGTTGTTGAATTCTTTTTGCACTTATTTATCAGCGACTGATGAAAATTGAGTAGAAGAACGTCTTTTCGAATAAACTTTCTCTTCCTCGATTATAAATCATGAAATCAAATTGTACAAACTTGGAATATTATTAAATAAATCGGGAAAGAAAAACGGGAACACGAGTGCATGAGAAGCAACGAAAAGAACAAGAAATGACTCGATTCTTAAAAGTGCGGTGAACGCGCAGGTAAAAGATCTCACGAGGGGAGGAGACTGTGCGATCTCAGAGACGATCATTAGCGTCACGCATGCATGAAGCACTCTCATATAGTTTTGATACTGTGCCCAATATTTTCTTTGATGCATGTTTGTATCGATTGCTCAGAGTGCGTGTGCTGGTTGTCGTGTTCCTTAGGCAAACCTTTTGCGATCTCGTAATGCATAGTAATTGTGCCGGCATTTACAATGCATAGTATACGTTTACACAATTTTTTAAATTCTGATACCAAGTCGTAATTGGTGAATCGATGCAATAATCTTTGGAAATATGGTTCACCTTTTGATTGATAAATCGTGTATAAGAAATAATTCGCCATAATGTCGAAATTGACAGAGTACGTTCCTCTCGTTACCGCCAAGTGTATCACCTTAACAAGTTGAGCGAAAAACAAAATGCGTCCGCTCGTAAAGACTTGCCGTACTAATAAGTGCATAGAATCCTCTCCAGTGCATTGCTTCGTGTCCTGAGAAGACGAGAAGTCCATTCATGAATCGAAAACTTCCTCGCCGTGTCCAAGCACAGCTGTGTGTCGGTCCAAACGGCAGAAAAAATTGTCAGTGATCGCATGTGCGTGTAACACAACGAGATAAACGACCGCAAAAGGATCCACACGAGAGCAGAGAGGAAAATAAGGTTCTCGACGCCATTTTATACACGAACCACCAGCAGCAGCAGAGAAGAGTTCGCTCGGGATCAATGAGACTGCGTTGCATCACGTGCGAATTTCTTGTCGGCAAAATCCTTCAACCTTCAACAACCTCCTCCTTCCTCTCGCCCCGCATACCCTTGTCGCCGGTTCGTTGTTTAAGAAAAAGAAAAAAAAAAGTGGTATCGACTCATTACTTTTTCCAGGACTTGCAGAATCTCCCAATCGCTATGTAGTTCCGCAGAGATTGGGATATAAACGAAAGAACATATTTTGAAGGGTTTTCATCTCGAAAGGTCTTTGACTCACGCTTTTTATTCCTTAATCTATTGATATGAAATTAATTCATCGGTCGATCTCACTGGCTATCCAGTCGTTTATTTCTCTTGTGTCCCTTCGTCTTGGTATTCCGCAGAGCTTCAATCTTTGAATCCACAAGCTCTTTTGTCGTGGTTATATATCCTCTTGCTTCTCTTTTCCCAGTCATCCTGTTGCTACTTTTTTCTGACTTGCCAGCACGCCACGAACCTTCCTCATCCTATTCCACTTCTTCACCTTCATCCGATTCTTCCTTTTCTTCTTCTATCGCCTCATGCTCCGATGTGCTGCTGTTGTCTTTACTCGACCGAAGAAGCGAGCAGTCACGTTCCAAGAAACCGGATGGCATTTCCATCGAGTCTCTCTTCGAACGCCGACCAGCAAGTGCAATAAGTATAGAAAAAGCAGAAAGGCGACGAGAAACAATGAACTTCCACTTGTTCGTCTCACTTGGGTCGACGTCCTTCCATTTCATCAGCACACTCACTATATACAAGATCATGGGCTTTCTTAGAACTATGTATGGCACTGTATCATGCCTCTGTAACTTCGACAGAGAGAAACCGAGAAATCTGTGAAACTGTCGCAATGTTCGATAAGGGTTGACAAGTTGCTCAATTGTCCTGAAACTGCCAGGATTGCTAAACCATCGCTCTTCCAATTGCTCTCCAATGTCGAGCATCTACTCATCATGCAATCGCAGATTATGAGATGACTCTTAATTATTCTCGAATTTCCAACGCTATTGGTCACATGCATCCTTCTTTCTGAACGGGCTCAACGATCAGCTCCTCGGAATTCCGCACTCTATCAATATATGCCGAACTCCTTCCAATGCCTATTTTTTTATTCGAACCTCTATTGATGTTCCTGAATGCTCGTGATATTCCCAAGTGTTGATCCACCTGCTGACACGTGATAGAACGAGACACTGTACGTGTGTTTTCCAGCGATAGACTTCTCTCAATTGAATTATTGTATGCGGAAAATCGGGAGCTGGATTGTTATTTACCCTCACGTATACGAGAGTCTCTTGGGTTTCGTGGATAGCACAGTATCGCAGCAAAATGCGGAACCTGTGGCAACGACGATTTACTGACTTGGCGAATATCTCGAGCGATGAACTCTCGCCAATGCGACAGTCGCAAATAGTAACGTATAAATGTGTGGTGAAAAATGAGCGAATGAATATATTGGGGCAGCATAAGAATGGGCGGCGCAGGCGGCGAGTTCTGATGAATTTTTCCAAGGACCTGCGAGCTCCTTACGTTCCAAATGGTAATTTCCATGAGCTACTCATCCTTATGGAGATGGCCTCGTGTTTCGTGTAGAAAAATGAAATTCTATGTATGCGCTTATCAATAGTGCATGTGCTGGGTATCGGAATGACTTCCATCAGTTTCCCGTCATATTGGAAATTTATAGTCACGTATCGTGAAAATAGGTTGGTGTTTGGGCACCGGCGAAGGCGGCGGAGATCTTGTTGTCGTTCCGCGAGGCCGTAAAAGTGTCCTTAAGCCGGTCGCAAGGCTGACTGATAATCCTTGCCGGGAATAAAAGTGGTAGTATTTCTGTGATCGTTAATCTACGTCGTTCTTTTAACTGTTCGTCATTCTTGGCTCAGTTGGATCACCGCGTATCTATCGTTTACACGAATGGAGCCGCGAGTGTCTTCATCTGGTCATGTTTCGCAAAAAAAAAAAGGATCAACGTCAAGTATTGTGGAGGCGGTTCAGCCTCGAATCCCTCTCAAATCGCGGATCATATAATGGCCAAAAAAAAATTGCTAACGCCGCAAAAAAAAGGGTCCTTTATTGTTGACGAAAAGATCGTTGATCTGGGTTCGCTCTTCGTTCGAATCCTTTGCGTTCGAGTGTCAAACGATATTGTACGATTTCACGGATACCGTTTGGACAGATTATGTAGGAGTTGAATTCGGAGCGTGAAACCGTTTGAAGCATAGACTCCCAGGTGTTTCCGCGACGAAAATGTCGTTTCATAGTGAGAGTGAATAACTGGTCGGGGGTCTGTGCGATGCTCAATAGGGAGTTATTCAATGGGTCCTCAAAGCCGCGAAATTGGAGCGTGAAAAAGCGAATTACGAATGAGAGGGAGATATGGGGCCGATCGAGTTTGCACGTGTGCTGGGTCGACCTTGCCATCCTGTGTTTTGAGAGAGTGTACGAAGAAGGGAAAAAGTGGAGAATGGAGCTCGCACGCAGAAAAAAGGGCGAAAGGGGTATATGAGAATGGAATAGGAGGAGAGCAGGATGAAAAAGTGGGGCCAAGCGCCGCGAGATCAAGATCGTCTTCCATCTGTGGCCTTTTTTTCCTATACCTTTTTCCCTCTTCATCATCATCTCCTTTCCTCATTTTTATTTATCTTTTTGCTCGAGAGCCTCGTACTGCTTTTCTTTCTTTCTCAACTTGCTCTGGAAAACGCGTGGTGGATCAACTTGTATTTAATGAGAGAAAAAGAGACGAGGCAGAAGGACAAGAGCGAGGCTAAACCTGGTCGAGGAGAGATGAGGTAGTTCCATTACCCGGCCATCAATCTCTCCTTGCTCCGCAGTTCTGCCGATGTTGAGGCACGAGAGATACGCCTTGAGAAACGCTGCAGTAGGTGTACACAGAAACACACACTATTACGTGTTTATATACATTCACACACACACACACATACACACATAAATATAAAATAAATAAAAATACAGACTGGATAAAAGACGATCGCGCGCGGGAGCGAAAGACTCTGCTCCGCGTCGAGGCCGTGGGGCTCCCTGCTTGCCTCTTTCAGCGCTTGCTCTACGGACGAGAGATCAGGTTATGCTAACTGGAGCCAGGATGAGAGGGCTCAGCCGCAACTCTTGTGGTGCACACTGCATCCTCTCTGTCTTTCTCCCTTCCTTTCTCTCAAATCTTCAGCAGCTTTGCCTCTTTTACTCTGCTTCGTTTTCTCTCGACTATCTTCATGTGCAGCCGCGTTCAGCAGCAACGCTCTTCCTCTTTTACTTGCGCAGAATGAACCAACTAGCTTGGATGAGCGAAGCGTAAGATCGCAGCTACATTAAATTTCCTTCATTTTTATTCCCATTGAATTACAGTTCTCAGGATTTTTCTGTCTTACTATCACGCGGCTCTTTGTGATTTTCGTCATTATTGAGTGCTCCAGAAAGTAGTCGTGAGATATCTCTGTAAATATAAACCTCTGGTTCAAATTTGCGTTTGAGCCCTTTTTGCGCAAAATCCACTGAATCAATATTGATGAATCCTTCACGGGAATGAAGCTCATGAATCAAAATAGGTTTTAGGCTGCATTGGATTGCGATATTTTTTTTTTTTTTTTTGAATCCGAACCAAAAAATCACACTTTTCGTCGTATTTTTCACTTTTAAAGTTCACAAGCTACTAAAAAATGATAATAAATAAAGAAACGGTGTTACTAATTCAAAGATAATTCGAAACCGAAGATAATGAGCGGTAGCTGGAGTGCCAGTTTGTAAAAAAGAGTTACTGCGATTTTCGTAAAATTAAAGTTTGATGATTTTGAAAAAAACATGTCAACTTTTTATACTAACCCAGCTGTTTGGCGCCAACTTGGTCAGCTCTGGGGCGAAGATCGCAGGCACGGCTGCGACAATATTAATAACGTTCGACTGATTGATATTGATTAGCATAATGCTTCTCGCGCCTCACGACGATTCATCTGCTCCAGTGAATTGCACTTTTGAGAACAGCAGAAAGCTCTGATTTCTCTGAAGTTTAATAAAATGAGCGTTTTGCGTAATAACGAGGCACAGAATGAGAAAAATAAAGATTACATTTTACTGGAAATAAAAGCACTCTTGCCGCTCGAGATATCGCGCTTCTCTGCTGCTCATTTCAATCCTCTCTCTCTCGTCCTCGCGTTTCCCTGTTCGTTTGGGATCGTCCAGCTATAATTCTGGTTCATCCTGGTAAACGAGTCCTGTATGAGAGATAACAGCACTGAAAAAATATTGAAAGTAAAAGAGAGACCGATAGAGAGAGAGTCGGAGGGCTAACAACTCGCCTCCGGTTCTCAATTATCGATAAGAACGACGTCGGGACTCTCTTATGTGCTTACCTACTACATTAAGTTTGATATTCCAGTTGAAACAGAGAAAGAGGAAGAGAGAGAGGGAAAGATCGGAAGAGAGGAATCTGTGGTTTGCTGATCTTGCGCCTTCGCTGCTGCCCATATTAGTCCTTTCGACTCTAATTAACGTCACACGGCATAACTTTCATGTCTCTCCCTCTCTCTCTCTTTCTATATCTTCGTTAACTCGATCAAGTGTCCCGTTTCGCTGTCGCACTCCCTTCATTATTGCGAAGTAGCGTTACATTGATAAAATGACACCGCGAGAATACGATTTCACGGCTTTCCAAGTGTCCGAAACCGTTCCCAATCACTGACACTGTCAGCCTTCTGACAAATTGCCACGTTTCAGCTTCTGCAATAAATTCGCAATAATTAATACGATCGAGTTCAGTTCAGAGACGCTAAAATTTTCACACTCAACTTGTAAACTGAAATTCGTCCATTGGAAATATGTACAAAGTAATAAATGAGGTTGTCATACTTGTCAATGTATGCGATACAGCAAAATGTTTGGAGAATTAATCCTCTAAATTAATAAAATTATGTCGATTTTCTTAAGTTCCATTTTTTCTTTTTTTTTTCTTTATTAACTCTGAACCTGCGATGAAAGGAAATCTGCGATGTTTCTAAATATTGTATCTTCTGATATCAATTTTTGCTTCCTCATAGAGGGAGCTATGTAAGGGTGAGTTTTTTTTTCGAGTTTTCAATGTCAAATGTGAAATTTAATGATTTTTGGAATCGAACGAAATTCAGAGTTTCGAGAAAACCATCAAACCGCTTGTTTTTTTTACATTTGAAAAATACAGTCTCCACATTTTTTCCTTCTCTCTCTTCCCTCTGCCCATTAGAGCAGCATTTCTTAAGAGGTGAGGGTGCGAAACGAAACGCGTGAAAAATATTCTTAAGGCTCAATTTTTTAACATTTTTTTCTCATCCATTCTTTCTCCCTCCCTCTCTCCCTCCCTTTCTCTCCGTTTTCGTCTTTCTCGTGCGGTTCCAACCCAAGTCCATATATTTCACGTTGAAAGGCGGTTCCAGTATGCACAACTCTCACATGTACATAGTAAATACACACACGTACGAATACGTTGAAAGAATATAACGAGATTGGGGTTCAGCGACGAAGCTGCCTCGTAAAGCAGACTTCGATTTTACGTCCATCGTCTTCTCGTCTCTCATGGCCCATAACCGCGACTACCATCGGGAACTTAGATGCGCGATGATACGGCATTGCAGCAACGTCAAACAATATAACGCAGAAAAACATACAAATGGGGAAAAAAGAATGTACAAAATGTTTAAGAGAGACGGAGAATAAACATATACATGTATATGGGGTTGTATAAGTATTGTAAAAGTTAATCATATAAAATTCTCCGCACGTTCTGTCCTCGAGGGCTAACGACTATGAAGGACGTCTTTTTCTTTTGAAGGGCTCCTTCGGTAACGCGTATCATACATTTTATATATATGTATCTATAGCTATGGTGGAATCGTTTTCTTGGTATTGCTATTGCAACTATTCCTGCATCGGAGCAAATGAAGAAAAATAATTGATGAGGTCTTCTTCTTCATATACTCGGATCGTTCGACGACTGAACGATACGAGTTTTTTGTACGCTTCGTCGCGACTTCTTCCTGTTTTACCATCTCCAACGCGTCTCCCGTTCCTCGCGGGTAGTAAGAATTATAAATTGACGTTTTCAATGTGTCCAACGCTTCGGGATCTCAAAATGAATTCCGGTAGAAAATTGAAAAAAAAAAAATTCGAATTTTACGAAAATCTGCGTTTTTGTAAAATCGTCCAACCGCTTTGATTTTCGCAAATTTCCCAATATATTGTGTACAAGTCCGCACTTGCTCATTACTTTTTAGAAAAATGGTCGAAATTATATCATCATTTAAATGCAAATACAAAAACAGCTGCAAATTAAAATTTGCAAATTATTTTTCCAATAAATCGAAGCTCTTTCTTAGGCTCTCATGTGCCTGAGCGTTTGCAAGACTTTATTGGATCTTTATGGCCGATGTACCGGAAGTCATAGGTATGATTTGATGATTGAATGGGATGCGTGCACATATATGGTCATGAAATCTAGATAATCTTTTAGATTTACTGTGCCAAACTCCATGCAAACGTTATACGTACGAGGGCTCGTACGAGGGTCAGAAAATTATCAGCAGCAAAGATTTTACGGCCTCTTGCTGTTTTTTCCATCAGGAAATTCCTCGTCGTGTTTTTACTGAACCTCCACGAAGGTCTTAGCAGCGATGAGGCCGTCACTTTATCCTTCACTTTTATTGTCGTGGAGATTGAATTCTTCTCTTAATGACTTTTCCTCAGATTCTATGGAAATTTGCCTCTGCCATTGGATTCATTCAAAAAAATCGTTCTTAAGATTATTTATTCATTTCTGTGAGATTTAATTAATGAATTATCGCATTCATGAATTTATTATTATGCCATTTGATATTATCAAACAGCTAAAAATCTACCGACCAATTTGAACGTAATCATGATTGATGACACCGACAATCGTTAATATTATTGTTGCAGATCTCGCCGACAGAAGCATCCTCTTCAAGGCTGATGGAGTCACGACCTATTCCCAATTGCTTTTCGACGTCGCCAGACAACAAGTCGTCGTTGGTGCAAGGTGAGTCTTCAACATTTTCTCACAAACTGCCCTCGTCGAATTATTCCTCTCGATTAAAAATTCTCATTGGATTCTTCGTGGAGTAACAAATATAATTTTAGAAAATATTTAATTTGCAAAAAAAAAAAAATTTTGCAATTAATATTATAAAATTGTATAATTTTGAAAATGAAATAATTATCAAAATTATAACAAAAACTTCTTGTTCCAGTAAAATTATTTATCCACTAAAAAACCTCCCATTATCGTCCGATTTATTATACGAGGAATCGAGAGTACTCAGTTTTCTTTGGATGGTTGGTCGGTCCACATGAATCCCGAATAAATCCGAGCGGATTTATTCAACGATTTTTGCAACACTCCATAAACGACCTTTTTTTAATAGCCGAGTCGTCGTTGCCACCGCGTGCTTTCTCGAGAGATCGAGAGGGAAGTTGCGGGATGGCCATTAATTCAACGATAAAATGCTCGATCGTTCGCTCGCCTTCTGTTTTTCTTCTGCCACATTCTTCTCGAAGAGAGAGTCCGCGCACGCCACGCACGCTGTATGTTTTGCGTACTGCTCCCATGATTCGATCGTAAAGCACTAAATGCCCTTATATATGTATCAAAATATGGAAATATAAATGTATATTCACCCATAAGTGCGCCTCGCAGGGTGGTTTGAAATCGTGGTGGCTACCAACCGAGATTTTGAGCTCCCAATGCCTACACGTTAAAAAAACAGAAATATTGTTTTATAATCGCTACTACAAAGTTGTGTTTCGGCGCTTTTCACGCTCATGAATGAAATTAATTTTTAGGCTCAATTGCATTCGCAATTTTTTTTCTCTTTTTTTTTGAACGTGAAAAAACAAAAAATCACAATTTTCGTCACATTTTCCGCTTTCAAAGTTGACAAGCAACTAAAAAAATAACACATGACGATTTCAATGTTCGCGGAGAATTGGATGATTCTCCTCGAAACAATAGTTTCCTTTTTTCTTCTTTTGGGACGATATTCTTGAATAAACTCTGCCAGAGAGGTCGTCGTGCTCCTCCTGAGCGAGTATGCTCGCGATTTTCTCACGCAGCCTGCTCGCATTCGTGAAAAGAATTGAGAAAAGGAGACTCGTGTCTGATTTCTCTCTTATCGGTACAGTCCGTGCGAACACGTCGTGGATTTTTGTCGAATTCTTTAAAGAGAAGTCGATAGGGCGTACGGGATGGATCGGGAAAGTTGAAAACGTGGCGAGCTTCAGTCACGGACGTTGACGACGGTACGGGAGTCCGCGGTTACGAGAATGGCTCGATCGTATAACGAGTAACGGGAGGTATATACACGCGGAAGAAGACTTCACGTCGCGATGCTTGAGGTTCGACAATCTGAAGAAGAAAGCAAACAGAAACAGAGAAAACAAGAGAGAACGACATTTAGATGAAAAGAAGGAGCAGGGAGGAAAAAAAGGGAATAGGAAATGGCAAAAGTCAAATAACGGAGGAGCGAAAAGGTGCAAAAGAGCAAAAGAGAGAAGGAGAGCACGAAAAACAGAAAAATCAAGAGCGAGAAGAAGGCTGAGGCAGAAAGAGAGAGAAAGAGAAAAAGAGATGCAATGAGGGGGCGCGAAAACCCCCGCAGGTTTGAGTCGCTTGAACAAGAGATTGGCAATTCGCCAGTTTCGCTTCTCGACCCTTTTTCCTTCTTGCTCGTCTTGTTATTTGTCGAGGCCGAGAATAGATCGTACGTATATAAGAGACTTGAGTATACATATAAGCATCTACACAGCGATCGTGAGATTGTGTGTGTATGCGCGTGTGCGTGGACGAGCGTAATTGACGAAAAAAAAGTTTTACGCCCTCGCGTAACGGCCCCGAAGCAGGCACGGCGTCTGTTGCAAACAGCCTGAACACAAGAACGGATTATAGGGATTTAAGACCAAAAAAAGGGAATCGCGATAAAAAAAAATAAAAAAAAAAAACAAAACATTGACGTTCCGCCGTAGGAAGTTCTCGTAGACGAAACAAAACGTAAATTCTCTCAACGAGTCGGCAGAAGAGCCTTTGATTCTCTTTCGTTCTTTTCACTCTCTTTGCTCCTTTTTACTCATATCTTTGCTGCTTGTTGCGAATTGCTTTAGAACTCACCAAAGTCTCTATTTTACACTGCAGTTTGTTGTTTTTGATGCATTGCCAAGGTGACGAGTCTCTCTCGACAAAACCCTGCATAGAACTTTGAATTTTATTTTATGCATAATTTTTCTGTATAAACAATCGCACTACGCGTAGTAAAAAAAATACATGCATCGAATTGATTGATAAACTTTTATGATGTTGAATTTTGCATCGTGGAATGCAACGGAATCCATTATTATTTTTTGTTTGTTTTGGGAGCAGCGATGAAAGTTAACGCGCAGTGTCTGACTATGAAAATTTTTGCAAATCGAAAAATTAGTGTTTTCCGTTCAATAGATTCTGATTCCACGACTGGGTCTGAGAGACCCAGTCTAGTCATTTCCACAATGGGTCTGAGAGACCCAGTCTAGTCTTTTCCACACTGGGTCTGAGAGACCCAGTCTCGTCTTTTCCACACTGGGTCTGAGAGAGCCAGAAAATTGAGGCGATACAGAAAATCAGAAAACGATGCCAACTTCAATATCGTAGGTTTTTTGTAACTTTACATGTTTTGCTCATGCATTCTTCTTAGTTCGAAAATCCTCGATTTCTTTTTGTGTATGTTTATGAGTTACTCGTTTTTCTCCCTTTCGTCGCTTAGACGTCAATGATTGAATAAGATGAGAGGAGAGAACCGAGAGTTTAGCGTCACGCGATCTCGAGAATACCTCGTGGAACAACCGAGTCCTAAGATTCTCCGAAAAGGAAAGCAGGGAAAAGCATGGTCTATCGGAGATGAAAAGAGGCTTGTGCCGTGCAATCAGTGGATGTGTTTTATTCATTTAGCATTCGCATATACATAGACATGGATAAACATAGAACGTTGTATAATCAGAGACACGCGCGTTACGACAAATATGGCAATCGAGCGTAGGCGGAATACACGAAAAAAGTTAGAGACGCGTGCCTCTCAGTGCTCCCACCACAGCTTCTTTCGCAAACAACGAATAATCGTCTATAAACGATCCCACGAGCAGTCAAGATTTCTACTTATTAAAAAAATACGATGCTCGAGTCTTCCTCCATGAGGAACTATGTTTTTAATTTTGGCTTCCTCATAGAGAAAGCTTCGAGCATCGTGCATCTTGAGCATCTTGAGGAAGCGATTTCCAAATTTCAATTTGCAGCGTCTTTTGTATTTGCATTTAAATTATACAATTTCGACAACTGTTCCAGAAAGCAAAGAGGAAGTACAGACCCATACACAATATCTTACAAAATTGGCAGAAATTAGAACAGTTGGACGATATTTCAAAAAACTAAGATTTTCATAAAATTCGAAAAATCATAAAATTTAAACCGTTCAACCGATATTTTCCAAATTTGATACCATCCTTCCTATTATGATACTCTATTTATAAAAAAAAAATAGTAATAAATCTTTAAATTTGCGGGAGTTAGAGCGTCGACACCCTTTTTTTTGAAAATTTCAAAATGCCGTAGAGTTCGTATTTTTTTGAGCAATTCCAACAAAATTCTCAGAGAATGGAGAGCTTGTATAGATTAACATCTGTGCAGAACGGGAGCCCTGTAGCTCAAACCGTTCTCGAGTTATAAAAGTATGAATTTTATAGTGCCAGAACACACACACACACACATCCGACATATTTTCTAGATATGACTTTTGCATGTTTGGGGAAATTTTAAGCCAATTGACATTGAAAATTGGAAAAACGAAATTCAACGTCACACACAGCTTTTCCTCTATGAGGAAGCATAAATTGCGGTAATCAATGAGTTCACGAACGTATTCATCGTGGAATTGCATACAAATTTAGCAACAATAGTGAAACAACCGTTTCAATTATTTAAACTTTTATTCTGCCGCATGAATAACCTCGAATTGAACCAAATTTTTGTCGAAGGCTTCACACTCTAGAAATACGTAAATGTTCCGGAGCCGAGAGTTGGCTCATTTGCAGGAATAATATACGCTCTCGCGCCTTCGTCATGCGAGCTCCATTATTTTGAAGTCAAAGGGACTGAAGTCTGCTCGACGCGAAGCCTTTTGCTATTCCTGTCGCACATCGTTGTAAGGGGGTGAACGTGCACGCGCGTGTGAAGGTGAATCTGTAAGTTAAGAACAGCTCGATTTACCCGTGAAATCGCCAACTATTGTGTTTATGAAGTTACGCCCACGAGTTTCTCATTAACTGAGGAAACTTGGTTCAATAAATAGTCAGGGAAAAAAAGCTTCACGATGGTTTATTCATCAAATAATACACGACGATGTGTGCGCAGGATTCTACAAGTTTTCCCGACCCTTTCGATCTGTAAGTCGCACACGTTACTGCAGCCAAACACTCGCTGCTTTTGTGATGCCAACCGGTGTATATATGGATCTTGCTTTTTAGTTTTCTTTCCTTTTAACTTTTTCGCACAAACCATGAGCACAGGAAAACTATCTTCTTTGGGTTTCTCTCTTAACTCGAAGAATTCAGAGATGCGTCGTAACGTAAATCTCAGCGACGTCTGCAAAGGGAGTCCCAGACGCAGAGAAAGAGCATAAAATGAAATTTGTGTCTGTGTGCATATTTTGTTATGGAGCTTTGCGAAGGCGTGGTTGTCTAATGGCTCCAGAAACGAGTATACGGCCCTTTCCTGATTCTCTACTTCTCCGGAGAGCAAAGAAAGACCGAGATAAGTATCTCGCCGTTTTAGTTTGTAGGAGCTGCTCAGACACCAGTAGCTTCGCGATCCTCAAAGTTCACCCACGTGACGATCTTATATGGCTTGAAAAATACAATATTGTAGGGATCGATCATGGAAGTCGTGGCTTGTAGCCTGAAGGTGCGAACAGGAAAATACAATGAATAGTATATTTTTTTTGCGCTGAATTTCGAATTTTTCTAACGGAGTTAGAAATTGAAATTAATAATAAAAAACGATTGAGGACGTTGTATGGCGACGGTCGTATCTAAATTTTTGTTCTCAGTTTTTCTCACATACGAAATGGTTTGCGAGACTAAGTCCATTGAAAAAAGTTGTTACGAATTGACTAAAGAACAACATACTCTAAATCCAAGATTGTCCGAGGTAATCTGTATTTTTTATATAATAAACAAAATTTTGAAAAAATTTTACGACCGATTTTTTCGAAAAACTGCATATAGCTTCTTCGATGTTACATCAAAGTGTATGCATAGTTTTTAGAGGCTTCACCATTTAGAAATCGAAATATTTAATGTTGAAAATTGGAACTTTTAACACACTCTCTTATGAGAAACTACTGAAAATTGTGATTTTTATAAATAAATATCTCGACTTCTACATGATGAAACCTCTCAAAATTGCGCGAGCTATTAGATATCGCTATTCTCTTTGTATGGTGCAAACTTGAAGGAATTATATCGATAGGAAATTTAGCTTACAACGTCCTTAAGGATTTGAGAAAAGGAGCAAGTTTCGCAATGGCACTGAATATGATTATTTCGCAAAAAGCAGTCCCATTAATCAATTCGAGCTTTCTGGATAGTGTCTCGCGTCTCGATGAAATGTATTGAAAAAAATCATTGGTAAAGGAAATAAAAGAATAATTAAAAAAGTTTAAAGTCGCGCCAAACTGACGGCCGCCACAGTGGAGGACACTCGTGCCCTACCATAACGGGTGGAACGTTAAAAATGTATGGCTCATACGCAATATATGTTCATATAGATATTGAAATACTCGTGCGTATATTTATATACGCGTATCCGCGTCAGTGGACCATGATAAATCAGTATCGCAAAAGCGGCAAGGATTATAGATCGCAAGGCAATTCATGTCAACAGCAAAATATATATATGCGTCCCCGTCGAGACTGTTGACATATATATACACAAACACAGAGATTGTGATTTTCTATGAGAATATGATGCGTATCCGAAAGCGCCATACGACGACGACGCCGAGTTGACGAGGAAATTGCAAAAGAAAGAAAAAAATGTTTATAAACCGATCGTGCGGGACGATCGCGAATGGCAACTTTGTCGAACGTCGTGCGGCCGAGTGTCCTGCGATTTATATACACAGTACGGACAGTAACTCGACGACTAGATCTCCCTTCTGTATCAGAGATCGTGCAGAAAACAAGAGTGAGACAGAAGTAGGAAAAAAAACGACGACGAGGTGAACGAGCCGGACGATATAGATCGATCGTGAATGATCAATGGAAACTTGCTGCAGAGATCATACCGCCCTCGTGCTTCTATTTATAGAACTCCTCTCGCGGTTATTAACCGCTTTTGCCTTTTCTCGTAGGCCCACGTTATTATGGGCCAGCCTATATATTCGCCAAGTCGCCAATGACCGGTCAGACATGCTGCAAGATACTCCATTTACATCCACACGTATATTTGTATAAATTGCACGTTTATGGTCATCGCAATTGCTCTCGATACTCTCGGGATCATCTCCTGTGACCCAGTACCAAATCTTTCAAACATCTAACGAATTATCGTTATAGGTGCAAAAAGATTATTTACTTTTCCTTATACATCGCCCATCATTCACGACGCAACAATTATTCGGCCGAATACCATATTATTAAACGCTTTCTTCCTTTTTCATTGGATGAATGCGTTGGAGCTGATTTTTTAGACAGTTACGAGTAAATACGTTTATCTTAGACCTCCAGGCACAATCGTCTCGAAAGACAAGACTTCTCAACGCTCTCTGCTTCGACGGGCGGACCGAAAACGTGCGAACATCGTAGCGTGTTTCGTACCTTCCCCTCTCATTCGCGCCATCTTTTTTCGTGGCTAACCGCAATTTATATATAAGATTGGGAACCTCATACAAAAGTCTGACTTTTTTGTGTTTACCGTGGTACGGAATCCTGAAATTCGAACATATCATTGTATATGGTGCACCATGAAACACCATCATTTGGAGTATCCCGAAAAAGTCTGTCAGTGGTATTTTTGCATGTATTCGTGGGTAATTATTTGAAAGCACGGTTTCAATGAGAACCAGAGGCTGTGGAGATTGCCATGGACCACCTTTTTATATTATTTAAGGAGGCTTATCGTTTCTCACGTAAAAATTATTTTCCAACTTAATGGCGTACAATTTTGTGTACATGAAATTTGACAGAATATCAACGTTGTAGAAAAATTTCACAACGATTCCCGAACTATACATGAAAATATTTAATTTCAAAAAACTCAGTCAGTTGAAACGTTACAAATTCGGTAAAATGAGTAACAAAAAATCGAAATAATTATTTTCGTTTCTATTTTACAGTCAGAATTTCGGAGACACTTCATGAAAATTATTTTGACTCTGAAGTATCTATAGAGCCTCTTTAAGGTATAACTATCGCAGAATGGGTTGATTTAGGATTTTCTTGAAATTTAGTGTAAATAGTCTTGACATTAAAACGAACAACTTCCCTATGAGACGAAACATTTTCTGCCGTCTAGAATTTGAGATATTTCATTTCCAATTTTCTATTTTTTTTTTTATTTATTATTGTTCCTGCGTATACCCTTGCGGGTTTTTACGATCCCTTCCCTTTAACCCCACTTAATCCCCACTGTCACTGAGTTCCAGGAGTTCCCCCCAGAGTGTTGCCCACAGCCACTCTTTCCTAATGCACTACTGTATCGCATTCGCACGAGGACCAGGGGAAACTGTGGAAAACCCTGGCCGATACAGGCGGCTATGTTTTCACTGAGTTTCAGTTGGATAGCTCCATCAGAAACTCAGCGAAAACTGCCTCCCGCTCAGCGATTGATTCGCCAGCCGGTACATGGCTAAGCGGTCACCCAACCAAGTACTGACCGCAGTCGTTGCTGCTTAACTTGGGTGATCGCCGGAGCCACGCACCGACCGCGAACCCATCGCTGTCGGTCATTTCCAATTTTCTATTTTTCCCATCTAAACGCATGTAAATTGAAGTGACGTTTCGTTAAAAAAGTTGCAAGAAAAAACAAAAGAAACGCGACTTCAATTTACATGCGTTTAGATGGGAAAAATATAAAATTGGAAATGAAATATCTCAAATTCTAGACGGCAGAAAATGTTTCGTCTCATAGGAAAGTTGTTCGTTTTAATGTCAAGAATATTTACACTAAATTTCAAGAAAATCCTAAATCAACCCATTCTGCGATAGTTATACCTTAACGTCTGCATTCTTTGGTCGCCATGGAACAAGATAACAGTTACGAAAACACATGAAAATAAAAATCATCAATTTGATAGTACGTCAGGCTCGTTTTGCATTGAAAGAAAAACTCCTTCGTCTCAGAATACGAAACTACGCACGAAAATTGTTTAAAAACAGACACTTTTTTTCGGCCTCCAATCGCTTTGAAAATTTGACACATATTGAAAAAAAAACTCCTTCGACACACGGCAAGAAGAAACAAGTAATTGGCTGAATAATTAGCCATTTTTTTCTTCCATACTTGCTGTAACACTTTTCACAAGTAGTGTATGTTTATTTTCGCACTCCGTGATCTCTCGAGGTGCGAAATACACGTTTTCATGAATATACAGCTGCGGGGACTTTCTTCTTTTCATCCTTGTTTCATTATCTCCACCACGCCTCTCGCTCTTCTCTTTACACTGGTCATCATCGCATTTGTTATTTCTTGTTGTAAGTACACACGTGTATGAGCACATACAGGGGAAAAAAAATTGCATGCTTTCCGCCATTTCGCCGTGAGAAAACTGCGAATGAGTCGCGGGCGCACACGCGACGAAAGCATCCTCTCTCAAAAGATGCTGCTGCCATCAAAAGCGAGAAAAAAAATAAAGTATTGCCGCGCTTGCGGCCCGATAAAATCATACACGAGAATAATATATGGATGCGGGCGTCTTTTCGCGCCATGACGAGCTATGTGAAACCTCTCTCGTAATGATCAACTTTTTCCTCTTATCCATAAACGATCTGCCAAATTTATGAGAATTTTTGTTTCCATTTGAAAATTAGGCATTTCTTATCAACTCTTGTTTTTCATTCATTCAATTTACAGAAGAAAAAAAAATGCTGGATCAAAACGTCAGCAAATGTGTTTTGAAAAATGATAAAAAATTACTTTTGGTTTGGGAGACAAATGTTCTTTGAAATAAAGGTAGAAAATGATGGAATCGAAATTTCAGGAGAAATATTTTCTTCTCCATTTTTCACACGTGCGAATTTGATGGATATTGTAAACGATTATAAAAAGTTGAGACATGTCATCAATCCCATTGATGTAGAGGCTCGATAAGCTTCTGCGCTTACTCGTTCGAGTACATTACGTACTTGTGCGTATAACTCATTCCCGAAAAGAGCTCGTCGCGGTGACAATTATGCCGAAAATATGTAAATTGACGAGGTGAAAATAAAAAAATAAAAAAAGGATAAGTTGGCCACGTGAAGTATATGAGAAAAGTGAAATAATAAATCGAGCGAGGAAAAAATACTTATCACCAATGGTTGAGAATATTCCGCTCGTACGAACGCGTTACGTTTTGAAATTTTCACTCGATGCTTTTTTTTCTTCACAGTCTTTCAGACTGCCCGTTATAATTACATTTCAGCAACGTTGTATGCCAAAAAATTTATGATTGGCGTGATTAAGTTCGATCGCGACCGAAAATTGCCAACGGCGAAAAATTGCAGTCGCAGACACTGGCGCGCCGTATGATTTTTTATACGTATATTTATTTTCACAATGTCTGGCGTGTAGACAGCAGTGAAGGGACGAGAGGTTCGCACATAAACAACTAAATATCTAAGTGAATGTATTTAGCTCGTAGAGCTAGAGTGGCGACGCCACTGGAGTCTTGCATTCAATGCTCATACGCAATTCCGTCGCAGTGTCCCTTCCGTCTATGCCAGAATTCATATGACATTGATGCTCCATTGAAATACATACAAATACAATCCGCTCCATACGTTAAGCAGACTCGGAGGAGCTTAAGACTTGATTGGATGAGCGCTTAGCAATGCACCAGATTTTCAATAGTTTTGCTAACCGTCCTCCTTTAAATAGAGCAAAGAACAGCATGAATCATTCAAAGCAGAATAAAGTACGACGAGCCTTTGATATTTGGGATAAAATCGGGTAATTATGCAGTCCGGTTACGTTAACCTCAAAACCCCATAACTCATGGATTTTATGGAAAATGTCAGCCTCCCTCAACGCAATATCATTACTGGCAACCAATCGAAACAGCCTATGAAAAAAAATTACCTAATTCCTCATATTTCGGAATAGTAACCATACTGCATTAATAGCATCGGCATGAATATGGGTTTTCTGTTCTCGTGCATATTTTCATGGTTATCTACTGTTTTTGGACGCTCGAAATTGAAACACCTTGTATGCACAAATGTATGTATGCATATTAGTATACAGTTAGCCAGCACATAAATGTATAGATTTTTATTTGTGCGTGTGCGTAACGGACAGTTCTGTCACACTGAAATGTGCAAAGAGTAGAATATGAAAGACCCGGCGGCGCAGTTCAAAAGGAAAAAAAAAACGCATGTTTGGTCCACACATATAAATATGATCTCGCACTCTTAAGATGTGTATTATGCACTCTTGCGTTACATATATCATGGATTGCACGCTCACTGAACGCCAGTGCAGCTTCTATCCTGTGGGAATATACGTATATGCTTGTCTATATGTTACAGAAGAGTGAAAGGACCATACAAACTGCACCATAAAACTCATCGATCTCTCCTCCGCCTACTCCTCCTCCATCGTGTGTACATAATACGAAACGATACAAATTTCCTTGAAATGACTCTATCATTAAATTACAGAGAAATGCATGGATGAGGTTTAAAAAAAAAAAAATTAAATTTACGGTGCGAACGATCTGACTGACCTCAAAAAATTTGGACAAATTTCCAGGCTGAATTAAAACATTTGGAATATCGAAATTTTCCATCATGTATTTCCATCATGTATTCTCCTCAAATATCAAGTCATTAAAAAAGTGGAATTTTCAAAATAGTTTACTCCGGCAATTGAATAATGCGGGAAATGGATTTTTTTTTTTCAATTTGAGTATCAATTGGATTAGAATGAGGAAAATGAATAATTGCTCTCTGAAGTCAATACCATTTTTTCATTTTTTTTTTCACAAGGATACTGTGAATCGAGAAGTGCTATTATTGGTTCGATGAAACGTGAGAGCGGTGTTGAACAAGGCGACAGGGCCTGGCGGCATGTGAGGACGTGGGCCGAACGTTCGAAATCGGCCCACACGTCCACGCACCGGTTATGCCTCAAAACTACATGCATATTTGATCGTTCGATATCGGACTTATTAATCTTCAAAGAAATATACCTTTTCTGAGGCTCAATTTTCAAAAGAAGAATTGCCCCGATTATCTGCCGTGAAAAACCTTGATGTCGCGGTGCGGTAATTTGCAGGAATTTATGAAAAGTATATTATGACCACGAGTGGTAGAAGGATGTAAGAAATTACTACTGAATTGCGACGGACTTCGTCATTAACGATGATCTAGTTACGCAATCTAATTGCTCGGGTAGTTGGACGGATCGTTGTTAATCGACTTTATAATGAGCGAGACGATCAGCTTGACAGAAATTGACAGGAAAAAAAATGCGACAGTAGGAAAGGAGTGAATATCCGCCCACATAAGGGTAACCGACGTCGCTCCAAGGACGTTCGTTTTCTCGTCAACTGAAAACTATGTATTGAAGAAATAAACGGAAGTATATCAATCACAATGCTCCACTCTCCAATCATCATCATCAATGTTGTCCACAACAATATTCAAAATCTTTAAACTTTCATTTTACGAAAATCGCAATAACTTTTTTTTTTTTACAAACTGGCACTCCAGCTACTGCTTCGTTATTTTCATTCTTCAAATTGGTAATTAGCGATTTTTTAAAGTTATTATCATTTTTTAATCGCTTGCGAACTTTGAAAGTGGAAAATGTGACGAAAAAAGTGATTTTTTAGTTCGGGTTCAAAAAAAAAAAGTTATCGGAATGCAATACAGCCTGAAACCTATCCTGATTCGTGAGCTCCATATTCCCGTGGAAGATTCATCAAAATTGGTTTAGTGGTTTTCGCGTAAAAAGGGCACAAACACAATTTTGTAGTGGAGTTTTATATATATATAGATTGACCTTTTGCCGACGAAGCTTGATTAATTGGAACTAAATGATCGCGATGCAAAACGGTAATGTGAAATTGAGCAGTTCAATCGCATGGTCCCATTCACAAGAACATAAATGCCTTCGAAATAGCTCCCGTTTAGTCACCCATAAGATCGCCTAGACACGATCGATCTTTTTGTCGTTAATTAATTATTAGCCCAACGAGTATGGAAAACGTGGCTTTCAAAAAATAACACTGAAAAGACGCTTACCAATCGGATGGAGTCTCAAATGTTTTTCTAATGGCTTCTTGTATACGAAACACGGCTTTTCGCTCTTACGAGGGACACCTCGACCTGTCACAGTGTCTAGACCACATGTGCAGGTGCTTATGGTTTGCTAATGCCTATGTGATACCCACGATATCCACTTTATAGGGGGTCCCACGTCGGTATATCTGTCATAAATACATTTTATTTAAACTAAAAAAAGGCAAAGTCGTTTATGTCATGTGCCTAGATGACACGTGTTCTCGTTCTTATAATTACAGGAGTAGCCACCGTTTTCGTACTCACCAGCTCTACAACATTTCACTTTGCGCTTTTTAATTATTAGAATCTTGTCACCTGGACAAAAGGATTTCAAAATGGTGTATAAAAAAAACGTTATCTCGTGAAGAAACTAAAAAGTTCCCAGTTATATCCTGAAAAGATTTTTCGATACCACTTACAAAATAATGGAATGAAAAGTTTTATCAAAATTTCTTCTATTTGGATACACTTTGGAATGCTTCCATTGAAACATCATTGCTCATGAGTAGCGCACGTGCGAGCACAACGAAAGTAAACAGTGGAAATCTACGGAGCCATCGGACTTTTATAAATGTCGAGAAAACGACGACTGTAATCGATGTTTAGTCTAGACGTCGTAGAACCGGAACCTCAGAATCGCGCCTCTTTTGCTATTAAATCCTCTGAGAACAATACGCGAGTTCGGACTCTGGAGAACGAGAATATGAAGCTTTATTAACCTCTTATTTATGCATACAGAGCGTAACATGCTCGACTAATGTTTTTAGCGTGCTCTCTCACGCCTCAAGGAGCTTTAATTCAACCTGGAATATACAGGCTGTTCTATTTGTTGGTGCTTCGACTCTGACACGAATAATGAGTGCATGTTTATTTGAAGTAATGTCTTAACGACTTGGACTTGATTCCTCCATTGAATCTTAAGGAATCAGAACTTGAATTAAAACACAACAATTTAAAGAAAACGTGTCGCTTCCTGTAAATTTAGGAAGTACATGGAGAAATTTTTGAACGGAAGAATCCGTTGTTGAGCATCAGCAATGCTGAGAATTGCGACATGTGAAGTGTCGGATAAGTGTCCACTATTATCCGAGCAAATAGAGATCCATGTATTTGCATGCACCTTTGGTTAATTTATCGCGGACTGCCTATATATTTTCTGCTCAGGTGCGAGAGAAAGTGGGTACATAATGTAAGCCCAAGCGCTCCCTGTCGCAAAGTGCGTCAAAACGAAGTGATCCGGAATACACTTGGGATACGCGAGTGAGAAGCGCGTGAGCGCGGCGCCACGATTTGCATTCCGATACCGATTCTCTCCTTCGGGCTACGACGTGCTCGTGGACCGTAACTATTTCTCCGCTACGCAATTCCCGATTAACGTTTTATGATCCTTCCTTTCTCGGCTATGGACAATTAACCCAAAAATTCTCAAGCATTGATTTGCTCATTCATCAACCGGAATGGTCGATAAACCAATGGAGAATGTACATGCACGCATGCGCGCTTCAACGTAAGCTCAGTTTCAAATGGATTGATCATGCAATCCAAAACTCATACTACGATTCGTTTATTTGCATTATCAATCCTTTTGAAACCATTGCATTTGTGCTTCCTCATTGAGGAAGCTATGTGTCTGTGATATTTAAAAAAAAGGTTTTACAGTTTTCAATTTCAATGTGCTTGTAATGTTCCAAAACATCGAAAAATCATATTCAGATAAAATGTCCAGATGAGTGTGTTCTGGTACTGTTAAATTTCAACGTTTATAACTGGAGAACGGGTTGAGCTACAGGGCTCCTGTTTTGCACAAATGTTTTGCACAAGCTCTTCATTTTCCAAGAATTTCGTTGGAATTTCTGGAAAAATACGAATTCTATGGCATTTTGAAATTTAAAAAAAATGGGTGTCGACGCTCCAACTTCCGCAAGTTTTGAGATTTATCACTATTGTTTTTTTTTAATTTTTTTTATAGAGTATTATAATATGAAGGTTGGTATTGAATTTGAGAAATATCGGTTGAACGGTCTAAATTTTATGATTTTTCGAATTTTACGAAAATCTGAGTTTTTGGAAAAATCGTTTAACCGCTTTAATATTTTGCAAATTTTGTAAGATAATTTGTATAAGTCTGTACTTCCTCTTTACTTTCTAGAAGAGATGTCGAAATTATTTTTAAAAACGCTGCAAAATCTCTCCCGCAAGATTCAGCACGATGTTCAAAGCCTCCATTAATCTTGAGGAAGCAATTTGCAACTTTTAATTTGCAGCGTTTTTTTTTTACAACTACACGAAACGTAAAACAAGGAACAAAATGACCAGAATCTTCGTCATATTGACGATGGATCAAAGGAGAATAAATGTTTCGCTTCAGAGGGTGAAAATGCGAGAAGAAAATGGTAAATGAAGAAACAACACCATTTTGCTTAACGACTGACACCGCCACGCGAATGGTAAAGAGTCTTTCGAACTATTGTACAAACGTCTCGTAGAAATTGTATCACAAATGAGTACCTAGTACGTACTACATTTACCTCAAAAGACCCACATCTCTATGTAACTCTACCGTTTTACCTTTTGCCGTTTCCTATGTATAAGATACATATACTTTCATACACTGCAATATATATGAAGGTGAAACGGCAGACATGGCGAGACGAAATGTTCGTATGTAGCCGCGACAGCAATTCTGCGTAGGCGCTTCCCTCATTCTCTCGTACAGGTATATCCGAATCTCGAAATTCTCGTCTTCTACTGCGCAGTCTTTCCATGTTGGTCGATCTCGAATGATTTACAAATAAAAATGATAAATAAGATGTGTATAGATAACATGTTGTGGTTAAGTAACAAAAATCCGAAATATCCGTGCCCTTAAAGATGAGAAAATTGTTTAACTTTGAGCTCTGGACTCACTTTGGGCATCAATGTGTAGTCTAAGATTTGAGCCTCACCGTGGAAAGATGAGAAGCGTACTCTCCTCCTCTGGTCCTCGCACTGAGTAGGAAGTAATCTGTTTCAATACGAGCCACTCACGAAGAGATAAGTATAGTGCGCGTGGAGCTAGTACCGAGAAAGCAAGAGAAAGAAAAAGAAAGGGCGAGCGAGAGAGTAAGAAGAAAAACGAGAGAGTGCTCTGGCAAACGTGCAGACAACGCGAACGTACATAGATATACATTCTGTAACCGGATTATCTTCGTACATCGTGCAATTGTTGGACACACGTTGGAGCTTCAATTGGAGGACTCAGCTAGAGACTGTCACTCGGAAGGGGTGACAAATAATTCATTTTAATAAATTTAGTGACAGGAAAAATATATTTTATTACAATTATCATTATTAGTGATATTCGCATTAGTTTTTCACGCGGCGTTACCGTGTTTCAACAAAAGTGCCGGATATAAAGAAACACTGCCTCCTATTGATATGATAACTTCGTGGTAGTGGTTTGCGGCAGCAGCGTAGTCTGCATGCGGTGGACAATATAAGCGACCTTCTGCATGGTTGTGGCTCTGTTGGCACTCCCGAGATTTCCCAAGTTGGGAAGGTCTTTAGGGATATTGCTCTAGTTGTCGATATTATCAGTGGCGGTATTAATGCCACGCCGCACGGAGAAAAAGAAACAGACAATATAACAGAATAAATAGGTTAAAAAACCGGGAACCACATTTCATTTTACAGTAGATCACGGTAATGAAAATTTTTTACTCCAAAAATGATGAATTTTCCTGTACAAACTGTGATTTTCACAGTTAAACTGGCTTGTTTACAGTTCGGTACTGTCAATATGCCATTGTTCTCAGTAAAATTGCTCTATTGTGAAATTAACACAAGATCTCTGATTTTCATACTGTACGCAGCTGCAAAAGTTACAGTGTACACTGTATTGAGTACAGGGTGATTGATTCAATTTTACAGTGTGGCACATGGTAGTTTTACTTTTCTTTCGACGGTTTGTGACGTTACCCCTACACTTTGAGATTTTTACAGTGTACTCTAGTTTATTTACATTTTGGTACTGTGCAAAAATCAGTGTTCTCAGTAATACCTGCATGAATTGTGTCAATTCATGCAGGTATTACTGGCGCATTCCCCAACTGTCAAATTTCGAGTTTTGATAAATTGAAAATACAGTGTTTGAATTGTTAAAATCGGTTAAAATTTACTTTGGACTGCACTGTAATCTGAGCACTGTGTTACGGTGAATATCGCAGTGCAATCGCTTCGAGTCCAATGCGAACAGTGTACCACCGTATAATAATCTGTTTCTTTTTCTCCGTGCGTGTGTCGATGTCAGATTTGCCGGATTTTCTACTTCGCAGCCTGCGCCACTTTCGTTCGTTTTCACTGGATCATTTTTATTGTTTTCATTATCATCATTACCGTCGTTATTATTTTTATTGTTATTAGACGTAGCAGAAGTATTGTAGTTTTTGATCCTTCTTATTTTTCTTAATAACGTTAATCCGATCTCGATCTAATGGGCAAGTGACTGCTGAAGAGAAGCAGCACACGAGAGTCAAGTATGTTACGGGATATGTATCGCGTTTCTTTTTTAGATACCGTACTGAAACGGTTGATACTATCGGGGCTGCAAAATTATGTGTAAAAGGTATACATAGCATATGGGTAGTCGTAAGATATATGAGAATTACGGCGGAGACGTTTTTATGGACGTTTTAATGTGAAGAAAATGAAATTTCGTAATTGCAACGGATTTTATATGATTTTTATGGAAATTCACATTCCGCGTACTAAAAAAATTATCTTTCGCTTTTATTTTGTCACGCGGTGATAATTCTCGAGTTTCTAAACACTTCGCCTCATTTGTTTTATACAGTTTGCGATAAACACCATAGGGATCTCACTAAATCCTTAAGGTACCTGTTTCAACTTTTCATGGATATTGAACTGACGAAAATTTCACACGTAAACGGTCCCCATACGCGTTCAGATCGACTCTCGTGCATTAATCGTGTACGTCCCGTTAAGCACCTTTTTTCAAAGCGCTGTGCTTTACAGTCTTTTTGTTCTCAAAACATTAAATTACTCCGAATCGATTGGAAAATCTGTGGGTCGGCATGGCGCATTAATCTTCTCGCAAGACAATAAATAATTGTCAACAATCCGACCGAAATTCATTGCACACGCACGAAGTTCGGAGGGCACAAAAATCTTTGATGCAATGGTCCGGAAATTCGTGGATCTCCATGAAAATGATATTCCAGGCCAATTTCTTCTTGCCGCCATGGTTTTTCATAGTCATTCATCGAAAAAAGTCAAACCGATAAATAAACATTGCTGGGCACTTATTCTAAATGTCGGTATAGAGTTTATGGATATTACGCACAATTATATAAATGTGTAAAGGTATTGAAATGTATAAACGTTTATGCTACTCGTATTTGATAAGGTAATTCAAAAGGCTCGTTTGATAGACATGTGGTTGAAGTCTATTTATGTATAATCTTCTCATATTCTATGTACATATTAAATATATGTTGTATGTGTACCAGATAGAGGTACAGGTAGGAACAGGCTCATTTTGCTATCTCCCCATTTTATTAATTGGCCGTGCACGCAACCGGCTGCTCGCGCCCGCGCACTTATATTCCACTTAATAATAATTATACTTTTCTCTCTCTCTCTCTCTCTTCGCTCTCTCCGCTGGCCATTTTACCTCGATCTTACTGGTCCATGGGTCCCCGCCGTCCGTTCTCGCGATCACACGGCGCGCCCACGTAGGCGCCATAATATTCTCTATTGCCGGCTTGCTCGCCGTTTCTCGATCTCTCACGATAATACGTCATGTCCTTTGATTGTCGCCAGCAATCAAATCTCGCAGCCTCCCTGCCAGAAAATATGTTGATTGAAAGGACAAGTTTCATTTTTTAATTACAGAGAATTCTCTGGATTAAAAAAAAAATAATTCCTAATGTTTCTCGACACGCGACACCTTCCACCAGCGGCTCACTTGTTATGGGGTCCCATAGAAACCCTAAATCGATTTTTACGTTAGTAAGAGTTTAATTGTGACAATTATCCCAAATTAATGGCGTTTCAAAATAAATGGCAGCGTTCGTTTTCATTCAAAAATAATTCCACACTTGGGATGAGAATTGTCGCGAAATACGAAACCGTGAAAAATAACATCGATTGCGCAATATTCAGTCAGGACATTCGTCTCCCACTCTGCAGCGGGGATGTCAAAAGTCGTTGGGCGTGGATGAAGAATAGGAAATGAAAAAATCAAACGACAATCTAGAGATTCATAAAGAGCACCGATTCGAAAAATGTCGTTTGTCTGGCGCCGCGTTCGAGGAGAAATCGTGCGGCCCGGGCATGACAGAAAAGAAAAGGATGAAAAAAAACCTTGGTGCGTGAGGAACAACCGTAGAAGAAGAATTTCGCTCGATAGATCGAGAGGTGACAAGTAACTCGCAAGCAATTCTGAAGGCTAGAGTCTGTGGAAACTGCACGTCTAGAGTTTATCGATGTGACAATTCAATCATAAAGCGAGTTCGAAAAAGAAAGCGATAATAGAGAACAAACCGGATAGATTTTTTGCAGCAGCGACGACTATGAAACTTCCACAAATCTGGAAATCTAGAAAAACAAAAGTGAGAAGAAACAAAGAGAAAAAAAATGAAGCATGAGCGATAAAGATGAAGAGAAAAAGAGCGAAAGAAAGAAAAATGTAGAAAAGGATATATTTCTCTTAGAAACCGGCAAGACCCTTATAATAACTTCTATACCTACGTCGAACACCATGTATGTTCGATAACGCTTATCCGCGAGGTGTCTCGTTCTCTGGAACGTTGAGAAAAGAAAAAACGAATCATGACCGAGACAGGGAGAGAGGGAGAGGAAAAGAGAGAGCGGCGAAGAAATGCATACAGGAAAAGAGAAGTACGAAAGTGCAAAAAGAGAGCTAAAAAAATCTGGATTCTCCAGGTCTGCGACAAGTACGAGGAGACGGAGAACGTTATAAGTTTATAGTATATGCACGTGTTCCGAATATACATGTGTATATATGAGCATATCTCTCCAGCACCAACGCCAAGTTATTTATAAGTCGATAATAATTTATTTATCGTTACACATTGCCACGCGGCTCCGAGGCTGCGACGCGAGCCACAAAACTTCACGTGGGCCACACGCCACTGAGAAATACACCAGAGTCTTTGAACGCTGCATATGAATATACAGGGTGGCTAAATTGAAGGTGCAACCAAAGCCCTTATATAGCCTGTCAGGTTGATTTGAATGATAAACAAAAATTGAGAAAAATATTCATTAGAACGATTTTAAGGCCGTTGTATGGCGACGGTCGAATCTAAATTTCTGTTTCCAGTTTTTCTTACATACAAAATGGTTTGCGAGTCTAAGTTCATTAAACAAAAGTTGTTACAAATTGACTGAAGAACAACATACTCTAAATTCGAGATTGTCCGAGGTAATCTGTAGTTGTAATATAATAAACAAAATTTCGAAAAAATTTTACAACCGATTTTTTTGAAAAACTCAATAAAGATTCTTCGATATTACATAAAAGTGTATGCAAAGTTTTAAGAGGAATCATCATTTAGAAATCGAAATATTTAATGTTGACGATTGGAACTCTCAACCCACGTTCTTATGAGGAACTCCTGAAATCTGTGATTTTTATAAATAAATATTTCGATGTCTACATGTTGAAACCTCTTAAAATTGCGGGGAAGCTATTAGACAATTTTGAAGGAATTCTATCGATAGAAAAATTTGCATACAACGTCCTGAATAACTTTTATTTTCATCAAGTTTCATTTTTTCTTTCGGGGCTTTTGACGGAATGGAGAAAAAACGCAGATCGATGCCTGTGTGTTGAGAGAATTTTCTCAGGTGCGAACTTACGCGACAGTGGCTCTGGACTATTTTTTTTTTTGTTTTTTTTTGTTTTTACTCTTGGCAGCTTGTTGCTTATAAATCGAAAGCAAAGAGATATTGGGAGCCTCGCATGTATATCTATTGACTTTCGCCTACTCTCGGGACTTTACAGGTATGCTCGATCTATCGCATATGTGCACCGACATAGACAAGTCAAGTGGGACGAAGGCACACGGAATGTCACCCTGGAAAGAAGTATCGCCAGGACTTTGTGCGTGTGTCAAACACTTTGCTCTCCTTCCGATACTTCAGCAGGATAAAGTAGATCCTTGATATATCGAGGCTGCACCGACCCTTCTAGTGTCTCCGTGCAACGCCCATGAGAGTCGCAGACTGAAATTACTCCCGGAATCTCCCAGGGAGACCACTGATGCTTACTGCGAGACAACTCGTTGATTTCAATAAAAAAAAAATACATTTTTCTTTCTTTGTATTTGTTCAACGTTGAAAATGAATATTGAATACAAAACAGAATTCTGCAGTGTCGATTTTTTATCATTTTCGCAGTTGAAAAAAAATGGCGGACAACTAACTTGTCCTGGTAACTTTCTAAAAAATGATTGACAAAAAATTTAATTTTATGAAAATAAAAATGCACATTGATGCATCGCTTCCATTTGCACGAAATGGTTTTTTTTTTCTTTTTGGTGGTGACATTTGGAAATCGCTCAAAAGTATTTTTATTCTTATTTTCCAGAGATAATCTGTATCGTTTAACCCTCGATGCCCTGACCCCACTGGAACATGCTACGTGGCCCGCACCACCGGAGAAAGCTTCGATATGTCAGGACAAAGGTCAGACCTCGCAGGATTGTCACAATTACATCAAAGTTCTACTGAGCAATGGCAAAACCTTGTTCACCTGTGGCACCAATGCCTTCAGTCCTGAATGCACATGGAGAGAGGTAAATATATACAGACAGCCTGGACGAATTGGAAGTCTCGTTATTGTGAAAATTTACATTACCACAAGCAAAGGGGTCTTTAAAGTGTTGGATTCGGTTGGGATTAAAAAAAAAAAACAGTATCTTTTCGATTTTTTCTTCATTATCAACTTTCGGTTCATAGGGGGCGATTGGTTGAGGATTTTCATCAGCAATTAATGAATGTTGAGTACATAACTTGTTAACGTTAACTGTTCAATAAAAAACTTCTTAATCGTTGGAAATATGTGCACGATCTGCTGAATACTTCACGTAAAAAAATATAAAATTTGAAGGATTTCATCGTCATTGCTTGAACCACCTTAAGGGTTGAAATAAAAAATGATGAGAAAATTCTGAAAACTGAGTGTTTTTGTATGAAGTATTCAAGAGGTCGTGTAAAAATTTCACGACGATGAGGAAGCTCGTTATTGAGAAATTAACATTTTGTTAAGAACAATTTTTTAACCAAATACAAAAAATGTTTATCGATAAACTTCGTTTTGTTTACGTTGCTTTCAGTATATTGTCGATGTTTAACGAATTGAGAGGTCAAAAATAAAAATTTATCGAAAAGTTATACCAGTTTCCATGAGACTCCAGTTGACTACATTTAATTCATTAATGTTAATTGTTCAATAACGAGCTTCCTAATCGTCGTGATATTTTTACACGATCTTTTAAATACTTCATACGAAAACATGCAAAATATTCAGAATTTTCTCATCATTTGCTATTTGGGACTCAGCATCCTTAATTCAAGAGTAATTTTACTTTTCAAATTCCAACAGGGATGTCTTGAAAAATGTCAATTGCATATCAAACAAAAAATAATACATAGACAGCCACGCGAGTCCTCGTGAGCGCACTTTTCTAATTAACATCATAAACTTTTATCCCTTTTGGTTAAAAAATAAAACGAAAAAGAATACAAAAATGGCGTATAATGAATTCAAGTCTTTCTCGCCTACTCGAGCCTGTAAATTTGCATATCACCGATGGCGACAACCGCATACACTACCGCGAGACATTGAGGACTATCGTTGAAAAGTCCTTCGAAGTTTTTGTCGGATTTACTCCACCGTTCGATTTTATTCGGTAAATAGAATATATTTGCAATCTTCGAAATGTATACACATAAATTTATGATTGTTAAGTGAAAAATGAAAGGCAGCTGTTGAAAAATCAAAGGCGGGACAGAAAGGAGAAAAAATAAATAAATACAAAAATCTTATTCCTCTTAGACGATGGAAATAACTTTGTTCCAAGTCCATGACCTTGGTCATTCCAGGGTTAATAGGACAACAACACTTTTTCATTATGACTGCATGAATTAAATACGTCAACGAACTTCTAATCGACCTCGAGATGCTCTAAACGTTGACCATGAGATGAGAGCGATGAGTCTTCTTTTTATTTGTCCGTCCGAATACTTAACGTCGATCAATCAATCATCGTCGTTGATACAAGAATGAAAAAAATGATGGTCACAACGTTTTTTCCCCATTTCAGACCCACCGATATTACTTTAACGTGTTTTCTTATCAAATTTGATTTGTTGGTTTTTTATTTCGTTTGGTGTATAGATCGAGAATATAAACACGGTAACGAATCGAATGTCCGGTGTGGCAATGTGCCCGTACTCGCCTCACGCTAATGTGACAGCTCTCCTAGCGCGGGGAAATGCTGGCCTCTTTGCTGGATCCTCGACCGATTTTTCGGGCGCCGATCCCGCCATTTATCGAACTCTTGGCTCACCAAATCTTCGAACTCACCAATACGATTCACGGTAAGACTCGAGACAACGTCTCGATTCATTTAGTTCTAAAATTTCATTTCAGCCGCTATATAGGGATCGGTCACATTTAAACGTTTCTTCGTAGAAATTTGGAGATTATTAGCTGGCGTTACTTAATATAAAAAATTAGAATTTTTTTTTTTTTCATAAACTTCAAACTTTGTTTTCACGAAAATTGCTACAAATTTTTTTTTTACTAACTGGCAATTCTGCTACCGCTCATTACCATCGTTTTCAAATTATCTTCTAATTGGTAATTAGCGATTTTTTATGAGTTGGTTTAGTTTCACTTCCTTGGCGCGTATTGTGTTTTCGCAAAATCCTTCCTGCAATTTTTTTGTAGTCTTGAATGATATTTTTATTTTATTTTTGTTTTTTTTTAATTAGATGGCTCAATGATCCTCAATTTGTCGGAAGTTTTGAGACTGAAGAGCACGTGTACTTCCTCTTTCGTGAATCAGCTGTCGAGTACATCAATTGTGGCAAGGTAATTCGCTCTACAATAAATTTAATTCAATGAGGTGTGTGAACGAGAATATCTCATGGTGAAAAGATTTTTATACACCCATGTAACCATTTTTCAAAAATTCTTTTCGAATTACTGAAAAGTTAATTTTTTTTTTTCAAAATCTCGAAACTTTGTACGAAAATCGCTATAACCTTTTTTTCACAAACTGGCACTCCAGCTACCGCTCGTTATCTTCGTTTTCGAATTGTCTTTGTATCGGTGATTGGCGATTTTTGATTTATTATCATTTTTTAGTTGCTTGTGAACTTGGAAAGTAGAAAATGTGACGGAAAATGTGATTTTTTGTTATGGGTTCCCATAAAAAAAAAAAAAAAAAATATCGGAATGCAATTGAGCCTAAAACTTATTCTCATTCATGAGCTTCATTCCCGTGAAGGATTCATCAAAATTGGTTCAGTGATTTTTGTGTGAAAAGGGCACAAACACAATTTTTTAGTAGATTTTTATAAATATATGAGATTTGAAAAAAAGCACAATAAATTTTGTGCCGATAGACCAATTTCCTCCGTGCAAATGAGCCAATAAAAATCAGAAATAATTATTTGTTAATTGTTTTTGCAGAAAATCTACTCGAGAATATCTCGAGTTTGCAAAAAAGATCCGGGTGGTCAGACGATGATGCGAGATACATGGACAACGTTCAGTAAGGCGCGTCTAAATTGCTCACTTCCGGGTGAATTTCCGTTTTACTACGACGAAATACAGGGAGCAGCTTATCATCCTGACGAGGGTATTATTTATGCAACTTTCACCACCCCGAGGCAAGTGCACGAATCTTCCAGCTCGTTTATTATATCCATGCCATGCGATTCAATATCTGCATTGAATTTTTTCCATTTTATAAAATAGTTTGTCATTTTTTTTCTTAATACGCTTTCGTTACTTCAAGTACCAGGATGTGAGGTAATGATTGTTCATTAGTAATGGTTCATTGAGACCGTCATACGGTTTTCTTATAAATCAAATACAGCCAAAAAAGCAAATATCAATTAATTGTATTTTGATATTTAATTGGAAAATATCGTAATTTTGAGAATTAATTATTGGAACCATTCATGATAATGATTATTTTTTTTCTGTTCATACAAAGTTGATTTTTTTTTATAATTGGAAAACCTTCATTTTGACCAACAGCAACGCTATAGCAGGCTCGGCTATTTGTGCCTTCAACATGTCCGCCGTGGCGGCGGCTTTCAATGGACCATTCAAACACCAGGAACATTCGGGAGCAGCCTGGGAAAGAAAACGTGTCGCTAATCACAATCGCCAACATTGTGGCTCGCCCGTTAACAATGAACCACATCAGTTGACGGAAAACCAAAGATATCAGCTAATGGACGATTCGGTCCAAAGTACCAGTCTCCTTCCTCTCCATACCGCAATCTTAGAAAGGTAACGACGCTTCGCCTTTTGTTGTTTTTTTCGGAGCATTCTATTTGGGTGACAAAAGAAAAACGATATCGTTTGATTATCCGGTAATTGTTGTGAATGCCCGCTCCAGCTCGAAAATGGTAAAAAACCGATCGTTCTATTTTTATCAGCACGGATCATTTCAGTGATATTAATAAAATGACTATTTTTCAAAAATTACAGACTTTCCAACGATTTTTAAATATGGAGCCACGATTCGCATTTTTAAAAGATTTTAATTCGCCTTTTTAAATTGTTTTAATTTTTAAGATTCACTCACATTGCGGTAGACGTAACACCGACCAAACTTCATCGTGGTGTAACAGTCCTCTACGTGGCAACGGTCACCGGTCTAGTTAAAAAAATAAGCGTTTTGCCTCGGACTCAAGAAACCTGTGTCGTCGAGGTTTGGGGTCCTCTTCCTTCGCCAGCAATGACCTTACAGTTTCTGAAGACCACCATGAGCCTCTACGTGGGAATGGAGACTGGTCTTTTAAAGATTCCTGCGGTTCAATGTCACCGACACAGAAATCGGCAGGCTTGCTTGAATGCCCAGGAACCGTACTGCGGCTGGAACGAACATTTGATGAAATGTGACACTGCACCCAATCAAAATCATCTTGCCAATCATTGGCTACAGGAAGTTACCAAATGTCCTGTTCTTACCGATCCAGTCGATGGTGGATGGAGCGCCTGGAGTCCTTGGAATTCCTGTCAACATGACATTTCTGAACAAACAGCCGGACGGTCTCGATATCATGGAAGATCACATATGGATAATGGACCAGAGGTAAAGATATTCATTCGTTTTTTTTAAATATCATGGCGAACTACACGATGTGCAAACTCCGAAACTGACGAACGTCCGTAAACCCGGACATACCGTTCCTCCAGCCTGTCATTAGATTCCAAAAAATGTTGAGAAAATGCAGGCTACACTTCGAAATCTTTGACGTTGAATTTCAATTATAAAATTGTAGAAAAATGAACTTTTTCATAATTTTTTAATCCAATAAATGGACCAATCCGTCTCATTTGACCAGACACGAATGACCCAGCTTTATAGACGAATTGTTAATTGTGTCGGGTTTCACTGAACCTTGGCAACATCCCGAACTATCCGTCCTTGCAATCTCGCCCCCACGAGACGGTTTGCACGGGCACAACAAGAAAATGAATAAACTTTATTCTCCTTATCAACAGAATCCAGATTCGTGTCAGTGTCAAACTCGGGAGTGCAATAATCCGCCGCCGCAGAACGGTGGCGCTGGTTGCACAGGCGCAAAAGTAAAAGTAGCAAATTGTACGGTCCATGGTGGTTGGACGGCATGGTCGGCGTGGTCAGCGTGTTCGCAGACCTGTGGTCTCGCCATAAAGACTCGTAGACGTTCGTGCACAAATCCAGCGCCTGCATTCGGCGGCAGAGTCTGTGTCGGTCACGATCACGACGAGATTGTTTGTATTGATATACAGCCTTGCTCCAATCCTGCCAAAGTGTCACCCCCGCCGCAAAATGGTCAATGGTCGTCCTGGGGACCGTGGAACACTTGCTCACGACCTTGCAACGGAGGTAAAGCGACATTTCCAAAAAATACGATTAACGACAATCTCTAAATATTCAGCACGATCATTTTCATCCATTTTTATTTAATTCTATTCCGCAGGTGTACGTATGAGGAAAAAGACATGTGATAAACCATCTCCCGGTGAAGGAGGTGCCGAGTGCCCTGGCTGCGGATATCAAGTAAGATTTATTTATTTCCACCATCGGGACCAAGAAATTTATCACGAACCCTTAATAGTCACACCTCCAGATTGTGACTCAATAGTCATTGGGAGTGTTATCAACTCCACTCACTTTGGAAGGCGATGAATAGTTGAAAAATCGTAAAAAAGAATAAAATAAAAATACTACAATGTATTTTCAACCCTTGAGTAACGACCATGATGATTGTATTCAATTCGTGCCTTTTTGAATATTCAAAAAATGTCGAAAAAAAAATTCTGCAAATTTTTTTTTTTTTCAACAATTGATGCAGAAATTTCGTAATTTACAATTTAAAAAAATTGAAAAATCGTTTCATTAGTCTGGAATGGCGTGCTTTCAGGCCAGTCTGGTTAAATTACCGACCGTTTCAAAAAGTTTACCTCAGGGCTTCCTAATCTACAAATATATTCACATTGGAAATTTTATACATTTGACATTGAGTCTTATGAGAAATCTCAGTTTTCATTGTATTTTACATGGAATTCTTATCATTTCTTTGGAGAAATCCGGTTTTCCTCGCGAAATACAAAGAAATGTTTAAAATCGATGTTGGATTCATGAAATTACCAATTGGAATATTTTTTTTCTGGTTCTCTGTAGCCCCTTGAAAATGTGACTAGATCTTTTTTTTTTTATCATAATCTTTCAGGCCGGTCTGGTTAAATTGGCGACCGTTTCAAAAAGTTTACCTCAGGGTTTCTTACCCTACAAATATATTCGCATTGGTAATTTTATACACTTGACATTGAGTCTTATGAGAAATCTCAGTTTTCATTGTATTTTACATGGAATTCTTATCATTTCTTTGGAGAAATCCGGTTTTCCTCGCGAAATACAAATAAATGTTTAAAATCGATTTAGATTCATGACATTACCAATGCGAATATATTTTTTCTGGTTCTCTGTAGCCTCTTGAAAATGTGGATGGATTTTTTTTTTATCATAATCTTCTACTGTGTCAAATTTGATTAAATTCTGAGGCGGTAATTCTCAAACCGACAGTACTCCCTTAATTGATTTTATCATTAATGTTGCTTATCGAAAAACTAAACAGCATCGTTGTTAACAGGTCGAAGAATGCAATACTCATCCTTGTACCGAGACGAAGCGTTTCTCAAGCTGGACTCCATGGTTAGCGGTCAACGCGACCGTGCAATCGGCCAATTCTGGTTACACGGAGAAACGTTTCCGCTTCACATGTCGTGCACAAACCGACGATCCCTCGAGCGTACGTGTTCAACTGGCTAAAGAGGAAGAGCGTTATTGTCGAAACAACGGATCTTGCCTTCGAGGAAATCCGAATGGCAACAACATGAACCCGGAAGTCAACCTCGATGGCGGATGGAGCGAGTGGTCTTCTTGGCTACCCTGCAATCAAGCTTGCGGGGGTGGATCTCAGGAAAGGGTATATATATCTTGATAATCACAATTTCGATTTCTTTGAAAAATAATTATTGCATTCGACTAAATAAACCCTCGGAAAAAAAAAACTAATTAGCCAAATTACAAAAAGTTCCCTTTTTCAAAGTAAAATGAATGAATGAGTAATCTTTAGAAATTAATATTCGCGTTACGAGAAATAATTAAAACCTCAAGGCAACGATCCAACTTTCTAGTTAATTTTTGTTTCGGAGCGACTGCTGTGTTAAGGGCGTTGTATGGCGACAGTCAATTCTAAATTTCTGTTTTCAGTTTTTCTTACATAAAAAATGGTCTGCGAGCCTGAGTTGATTAAAAAAAAAGTTGTTACAAATTGACTAAAGTGACATACTGTAAATCCAAGATTCTCCGAGGTAATCTGTATTTGTTTAATAATAAACAAAATTTCGAAAAAATTTTACAACCGATTTCTTTGAAAAACTGCATAAAGATTCTTCGATGTTACATAAAAGTGTATGCAAAGTTTTAAGAGGCTTCATCATTTAGAAATCGAAATATTTAATGATGAAAATTGGAACTTTTAACACACGCTTTTATGAGAAACTTCTGAAAATTGTGATTTTTGTAAATAAATATCTCGACTTCTACATGGCGAAACCTCTTAAAATTGAACGAGCTATTACACATCCCTGTTCTCTTTGTGTGGTGAAAATTTGAAGGAATTCTATCGATAGAAAATTTAGCATACAACGTCCTTAATAACTTTTATTTTTATCAAGTTTTATCCTTTCTTTCGGGGGTTTTGACAAAATGGACAAACGAAACGTTAGAAATTTTTGGCATCGAATTCGTAATGACGGAGCAACGATGTCGCTCATAAATATTCTCATTACAATTTATAGATATTTAATTTGAGAATTTTTTTTTCAAGGTGAGACAGTGCGATTCACCACCGTGCGAAGGATTATCGAAGCAGACTCGAATATGCAACACCCACGCGTGCAGAAGTGGCAACGTGGGTAACGAATGGTCATGTTGGACCGATTGGACGGAATGTTCGGTTTCTTGTGGAATCGGTATACGAACGAGAACGCGTGAGTGTCTCGGCTCAAACGATTGCGAAGGTCCGAGTACAGTTCGGGAATCATGCGAAATGCCAAGTTGTGAATCCCTGGAAGGATGGGATGCATGGACACGGTGGTCGTCGTGTGAAGGGGTCGAAAAACAATATCGGAAACGTCAGTGTCTCCGGCCTGGAACAGGCACTTGCCAAGGCCTTAGTAAAGAAGTTCGAGATTGTCTTTCGGACAAAATGAAAAACGGTACGATTGCAATAATAATCCACGCTCTTAAAGGACGTTGAATACCTATGGAACTTGTTAATCTCAATTGTTCAATAAATAGCTTCTTAATCGTAGTGAAATTTGTACACGACCCCGAGAATACTTCATGTAAAAACATACCAAATTTTAAGAATTTTATTGTCATCACTTTAACCACCTTAAGGGTTAAAATAAAAAATGATGAGAAAATTCTGAAAACTTGGTATGTTTTTGTATGAAGTATTCAAGAGGTCGTGTAAAAATTCCACGACGATAAGGAAGCTCGTTATTAAAAAATTAACATTTTGTTAAGAACAATTTATTAACCAAATATAAAAAATGTTTATCGATAAACTTCGTTTTGTTTACGTCGCTTTCAGTATATTGTAGATATTAGAAAATTGAGAGGTCAAAAGGAAAACTTATCGCAAAGTTATACCAGTTTCCATAAGACTCTTTTCGACTACACTTAATTTATTAATGCTGATTGTTCAATAACGAGCTTTCCAATGGTCGTGAGATATTTACGGGATCTCAAGAAATTTTCAGGATTTTCTTATCATCAGCGAATTGGGACTCGACATCCTTAAATCCTCATAAACAAATTTACTCGATTAATTATTATTTCATAAATTAATGACGTTCGATATTCACAAATTTTTACCATTGGAAATTATTTGATATTATTTTAGTGGAATGAAAATCTCTTCATTGACGGCTATGTTTAATTTTTACGTTTCCTAATTATGATTGGAGTCGGGGAACAATTATGCAGCGACTATTTAAAAAATAAAAGGTCACGAACTGACCACCAAAGCCTGAAAAGCATTGCGTGTTTCCAAATTTCAATGGACTTTTTTTAAATCTTGCAGAAATAACCTCGAACGCATTGCCCCGAAGTATCGAAGCGGCTGGAGTATCGGTTGGCGCAGTAGTCGGAGGCTGTATCGTTGGTTTCCTCATTGGACTTGCTCTCGCAGTGATGCTTTGTTTTTTTTATCTCAAAAGGAAAAAGCCTCTTATACCCGGCAGCCCACACTACATCAGCAAACAAAATCCATACGTTTCTGTACCGCTCAAAGAGGTGAGCTTGTTCGCATTTTAATTTTCTCTATCGATTAATAAATTCGTCAAATTGTCAATTTTCTATAATCCACTAAAAAATTATGTTTGTGCCCTTTTCACGCAAAAGCCACTGAACCAATTTTAATGAATCTTTCACAAGAATGAAGCTCATGAATGAGAATAAGTTTTAGACTCGATTGCATTCCGATAATTTTTTTTTTTTCGGGACCCTGAACCAAAAACTCACATTTTTCGTCACATTTTCCATTTTCAAAGTTCGCAAGCAACTAACAAACGATAAAAAATAAAAAAATCGCTCATTACGAATTCAAAGATTCTTTGAAAACGAAGATAATGAGCGGTAGCTGTAGTGCCAGTTTGCAAAAAAAAAAAAAAGTTATAACGAATTTCGTAAAATAAATGTTTGAACATTTCGAAATTTTTTTTTTTTAATTTTTCATATCAAGCCAACTGTACGCTTTACACGAGGGAGATTTCCTTCTTTTCTATCGATTCCAATCATTTCTATTCCGCACTAATCCGTCGATAATAGTTGCCCGAGTAACTGCACCGACAAAATTGAAGAATAAAATATTTTTCCAAGTTTCTATTTTCATTTTTTTTTTTTTTCAGGTCAATTCAGCCAAAAGGCAACCGAGTTTTTCTGGGAGCAGCAACGGGAACGGCACGCTCAGACCAAAAGCAAATCCGAACGTAAATGGGCTAGGGAGTCCAAAGCTCTATCCCAAAAGTCTGGAGTACGAATCGGCGACGTTGAAACGCAATAGTCACGGACAGCAACACATTCGTGCCGATCTCGATCAAGACAAATATTATTGACCGAGAAAAAAGCCAGGGACTACGCAAGAAAAAAAAATATGTACGAGTCCCGAACGTCAATTCGGTGACTCGCACTTCTCATTGTGTTTTTATTTTTATTTTTATTGAGGTAAGAAAATGACCAGTTATGAAGCATTCAATTTACAAAATCAAGAAATTGCTCAAAGCGGGAGATTTGGAAATGATGCCCGATGTGCCACCGTCCGCTCATTGCATCGGGAAATTTAATGAATTCTAATGGCAGGATATGTTTTTTTTTTACGAACGAGTTGATAGTCTATTTTTTGTTCATTTTTGTACATAGAAAGAAAGGAAAGCAAGATATTTGGCGAATGAGAGAATGATCGTGAATCAAATGATTGAAAGCCCAAGCGCGAAGTTTCCCGCTTGGGAACTCAAACCGCAAAAAGAAACGATTACTTGCGGTACGGAAAAGGAATGAGAGATTTTTACGTTTGTTTATTTATTACCAATTATTCTGATAACTTTCATTCAGTAATCCGCGGATTCTTCCGTCGCGTACTCTCCAAGACAAAAGACGACATTGCATGGGTTTAAAGAAAAAAAAAAAAGCAGTTGATTCTTAACCCTAGAACGGTAATCATACATTTTTTTACCCATTCCGATAGCCTGGGGTCATAAATGACCCCAATTTAAAAAAATCCATATCTCCGGTGAAATTTGACGGAAAGGATTCAACTTGGGCTCATTCTTTTCGTTTTTTAATGCAGGATCACATGAGCGTGGGCTGATTTTACTTGAAGTCAAAAAAATAGTCAAAAATTGGGCAAAACGATAGAAAACGGGAGAACGAAGGGCGAAAGGGTTGGGGAACCGTTTTAGGGTTAATATTAGTGTCTTTTCATTATCTCGTTCATAAAGTGAGAAGAAAATTTGTGATAAATTTCAACATTCGTTCATAGAGTAATTGGTAATAAATAAGTCGGAGAAAAAGTGGAAGGAATTTCTTGTTCCTTCGAATAAAATGGATGTGATCGATGACGCATTTGTATAAAGCTTCACCGAGTTCATCAACACGTATTTTTTTTTTCCTTTTTTCGTCGTTTACTGGAGCCATAGCAAAGAATTACATTTTTTGCGATTTTGCCATTTTGATCGATCGATAAAAATGTAGGATAAGATCGTTGTACAGTTACCCACAGGAAGCTGAATGTTTTGTTCCAATTCACATCGTTGACTTGGATAAATTTATGCAATTATTATCGTTTTTGTTTTTTAAACACGTAAGCAAACAATTTTTTGAATCGTGCCTTGGAAAAATCGTGTCAATCGACTTTACAGCCACGAGAAATATTTGCAACTATTTTTCGTCCAAGACGTCCGAAATTTTGTTTTTAACCTTCCGTGGTCACACGTTCTAGAAACAACGCGCTGGTCAGACGGGGTCAAAATGACCCTAGCCATGTTTAAACGCTTGCCGCGTTGGCAGTATCGTTCCGAACGACGCGTAAAAATTCAGGACATTAGTTTGAACCTTTGAGAACGAGAATATCATGCCAAAAAATTTTTACCCAATTTTCAAAATGGCGAAAAAAAATCAGCAAGGAGACAATGTGTAAAAATAAAAAATTTCTTCGGGAACCCCAAAGCACCGTCGGAGAGGAGGGGCCAGAGGTCTCGGGCTCCAATAACTTGTAGTAAATCCAGCTCAAAGTTGCGCTCCGGGTCATTTCGACCCATGGTGACCACGGAGACAGAAAATCGATCAGTAAATCACAGGAAATCGCGGATACTGATAACCGGTGAATGAAGAAAAAAACAAAACTCTTCCGGAATGCCATTTTTATATAAACATGAAAACGTGACTGTACATCGATATTTTCTAAAACATGTAGAAATACTTACATAATAACTGCATTTTTTTTTCTTTTTTTGCTGAACAAGTATATCAATTATCTGTTAATTTACATTAAATGATATAGTGCCATGATGTAAGCCTATTGTACATAGAAAAAAAGAGGGAAGAAAGAAAGCGAGCCAGACAGGCGGAGTAAAATAGAAAATACGAGAACGCGTCTGAACATAGTTTTTATAAAGAAAGATAACGACGAGATATAAACTCAGCAGCTTTAGATTTAATGGAAAAGACTTGTCACGACTATTGCGCATGTATAATGACTCACATTGAGTCGAATTAATATAGAAATGGCTTATTGTTGAACACGAGCATGCGTTTCAAGATAAATCTTGTTATTATTTACTTAAAGAGAAAGACGATTAAACTAAAAACATGAGCATGGATCGCACGAGTTTTTTTTACTCTCTCAAATGAATTTCTAAACGGAACCGTGTTATAGTTTATTAACTACTGCATTGTAACAGATTTTTACACATATCGTGCACGAGACTGGCGCACCCGATGCTGCGACAGAGTTAAGATTTTTGTTATTGTATAGAATCGATTAATATGTACTTTTCGCATTTAAACTTAATTCAAAGCAAACACCCTGTTCGTTTTTAATAAAAACCGATTATGTTGTCGAAACTTATTTGGTCGATTGTCTTTTTTTTGCTTTTCGTGTTAGCCTCCAATTCCGTGGGCATGAGGCGATCAAAAAGGAAGAAAACAGAACTAACGTGACGCGGTTAATCTCTATGTGTGTTGAACTCCACTAAGAAATTGTGTTTGTGCTCTTTTCACGCAAAAACCAGTGAATCAATTTTGATGAATCTCTCACAGGAATGAAGCTGATGAGAATAAGTTTGAGTTTTGTTTTTTCGAACCCGAACCAAAAAATCCACATTTTTCGTCATTTTTTCATTTTCAAAGTTCACAAGCAACAAAAAAATGATAATAAATAAAAAATCGATAATCAGGATTTCGAAGATACTTCGAAATCGAAGATAATGAGCCATGGCTGGAGTGCCAGTTGGTAAAAAAAAAAGTTATTGCGATTTTCGTTAAATTGAGATTTGGGAAAAAAAATGTCAACTTTTCATATTGAGCTAGCGGTGCCCTTCAGGGCTAGTACGTTTAAATAAATACAATATAAATTCTTGGTTAACACTTCAAAGATCTGCTCCCATTTTTTCAATCTGCTCAATCACGAAGTCCATACTCTTGTAAGTCGGCGGTGGCTGACATGTCACAACCATGCGCAAAAAGTTGCCGAGATTCTTCTGAGACATCGGCGTGTAGCCGATCATCAGTGAACCTTCCAGTACCAAACGTTCCTTTATTTTTGAAGTTATCGAGTACAGTCTCTTCCACCATTCCTCGGTCGTCTCCTGGCCACGCAAACTCGGTGTGACGTACCTACGTGGATTACACAATTATTAGTCGAAAGCAAAACCACTGAAAATTTTGGAATTTTGGTGTCAATTTCTCGAGAAAAAAAATTCCCAGAGAGCCAGACAGTGTCAGACGATTACTCGACTTCAGGGAAAAGTGCAGCTCATCCAATGGTTATGAAATGACGAAATAAAAAATTTAAGACACTTGACAAACTTACCAGAAGCAAATGTTGCTGCCCTCGAACTTTGGCAATACTAAACGATAGCCCTCACGAGCTTTTATTCTTTGGTAGAAATATTGGGCGCAATCCATTGCAACATCCACCGAATGGCCAAGACCTCGTGTACCTCGAGCTTTCCACATTAGCCACAGCTTTGCCGAATCGACCTTTGATGTTGAAACGAATAAATTAGCTTACTAAAGTAGGTCTCCGACGAAAATTCGATTTTTATCTTTCGATAAAGGTTTTTTCAATTATTCGGCACAATTCAAAGTGGTTGGATTATTATTTGATGGGATTTTTTGATGGCAATTACTTTTAATCTTAGAACGGTAACCTTATATATTTTTCCCCCTATTCTGGTAACCTGGGGTCATAAATGACCCCAATTTTGAAAAATTCATATCTGCGGTAAAATTCGACGAAAAGGGTTCAACTTGGGCTCATTTTTTTCGTTTTCCAATGCAGAATCACGTGAGCCTGGAGCAATTCCGCTTGAAGTCGAAAAAATTGTCAAAAATTCGGTAAAACGATAAAAAAAAAACAGGAGAACGATGGTTACCGTTCCAGGGTTAAAACGTTGATCTAAAAAGTAATATGGTTCCACTGAAAAATTTCATTTGTATTTGTGAAAGATTACTCTACCTTTCTTCCACATTGAACACTTTTGTCTCCCGTGTCCCACGAAACATCGTAAAATTTGTCTTGTTGAAAGAGATACTTCGCATTCGCACAATTAGCCTCGTGCAATAGATTTTTCGCCTTGACAAGAAACAAAGAACACTGGAACGGACTTCCAAGCATTTTATGGGGATTCCAAGCCACCGAGTTCGATCTGTATCAGAAAAATGATTCCACAACGTTAAATCCAGAGATTCCTTGTTGTTTATTTAGGGAGCAAGATTTGTGGAAGAAAATACAAACAGCTCGATTCCCTTGAGACGGTCTCGATATTTTTCAGACAAGAGCAAAGTTCCGCCCAGACAAGCCTGAAAATCGAAACGAAGAAAATAATCAAATGCCTGCATATCCATTGAGGCGGTTGAACTTGTCCAACGAACACGGAAATCTTTAGAATCGAAAAATCGACCTCACGGGAGAGACTCGGGGAACGAACCCGAATATGAGCAATTTTGACTGTGCAAAAAGTCAAATTTTACCGAAATCAAATTTCCTAAAAAAATAAATTTAGAAAAATAAATTTTCCTAATATTCCCTTTTTTATATGTTTGGAAATTCATTGCAGTGGAAAAAATTACATTCTGCAATGCCAGAATTGCCTACAATTCGAGGGTATCCTCTAATTCCATTTTATGACGTAACTGTTCAATTTAAATTCTCTCCATCACTATATACACAAAACTCTAATAGAAAATTATGCTTGTGCTCTTTTGACGCAAGAACCATTGAACCAATTTTGATGAATCTTTCACAGGAATGAAGCTGATAAATCAGAATAGGTATCCGGCTACATTGCATTCCGATTTTTTATTTTTTTTTATTAACTCGAACCAAAAAATCACATTTTTCGTCATTTTTTCATTTTCAAAGTTCACAAGCAACTAAAAAATGATGATAAATAAAAAATCACTAATTACCAATTCAGAGATAATTCGAAAACAAAGATAAGGAGCGGTGGCTGGAGTGCCAGTTTGCAAAAAAAAAGTTATAGTGATTTTCGTTAAATCAAAGTTTGAAGATTTTGAAATAAAAATGTAACTTTTTATATCAAGGCCAAGTAGTGTATCTATAAATTCTCGATGGAATTTAGACAGTTTTATTTGTTCCATACTAACATCGATGTGGAGCCACAGATTCTCTTCTTGGCATACTGCAGCAATTTCATCGATGGGATCGAATGAGCCGAGCACCGTTGTACCGGAAGTGGCGTTCACAAAAAAAGGGACGAAACCCTTGGAACGGGATTCTTTTATGGCCCTTTTCAAGTCGTTAGGATCCATTTTACCAAAAGAATCAGATTTTACCTATTAAAACGTAAAAATCCATTTTGAGAATACGATATTTTGTCGGGTCCTGAGAAAATTCAAATTCAGTAAAAAATTACTCGAGTAATTATAGAATCGACACTAGTATTTTTGATTTTTAAATCAATCGTCACAGCAATATTGCCAGTGAACAAATTTCTATAGGAACTCACATTGAAGACACTCTCCGTTCCCAGGCCCAGCCAATGCGCTCCTTTCAGTATCGAATAATGTCCGCATTCGCTGGAGAAACATGCCAAGCGTTTTTGTCCACAAAGTCCCTTGGATTTGACATCAGGCATAATTCTGTGTCTGGCGAGGACCATGCCGTACATATTGGAGATGCTACCACCTGGGCATAGAATTCCATCGCTCTCAGGTAATCTTGGATAGCCAACGAGTGCGAGACCTCGGTCCAAAATTTCACGTTCCAAAAGAGTGAAAACTGGTGCAACTTCGAACGTGTATCTGAGGTTAAAAAAGTTCGATCGTCCACCAAAAATGAGAAATAAATTCACGAGATTGATGAATTAACGTTACGAATCCGGAGGGACAACGAAATACGATTATCAGTTCAATTGAACAATTCTTACTGGCTCGTGTTGAATGCTTCGGTCAACCATGCTCCAGCCAAACCATAAGCGTCAACTCCACCGTAAAGTTGATTGTGAAAATTTGGATTCGATGTTTTCACCGAATAACGAGCGATGTAACGAATTGCTGCCTCGATCTCATCCGGAGTCGAGGCTGCTTCGGTCAACGTTACATTTAATTTGTTCTAAAAAAAAAAAAACAAACAATTCGTTAATCATCATAATATTTTCTAATCTTCGAAATAATTCAGGAAAAATAAATGCAATTATTTTCATTTTCACATGGAAAGCAGTTAATAGTGAATCAAAAGTTACCAGATTTTTTTTTTGCATTCCCACTAAATTTACTTTACGATAAACGAGAATCGAGAGAGTGTAAATTATCTTTTTCAACCAGCTCCCATGGCATTTCAAGGACGTTGAGTCCCAAATCGCCAACGATAAAAATCTTCTGAAAATTTGGTACATTTTTGTCTGAAGTATTCAAGAGACCATGTGAAAATTTCGCGACCATTAGAAAACTCATTATTGAACAATTAACATCAATAAATTCAATTTAGTCAAATGTAGTCTCATGGAAACTGGTATAACTTTGCGATAAGTTTATTTTACCTCTCATTTTTTAAATATCTTCAATTTACTGAAAGCATCGGAAACAAAACGAAGTTCATTGATAAATATTTGTTGTAATTGTTTAAGAAATTGTTCTTTACAAAATGTTAATCTTTTAATAATGAGCTCCCGAATTGTTGTGAAATTTTCACGTGACCTCTTGAATACTTCGTACAAAAACATACTGAATTTTCAGAATTTTCTCATCGTTATTATTTCCACCTTTAAGGTGGTTAAAGTGATGGTAGAATTTTAAAATTTGGTATGTTTTTGGATGAAGTATTCAGGAGGTCGTGTACAAATTTCACGACGATTGAGTAGCTATATTTATTGAACAATTGACATTAACAAGTTTCATAGTACTCAACATCCTGAAGTACGTGAGAAATATAGATTAGGAAAAATTCAATTGATTGCACGAACGTCGAAAATGAAACGCAGCCTTCCTATACATTCGATTAGAAAGTTCTTCACTTGCATCTAGATACATATACGCTACATTATATAGTGCAGTGCAATCGATTGGTAAGTCAAGACCCATGCCGTGACGCAGCATCAAGATATTGTAAACATTCTGTAAAGTATCGGACTTTGAAGTTAAATTTTTTGTTTCTGTATTTATTTTTGCCCGAAGCGGGGGATTAATTAAAAAAATGTCGTAGTAAGATATTCAGTGAAGGCGAAAGGTCTTATGGAGGAGATAAATACACACATAAAAATCAGCATTGACATTATCTCGGCAGACTGCATTGCGATCGGTAAACTTATGAGCTCTTGATATCTGTGTTTATTTGTTTCTATATAAACGAAAATTATATAATTTTTTACAAGGTCAAAGTCATCGGTGGCGACATCCGTGTGTAAAACTGATAAATTAAGTTTTTTTTTCTATTTTGACAGAAATCGTATTCGGAATTTGAGGGAATCCACATAAATAAATGCAATAATTTCCTCATTTACGAAAAATACAGAGAAAAATCTATTCCAATCGTCTGCTCGTTCTAATTGGAAAACGATCGCGACTTTTATGGCAAACATTTGACTCGCTTAAGCAATAAACATTTCGACACTAACTGCGTGCTCTCGTTTCGTATGGAATTTGATTCCCGCGGACTAAGAGCAGTAGTCGGAATCTTATCTCTCTCGAATAAGGCTAAAAAATGCGGTCACTTCGATTTCGATAGGATACGACATTTTTGTCGACACAGGTCAGTTTTTTCCGATTTTACTCCGCAATTTTGTACATTATTTGGCACAGTGCCGAATTAACACTTTCCAGGATCTGAAAATTTCAACTATTCCTTCGTTTCAAATTTAATTGAGCGACACTTTTTTTTCTTTAACTTTGAGGATCGAAATTTGTAAATAACATGGAAAAATGTAGAAAAAATCACTGGAATAATTTTTCAATCCACGATCTAGTTGTCAAGTCGGCGATACATAGGTTTATATTTCTAAAATAATAAAATGACTATTTTGAAGGGAGTTGTGCGTTAGGAAACCTTAGCCGAAAATAGTTCGTGTAAAGATCACGTAACCATCACCCACCATCCTCGAAAAAAGTGAAATTTGAATAATATCTTTGTTGATCAAAAGACCGAAAAAGTTGAGTTGCTATTTTGACTCACAAGTAACACGTGATTCTCCTTTTGAATGTGTTTCATTCGATTCCGATGTGTTTATCATTATTGTTGTTGTCAGTATAAAAAAATGATGACTGAATTGACGATACGCGGTTATAAATAAAAATTGATATGAAATTAAAAATGTTGGTTATTCGGAGCGGCTGTGAAATATTCACAAAAAAGTGGAACCGTTTGACAGCTTGGATTTTTTTCAGTGCATTCATCTGGGTGAAACTTTGGTTTTGTATTTTTTTTTCCTTAGATTTAATAACCGTGGTAACGTATGAAGCAAACGCGTACCTGTAATTCCTTAGGATGTATGAATTGAACGACCGGTTGTTCACCCGAAGTGTCAAAAACATGTTCCTCCTTGAGTATCTTGAGAAGGTTCTCAAGAATGTGTATGGTCTCGAGACCGGTAGTTCGTTCGGCCATCGCAAACTTGGTACTGATTTGCTCGAGTCCGGTAATGAAACACGTCGTGAGGTCCCCACCGTTGCCAGCGATTTATCCACACGTGGGACATTTCCCTCGTCGTGTGCGTTCGAGGCATATATATACACACACTTTTTTCCCTGATAACAAAATGCCCCCGCCAAGTTTTATTCTTCCGCTTTTATCGAGGACCAATTTGACTCGTGGAGGAACAAGAGTCGTCAGCATCTAGTAATCTCGTTTACAATAAATTACTTTTTTCACTTTGAGACGAGGCCGAAACCTCGTACACTACCTATCACAGAATTTATGAATGAATGGTGACTCGGTTAATTCATTTTTTGTGCAGTCGTTGGAATAATAGTTACATGATTATTCCTCATTTAGTATTTTAGCACGAACATGCCAAATTCATATCAATTCCTAATGAGCTAGCTAATTTTACAATTATACGTAATTAAGTAATAATGAAATATATAATTATGAATATAATTGTAATTATAATTATTTAGTTACAATTATAATTATTATTATAAATAATAATTACAAATTTCCTAATAAGTAATAAGGTTAATTTATAAAACTAACAAGTTTAAGGACGTTGTATGCAAAATATCGAACGATAGAATTCCTTTAAATTTGCACCACATAAAGAGAATAGTGATATTTAATGTCTCGCGCAATTTTGAGAGGTTTCATCATGCGTAGAAGTCGAAACATTTATTTGTAAAAATCACAATTTTCAGCAGTTTCTCTTGGGACCGTGAGTCAAAAGTTGCAATTTTCAACATTAAATAATTAGATTTCTACACGGTGAAGCCTCTTAAAACTTTGCATACACTTTTATGTAACATCGAAAAAGCTTTATTTAGTTTTTCAAAAAAATCGGTTGATTTTTTTTTCGAAATTTTGTTTATTATATAACGAATAGAGATTACCTCGGACAATCGTGGATTTAGAGTATGTTGTTCATAGTCAATTCGTAACAACTTTTTTTAATGAACTTAGGCTTGCAAACCATTTTGTCTGTAAGAAAAATTGGAGATAAAAATTTAGATTTGACCGTCGCCATACAACGTCCTGACATGGCGAATTCGTTGAATTTTCGTTTCGTCTGTAAACACGTTTACGTGTGGGCTGAATGACTTTATGCAGAAAGTAAATAAATAAACAATTAAGTCTTTACCGATATTATTCATCGAGGATTCGGGTCAATGATTCGCGTATACAAAAGTGAATATATACTTAACCAGCAGTTCCCTAAGCATTCAATATTTCAGAGCTCCCACACTGCATGCGTATATTGTTTAAACAAGGCCAAAGTGGTTAAAGTCCACAGTAAAATTTTATGGTTTGTTAAACAGAACCAGGGGTTCCAATGATAACTCATTGCGACGATGAAGTGTTGCGCCATTGTTCGCTACTGTTATGGCCACGCACTGTGGAAATGTTTATGAAATTTCTCAATGGAATTGTACAGCGATCGGGGTTTTCCTACAGCAATGCACCATCGAGTATAAAGTCGTTTACCACTTTCTCCCGCTGCGTACATTCACTGGACAATATTTCCAGAGAGATTTCCTACACGACGCTAAAACTATATTTTTCAGATATTGAAAATATTCCAAAACTCTCGAGTCTTGTAAGATTTTTAATAAATGGATCGTTACCCCACGGAAAATCATTTTTTACATTTCTTCACAACTTCTTCGCGTTTTTTAGAGTTTTCTTGAGCAAATTTCAACCTTATGCAACTTTATCGTTAAGAAAATTCTTGTTTCTTGGACGATTTTTCAAAAAACTCCGATTTTCGTAAAGTTCGTTCAACCTACATTTCCCAAATTCAATACCAACCTTCCTATTATGATACTCAATTTATAAATAAAAAAATAAAAAAATGACTAATAAATATTAAAATTTGCGGAAGTTGGAGCGTCGACACCCTTTTTTGAAATTTTCAAAATGTCGTAGAATTCGTATTTTTCTAGCAATTCCGACAAAATATTCAGAGAATGAAGAGATTGTATAGATTTACATCTGTGCACAACGGGAGCCCTGGATCTCGAACCGTTCTCAAATTATAAACGTTTGAATTTTACATTGCAAGAACATACACACATGCAGATCTGGACATTTTTTCCAGATATGATTTTTCGATGTTTTGGAACATTTTAAGCACATTGGAATTGAAAACTGGAAAAAAAAAAGAAAAATGTTCACCATCACAGCTTCCTGTATGAGGGGAGCCAAAAAATGATTTTTTGCTGGCTTACATCAGAAGATTCGAAAATTATCCTCAATTACAGCAGTCGTCGCAATTATGTTTTACATAAAAAAAACTTAACATTATGCAGAGATTTCCCTTCCCATTGAGTCACTCGTTATCAAGGTCTCTATAGAGACTATTAATATGAAATAATGATAAGAAAAAATTCAGAACGAAGAACGAATTCGAACGACTTCGCTTATTTTATATTTGATACATATTTTGGATTTTCTATAAGTTGTAAGGAGTCACGAGGCCAAGGGATTCGACGGGCAGTCTTGGGGAGAGACCTTTCATGGAGGCCCATTGACCCTGGCAAAGTTCATGGAATGTCAGTTGAATGAGAAGTCTTCCCCCAAGAGTTGAGGGACCTCTACAGATTGCGCCACCACCGAATTCCCAAAAATTAGTTGTCGTACCGGAAGACGAAACTTCGTGCGTGACGTTAGACTGGATGAGATACTTTTTTTGCAGCCACATTGCCAGATAAGCAGCTCCACAGTCGCAATGCCATGGATTACGAGATAAACGCAGTTGTTGAATTGATTTCAAACCGTCTAATATCCTCGGTGGCAAATACGATAAATAATTGTCCTCGAGTTGCCTGACAAGTGCAAAAAGAAAATTTGCTCCAGTGACAAATAATCAAGCTCGATTGATTCACATTTGTTTGTCCACTTATTTCAGCTCATTGTTCGTTTTAAAAGTCGGTTTCTTAACGATTTTTTTCTGAAAAGGCATTCCATTTGACCAAAATATGTAAAGGAAAGTAAATTTTGTCGTAGCTTTTGACTTTACATCGGTATTTTTTATTTTTCAAAATATTGATTGACACTGCTACTGTAGACGATCTCCTGGAGGTCCCGAAAAAAGGTGTCTGGCGGAGAGCACAAAATCTCCAGTTTGGATTATCAAAAATGAAAAAACCAAATAGATTCTTGAACATTTGAAAAAATGAACATGGAGGCTCCGAAAAGAAAATTTTTCTATATTCGGCTAAATTTTTTTTTCGTTCAAGTGGTTCAAAAAGATGGAAATAATAATCGGAAATCTTATTCCTTCAATCAATACCTAGATTCATCCATCCACTAAAAAAAGAATCTTTCTGGTTTTTTTAAGTATCATAATCCAAACCGGAGATTTCGTGTTCACCACCAGACACCTTTTTTTGAGAACCTCCAGGAGATCGTCTACAGGAGGGCTGTCAATTAATATTTTTGAAAATAAAAAATACCGATGCAAACTCAAAAGCTACGAAAAAATTTACTTCCCTCTACATATTTTGGTCAAATGAAGTGCCTTTTCAGAAAAAAATCGCGAAGAACACTGCAACGGATACTGTAACTTTGCAAATAAGAAGAGAAATGACGTGGAGGCTTCGGGTTATCGAATAAATGGAAAAAAATGCTTTCATGTTCCTTACAATTTCTGTAAATTGGGAACTTGATTGAAAACTTCAGGATGAAGAATCCTCAGTCGATTGGAGTGGAGAAAAAGCGTTGTTAAATTCGTCAAACCAGAAAAATCATCCATCGAAAGAGTCTCAATGGCGTTGGCATAAAGAATTAATTGTTGAAGTAACGACGTTTCGAGAAATAGTCCTTTTGGGATAGCTTTGAGATTGTTCCTTCCCAGTCGTAATTCTTTCAAACAGGACAATCCTTGCAATGCCTCGGAATCGATCTGTGGATTGGGATGAAGATTTAACTCAAAAATTCTTTTTGAACAATATGGAGAGTCGAATAAAACTTCCGATGGAAAAAACCAATAAATAATCAAATCGATTTGACTCGAAAAAATCGTTAACCATGATACGAGAAAAAAATAAAATTTGCAATTTTACGTGCGATATCAAATTATTGGAGAGGTCGAGATCCATCAAATTTTTCATCGACGTCAACAATCCATTTGATATTCTGATGAGGCGATTATCTCGAAGGTCCAGTCGTTCCAAATTCACTTGGAATTCAAAAATACCACTTGGCAATTCCTCAAGTTCGTTCTCGTCCAAACGAATACACTTCAAATTGTAAAGATCACGAAATATTTCTCGTGGCAGTGTTGAAAAACGGTTTTTACTCAGTAGTAGTTCTTCCAGGTTTTTCAATCCTTGGAATACGGTGCTCGGTAGAGTACTCAGTCGATTATCCGAAATGTCCAATAGGAGCAAAAAATTATTCGTCAGAAATAAGCCATCCGGTAAAAATCGAAGTCTGTTGGACGAAACGTCGCTAGTCCGAACAAACAAAAAAAGAAAACAAAAATGAGTAATTGCATCTTGTTAAGAATCATATTGAAAACTTCACACCATCGTTTTTTTGCTTCCTTATAGAGGAAACTATATGGCGGTGAAATTTGTTTTCCAGTTTTCAATGTCAACGCCGCTCAATTATTCCGAAACATCGAAAAATCGTATCTAAAACAAATATCCCGATGTGCGTGTGTGTATGCTCTTGCACTGTAAAATTGAAACGTTTATAACTCGAGAACGGTTTGAGCTACAGGGCTCCCGTTTTCCACAGATGTTAATCTACACAAGCTCTTCATTCTCTGGGAATTTCGTTGGAATTGCTAGAAAAATACGAATTCTACGGCATTTCAAAATTTTCAAAAAAGGGTGCCGACGCTCTAACTTCCGCAAATTTGAAGATTTATTACTAATTTTTGTTTTTTATGAATTGAGTATCACAATAAGAAGGTTGGTATTGAATTTGGGAAACGTCGGTCTAACGGGCTAAATTTTATGATTTTTCGAATATTACGAATATCTGATTTTTTGAGAAATCGTGTAACCGCTTCAATTTTTGTAAATTTTCCAAGCTATTGTGTACAAGTCTTTAGTTTCTAAAAAAGGTGTCGAAATTTTATAATTTCAATGCAAACACAAAAAACGCTGCATATTGCCTTCTCAAGATGCTCAAGATGCACGTTGCTCAAAGTTTCCTCTATGAGGAAGCCAAAATTAAGAATATAGTTCCTCATAGGGGAAGATCCGAGCATCCTGCATCTTGAGGAAGCAATTTGCAGCATTTATTTTATTTTTTCTATTTAGCTCACAAAATGTGGAGATTCCGCATCCTTAGCAATTGTGTTGGCTGCAATTCCCATAGTAAATTTTTACTCAAGCGCAAATGCGTCACACTGTGCAGCGAATGAAATGAATGCAGAGAGAGATGCTCGATCAAATTGTTGCTCAAATCCCTGCAATATGAATAACCACATTTATAAAAACAGAATAATTAAAAAAAGAAGAGACTGTCATATTCCTAATTATTATAATTGATACTCACAAATCCTGCAATTGCGTCAAGTCTCGAAAGGTATCACGATGCAAGGCAGTTAATTGATTGCTCCCTAGATCACTGATGACACAGCAGAATAATTAAATTCCTTTTTCACGTGGTAAGCAAACGACCAGCTTTTGAATTTTTATGAAACGAAACGCAAGAAAAAATACTCACAGCTTGAGTGTGTCGTCGGGCACCAATTGCGAAGGAGGAACATCAAGGAGATTGTTACGCCAGCACGAAATGGATTTTGTTTCCGGTCTGCATTTGCAAGGCCCTTCTGCACATATTTCCCAATCTCCTGGCCAGCCACGAATTTCCCAAACTTTTCGATTGTAGGAAAAAATCGTTCATTTTAGAATTCTTCGATCTTCACCCTTTGTGGTCACCAGGGGTCAAATGACCCCAAGCAGAACTTTGAGCTACAATTACTAAAAGTTATTGGCGCTCGAGAGAATTGGGTTGCCCAAAGGAAGTTTTTTTTTTTACACATTGCCTCCTTGCTGATTTTTTTCCGCCATTTTGAAAATTGGATAAAAAATTTTTTCCATGATATTCTCATTCTGCGAGGTTCAAACTAATATCCCGAATTTTCACGTGTCGTTTGGAAGGATTCTGGCAACGCGGCAAGCGTTTAATCATCGCTGGGTCATTTTGACCCCGAGTGAGCAGCTCAATATTTCTAGAACGTGTGTATGAATTCTGAATTCTTTGTTTTTTCTTTTCTTCTTTGTAACCAACATTCTAAATGAAACGATAACGCTCTTAATTTTCGGTAAAAAATTAAAAATATAATAAAAAATGTACCTGGCTGTTCAACGGCTCGCAAACGTCTTTCGACTCTCGATATTCGGCCTTCGATCTCACTGATTCGGTTCGAGGTATTTTCAATTTGTTGACGTGATTTCGAAACGAAACAAGAATTCCAAATTTCGGGACAATCATCGGCTTCGCAAAGAAGGAGAAATGTGAAAAAATAAAACTTGGCAATCGTTTTGTTAAAGATTAAAAAAAGAGGAAGAACGTTTCTCGACATAATCCAAACGGTCGAGAAGCTTCACGACGTACTGACAGTCGCCATAGCCCTTAAATACAAGACCCATCCTTGTCGCTCATATTTACTAATTAAACGAGTAAATAAAGCAATCGTGGTGCACCCGCTGACCAGACACAAGAGAGTCTCGTAATCGAACAACAATGCTTTTTCCTCGAGTACTTCGTGCCACGAGACTACTTTACACATTTCTCAAATTACCTCGCAAATACGAAACGAAAAAAATATTCCACCAACGTCCCGCGTTACTTAAGGATGTTGAGTACATGCGAAACTTGATAATATCAATTGTTCAATAAATAGCTTCTTAATCGACGTAAAATTTGTGCAAGACCTCCTGAATACTTCATATAAAAACAAACCAAATTTTAAGAATTCTATCGTCACAACTTTAACCGCCTTAAGGGTTGAAATAAAAAATGATAAGAAAATTCGGAAAATTTATTATGTTTTCGTATGAAGTAAAGGTCGAGTAAAAATTTCACGACGATTAGGAAGCTCGTTATTAAAAAATTAGCATATTCATCAAAACAATTTTTTAAAGCAATACAAAAAATATTTATCAATGAACTCGGTTTTTTTTCCGGTGCTTCCAGCATATCGTAGATATTAAAAAATTGAGAGGTAAAAAAAAAACCTCTGCGCAGAGTTATACTAAAAAAAAAATCGGGCACCCAAAACACCGTCGGAACTTGTAGGAATTCTAGGTCAAAGTTGCGCTCGGGGTCATTTTGACCCCTGGTGACCATGGAGGGTTAATCCAGATCTCGACTAATGAAGCATAATCACATTTTGACATTTCCATTAACTCGTCATACTCGTTTATTTATTATTTTCGATAAAATGACAACTGCCATCCGTAATAAAATGCATGTTAGTGGTTCTCGGAATAGATTCATAAATAACATTTGTTGCGTATTTATTAAGCGATAATAACGTGTCCATAGCTCCGCGCACGAAGGAAACTCTCTAGAGATGCAATCCAGTAGTTCCGGGACATGCGCCCTTGGCCTTCACAGTCAATTCTGAAATGAAGAAGTGAAGACGTAAGTACAACAATGGACACTGCCCTTTCCAACGGTTCACAATTTTCATTCAATTATCTGAAAACTCGAACTTGTTGCGATACATGAATAATTTAATGATTGAATAATTGAAAAAGTTAATGACGAATCCTGCTAGCGGATCTGAAAAAAAAGGAAGAAAAAAAAAGAAAAAATTAAAAAACTCACTTTTGCCCATTTCGCAATTATGGACTTCCATGGCGCATAGAGTTCCGAAGGTCACGGGCTTGAAGGCAGGGTCAGCAGCGTCATGACCACAGACGGGATCGTAAGCTACAGGACAAGGCTTAGCGCAGTCCTTCTTTTTCTTAGCGTCCTTGGCGTTTTTAATGGCGTCCTTAACATCCTTCGATGCAGTGGCAGAGTCCTTGATCTCCTTGGGCTCTTTGACATCTTTTGGTTTGGTGCCCACATCCGATGGATTCGCGCTCGCTTCGGTGTACAATTCAAAAATGCATGCAACAGCCAACACTGGAAAAAAAAAAAACATTTTTGCAGCTCGATTCCTCTCGACCAAAAAAATCACCAGATCGAGTTTCTCGCTAATCCGTTATGCACACTTTCTTCCAGCACTGAAAAGAAAACCTTGTGGAAAAACGTTCAATATGTCTCGAGTCATTGAAAATCTTAATATTCACTTCAATTTTTTTAATTTAATCTCCTGATCCTCCGGAAATGATGATACAAAAGTTTTTGTCCAGTGCATTTAAATAATCGAATTATTGAAAAAGCTTCAAGGCGAAAAAAAAACGGATTCCTTTCAGTTGAAGTTTTGTATTTGTAGCGTTAAAGGGTACAGCTAGCGAATTATGAAAAGTTCAATTTTTTTTTTTCAAAATCCTCAAACTTTGATTTTACGAAAATCGCTATAACTTTTTTTTTTTTCAACTGACACTCCAGCTGCCGCTCATTATCTTCATTCTCGAATTATCTTGAAATTGGTAATTAGTGATTTTTTATTTATTATCATTTTTTAGTGGATTGTGAAGTTTGAAAGTGGAAAATATGACGAAAAATGTGATTTTTTGGTTCGGGTTCCCAAAAAAAATTCAATTATCGGAATGCAGTACAGCCTCAAACCCATTCTGATTCATGAGCTTCGGTCCTGTACAAAATTTATGAAAATTGGTTCAGTGGTTTTCGCGTGAAAAGAGCACAAACACAATTTTGTAGTAGAGTTTCATATATATATAGAGACTGAAAGAGCAAGCTCCCTTATCCGCGATGAAGAAAGCCACGAAGGACCATTGAGGCCAGCAGAGAAGCTGCGTCGAGTGCCCATATAGTAGGCACATACATTGAATAATCACTGGTCTGGATGACTTTGATTGCCATTGTCGACAGCAACGATTGAGCAATCTTTGACAAGCGTTCAAATTTTTTTTTCACGTTTCAGGCAAAATAGGTCCAGAGTAAATTTTGAGAAAGTTGGCATAAAAAAATCAAGAAGCAGGATGAATGCAGGATCGCAACGCGATTGTCGAATCGGTATACTCACGCAATGCAATAGTTCCCTTCATGATTGACGACGGATTTTGATTTACAGATTTTTCACGATAATTCTGATGCACACAAAGTTTATTTTATTTTTTATTTTGCACGTGAAACGTCCACGACGAAATAGTAAAAGAGACTCGACACGTCCACGCAGTATCATGCCATTTATATCCAGCAATCTCGATCTCTTTCATCTTCCCCCACCTGCGATCGAGTTCTGTCATACAAATTTTTGCCTCGGAAGATTGAACCATAACACTGGTGACGGTATCCTTAGCAAAAAAAAAAAAAAAAAAAAAAAAAAAAAAAGATAAAGTGAGAAAGAGAAAGGAAGACTCGGGCATAGAAGTGAATAGAAAAATACCAGTGAATACTGGCTCGTTTGTGACCTCCGTATGTCTTGTCCGGTTCCAACGTTGACCTGATACGATCGCATTGCCAATTTGGCCCGATCCCATTCAACGACCACAGATTACAAGAGATTAGATGCGAAGCTACAATGAAAATCAACGTTTGGCTCCGATGTCACGAGGTCTGTCTTTAAACGTCCCGTTTATTCGATCAAAGACACTCACGTAATTCATTATCCGGCTCATCCTTAGCTTGACTCGCATTATTTCAAACACACGCTATCTTTCCGGTAACGAGCATAATCCAATATTTTAGAATTTTCCACAAGCTCTATTACTCGAGAGCTGCTACGCACGATGACATTGATTACGAGATTACTGCAAATTAGGGTCATCCGCCTTGCTAACAAATTTTTATATTGAACAGTCCTCCACCATTTTTGACGTTAAACCAAATCCAATTGCAGATTTTAATTATTTTATTCAATTATTTCTTCGTTCACAAACGATTTTTGCCAAACTCAATACCAACCTTTCGATCAAGATACTCTATTTATTGAAAACAATAATAGTAATAAATCTTAAAAATTGCAGAAGTCAGAGCGCTGCACCCTTTTTTTGAAAATTTCAAAATGCCGTAGAGTTCGTATTTTTCTAACAATTCCGACAAAATTCTCAGGGAATGAAGAGATTGGATAGATTAACATCTGTGCAAAACGGGAGCCCTGTAGCTCAAATCGTTCTTGAGTTATAAACGTTTCAATTTTACAGTGCAAGAGCATACACACACACATCGGGAAATTTGCTTCAGATACGATTTTTCGATGTTGTGGGAAATTTTAAGCACATTGATATTGGAAACTGGAAAAAAAAAATTTCACCGTCAGAAAGCTTCCTGTGTGAGGATGCAAAACTTGGGATTCCTCTAAACTCTCGCTATCGCGACCATGCGGATTGAGTTTGGACAGCGTCCTTGAAGAAATCGATTGACGATGATCTCACAGATTTGATATCCTTTTCAAACTGACGTCAAGTTTTTCAACACAGTCTAGAAAAAGACGTGAAAAACGGTCCAAGTTTAATCCTGAAAAACTGGAAATCTACTGGGTTAAGCGAAAAAATGAAAAAAAAAAAAAAAAAAAAAATCATTTCATAAGCACATTCAGCCTTATGAAAATTCAAGGACGCCGATGAAGATGACGCATTAAGCGTCTGCGACGCACTAGCTTCATGCTTCATTTGCGAATGTATCTGTACATGGCGCGTATATGATGGATAAGAGTGGAGAGAGCGTTCATCAACCTCGTTTCTCGCTATATGACCATAGTCAGCGATAAATCCAGTTAAATCCCATTGAACGTGAGCTCGTACGAAGAGTGCGTTAGTACACTGCTACTTCATGATAATCAAGCGTCCTCCCATTGACCAGTGCGTATATACGAAATGTTGTTTACAAGTTAGCGACCCCCTGCTGATTGACAGCGTCGAGAAAAGTGACCTGAGAAAGTAAAACTGACGAAATTTTAGGCACTTTGACGATCGAGCAATTCGTCTCATTGGAAACAAAACATCGGGATGATCGTTGTTGGAATGAACCAACGGTGAGATTGAGGCCATCGTGCTGAATAATCGAAACGACACCTGCCACAATTACGTCGAATAACATTCCCCATAATTATTTCTATCTTTTTTAAACGCTTGTCCGAAAAAAATTCAGTCAAAAATATCAATATTTTCTTTTCGGAGCCGCCATCTTGTCAAAAATCGAAATTTTAACTATTCCTTCGATCAATACCTAATCCACTAAAAGAATCGTTTTGGTTTTTTCATTTTCGATAATCCAAACTGGAGATTTTGTGCTCTCCGCCAGACACCTTTTTTTTAGGACCTCCAGGAGATCGTCTACAGGAGCGGTGTCAATCAATATTTTTGAAAATAAAAAATACCGATGTAAAGTCAAATGCTACGACAAAATTTACTTCTCTCTACATATTTTGGTCAAATGAAATGCCTTTTCAGAAAAAAATCGTTAAGAACACGACTTTTTCAACAAACTTACGAACTAACCAACCCGTCAATCAGTGGAACGAGCTTTATCAAAATAACGCCACAACGATTTATACAATACTGCACAACCATCAAAATAAATAGCTATATATTGATGGTGTATGCACATGAGCCATGATGCGGGGATTGGCTGTCATCAAATCACAACTTTATGCGAGAGTGCTTGACCCAAATATTCAATAACGGAAGTTATTCAGACAAGCCCTTCTTCTTCCCCTTCGTCGCCGCGTCGTCGTCGTTATTGTTCAATTGCAAGCAAAAGCTTCGGACAGGAAATAATAACGATGAACAAATGAGAATTGTGAAATATCCACCTTGTGGAATTGATATTCAAAGAATATCCATCAAACGGTTTGTACGAATGTACGAAGAAAAAATCTGAAACGGTTTTTGCATTATTTGTCGATTAAAAATTTCTCAAAATCTCTCGTCTGTTTCTTCGCCCGACGCACCATTCATTACGAGATTTCGATTGAATTAACAGAACCAATCCCCTGCCGAGATGATTAGAAATCAACCTGATGGGGCTAAAATGATAGGACGCGATTATTCCCTCACTCCAAGCCGTCTTCTAATCACGTACACTGGATTGGCTGCCCTATAAATGGCGAATATCGTACAAGAACGGTATGCACCGGCCAGTCAAATGGCACGAGATTTTTCCGCTTAGTATTTCGCGCTCTATTCATCTGGCAAACTCCAGGTATGTCTGGCGCCCTGTATATGATCGATTCTCAGTGGATAACTAATTATTGATTCGGATTGAATCGAACTATTGAAAAAGAAAAGGAATTTCCAACGTCTTTAAAAATAATTCCAACAACTTTTCTATAAAGCAAAGAGGAAGTACAGATTTATACACAATATCTTACAAATTTGCCAAAAATTAAAGCGGTTAGAAGATTTTTCAAAAAACTCAGATTCGCGTGAAATTCGAAAAATCATAAAATTCTTACCCACCAAATTCAATACCAACCTTCCTATTATGATACTCTATTTATAAAAAAAAAAATTAGTAAGAAATCTTAAAATTTGCGGAAGTTAGAGCACGTCACCCTTTTTTTGAAAATTTCAAAATGCCTTCAAATTCGTATTTTTCTAGCAATTCCGAAAAAATTATCAGAGAATGAAGAGATTGTATAGATTTACATCTGTGCAAAACGGGAGCCCTGTAGCTCGAACCGTTCTCAAGTTATAAACGTTCGAATTTTACAGTGCAAGAACATACACACACGCACACATCGGGATATTTTTTCTAGATACGATTTTTCGATGTTTTCGAACATTTTGAGCACATTGAAAACTGGAAAAAAAAATTCACCGTCACACAGATTCCTCTATGAGGAAGCAAAAATTCATAGTTAATGCAATCTTCTCGAATGCACTTGATATAATTCGGTTCACACATTGTATAATCGTTCAAAATCGTCGTTTTGTGTTTACCAGCAGTTCGACTTCCCCTTCTGACTCATTTTCGTAGCCTCGGTCGCTCATTTAAATTGCAAACAACCGGCACGTATCCCTTCAGACTTCTAGGCATACGGGATGCCGCGTACGACGTCCATCTCGAAACCGGTTTCCCTTGTGTATTGAGATCCATGTCGACGTATATAACTTCGAAAAGGTAGTGTATTCTACTCATGTATCTTTCATAACGCACAATAGGCTTCGGCTGGTTCCATAAACAGTTGGAATATACTACTAAATTTAAAATACTCACCATTTGTTTCTCGATGTTGCTCGGCATGATTCAGGAGTTGTTTTTAGCCATAAAACCAAATTCAAGATATATCCACAAAAGTTTTATGATATTCACAAAAGAAATCGTTGCAAAAAAATTTTAAAAACGTTTTCCAATGATTTTCCGTACATTTTTGTCGCAAGAAATTATGAAATCGTTTATTTTCACAACTTTGTCTTTCGCTGATTGATTCAATTTTAACATCTCACTGGAACTGTATCAACTTTCATACATTATGTACAATATTCTCAAGTTTGAACATTACGTGTCATAGTAATGAATGTTTGGATCAATAAATAAATAAATAAATAAATAAATAAATAGGCAAATAATTTGAAAAATCTCAGGATTCTAGTCGATCGACTTTATCACGAATCGACGCGGTTCGATTGTATATCTCGATGGTTATTTCCTGTGTCGGCTTCTTCGGCTACGTAGCGTTTGAACAAATGAATATAATCATTCCAGGTTTCCTCGCGGCTGAAGAATTTTTTCACTCGACAAGTGAAGCCCGTACAATCGTCAAGGGATTTGGCCGAATTGTCAGTCGTCGATTCGTACTTCTCGATCGCACTCGTCACAAATGCAGTCAGAATATTTAGGCGTTCCAGCGTGGAATCCTCTGTGGAAAAAATAAATGAAATATTTTCCAGAATGAAATATAAAGAGAAGAGAATTTAAGTTGGATTGGAAAATCGTCGAGGAAAGTTTGCATCGTTGGAAAACAACGGAATTTATTATTTCATTTTATTTCTCGAGAGCAGTGCCAAAAATTAACGCGCAGTGTCCGTCGATGACAATTTTTGCAAATCAAAGACTCAACGTTTTCGGTTTCATAGATACTGCTTCCATCACACTGGGTCAGAGAGACCCGGTGTGATTTCTTACGCATTGGGTCTAAGAGACCCAGTCTGGTATTTTCCACACTGGGTCTGAGAGACCCAGTGAACTGTATGTCAAAGAAAAATTAAGGTCATTCCGGTTCATGAATAAAATATTTTTTGTTGGACTCCAACGATGCAAACTTCAATATCGCGAAACTTACTTGAGAAGAATCTGCGGCCATCGTCACTGTCGTCGGAATCATCATTGCTTTCAACTTTTTTGATTATTTCCAATTTTGGTATGAAAAGGAGAAGACAAATGAGAGCGATGAACTTGACAATCATCTTGAAGATGACGAGCTTGAGCAAAATCTTGGCGAGAGTGAAAGCGTTCAGCTTAAGGGCGAACGGCCAACTGAAATCGATCGATGGCATCAGCGATGAAAGTTGTTGAGAAGGACTCTGCATTGCGTAAGGTGCTCCGTACGAGGATGCAGGTGGAGGTCCGTAAGCTTAATAAATAACAAGAAAAATGTTAATGATTCCCGTCTGCATAAAGTACACCCAGCTTGCTCATTTACAATGCAAAATATCGACTAAAAATAAAAAACGAATCTTTTCTGATGGTGGATTAAAAAAATGATGAGAAAGTTTAATCACAAAAGAAAAATATGCTTCTCAGTCACAAACAGCTAAAGAAAATTCTCCAGCAGTCTTGCTGCAATGTCCTTTGGAAACAAAAAAAAGAGCGACTCATTGGACTTGTACCGAAAGCAAATAAGTTCTGGGGATATTGTACAACGGAAATATCTTGCCAGAGAAAAAATGGCGGATCATAAAACCTTGAAAGCCTTGAAAGAGAATTTCCAGAAGAGAGCGTATTGAATAATTGCGCAAAATGAGAATCGCGTTAAAACTCTGTGCATTTGCTTCCAGGATAAAGCCTCTAAGATATGAGCACAGAATAATTTATACACACGACGAATAAACGAGTAAACGATTCTTGAATGTTAAGTCTTCATCAAACCGCTGTATTCAGGAGTGGAAAAAAAAAAAACAAAAAATTGACAATGCCTCTATGTTGCAAAGATGGAAAATTTCCAAACACAATCATTCGATGTTTTACGCCGAAGGATATTTGCATTATGTATCAAAAAGTAAGTCAACTGAACTTAACACCTTAACTGATTTTAATCATCCTGAGGGATTTCTGTATGAAAATAATTAAAATGCTCCTGATACGAACAAGCAGTACTAGTCGAAAAAAAAAATAACAGAGTGTTATGAAAAACGACAAGAAACATTTAGGACACGCACAAGACTCGAAATTGCAAATGCCAATACGCTACCTCTCGCCTCACCTTGCTGGGGTATTCCTGCAGGAGGATAACCATTGTTGGGCGGTCCATAAGAATTATGTGGAACGGTTGGAGCTTTGTTGTAACTATTATAGGGTGCGCTGTAAATCTGGGTTTGCGGTGATGGCGAACCATACAAAAGTTGCGGCGATCCGTAAAATGCATTGTTGTCGTTGTGGTTGAAATTAACGGAGGACTGTATTGGCAACGAATAGGAATCACTGGGGGTTGGATAGAACGGTTCAGGCGTTGGTCCTCCGTAAGATATCCGAGCAATGTTTTTCGTGGTCGTTAAACGGTTATTGACTTCTTGAGGCAAACTGTAAGACGAACTTGATTCTTTGGGGCCGCCGTACTGTTCGTGCGGATGACGATAAACCGGACCCTCGCTGTAATCGCGTCTTATCAATTTCGGTATTTTGGGCTTCACGTCAGTGCTAATGATACCCTCCCGCGGATCTTTACTCGTCTGCGAGTGCTCGAACGCATCGAGATAACTGTCCCTCTCTGAAACTCTGACCCCTCGCCAATTTCGATCAGCCAAACTCGATTTCAGAGGAGTCGCAGTTTGCTTCTGAGGATACACAACCCTCGGAGCCTAAAAACATAATCCATATCGTTTTATAGCGAATGCGGAAAGCATATCCGGCAAGTATATATAAAACTCTACTACAAATTTCTGTTTGTGCCCTTTTCACGCAAAAAATACTGAACCAATCTTGATGAATCCTTCGCAGGAATGAAGTTCAAGAATCAGAATAGGTTTTACTCTCTATTGCGTTTCGATCATTTTTTTTTTTTTACCCGAACCAAAAAATCACATTTTTCGTCATATCAAAGTTCGTCACTTTCAAAGTTCACAAGCAACTAAAAAATGATAATAAATGAAAAATCGCTAATTACGAATTCAAGGAGAATTCGAAAACGAAGATAATGACCGATAGCTGGAGAGCCAGTTCGTAAAAAAAAAAAGTTATGGTGATTTTTGTAAAATCAAAGTTTGGAGATTTTTTAATTTTTTTCAAACTTTAAAGTTAAAATTTTCTTCAGTTTTCTATTATCCTCATCATCAGTCATATTGTGTTTCATCAACTTATACAGGACTCTTTGAAAATTCACGTGAAACATTTAACCAAGAGACGTTTATTTATAAAAACCCACCGACCTTGACGTTTTTTTCCTTATCGGACAAAGTTGGTTTTCGTTCAGAATATACAATCGCAACCTTCGACGTCCCGAGAATGATCGGTTGTTTATCGCTCTTGTCATTTATTGAGGATTTTGATCCTGAGTCTTTAGACTTTTCTTCGATAGTGTTGAGGTCCAAACCATCCGAATCTCCTCGTGGTTCCATGTCCAGAGTAGGCGGACTCGTAGATACTCCATTCTCTTTGTGATTGGTAGGAATACTCTGACCAACTTCCAATGAATTGCCGATGGTAGAAAACACGAGAATCACCAAAAATTTACAAAACAAATGTTTTCCAATAGGTGACCGCATTTTGCCCGAAATTCCTCGATCGTGCCTGAAAATATGAATTATTTTATCAGAAAACGTAATCGAGGTCAAAGAAATGAGAAACGAGTTTACAAAAGGAAATCGAATGAAGAGTAGTGCGATCGAGAAGACGCGAGGTGACTACAAAGTAATCAAGAGTATGTTTGCACTGGCATACTAAATGCCTCGAATCAACATGCCGCATATCAAGTGAATAACTGTCAACGCCCTTTTACAGGTCCGCGGGTATAGCTCGCTGCCCAGTCGTCGTCCCTCCGAGGCATTGATATATTTTTCTTCAATACCTCGTCTTTACATCATCACAATGAAGCACGATAACGAAATGTTTCTCGGGAAAGTGCAAACATCGATTTGAGGTTAAAATATTACGTGAACCACGTGGAGGAATTTACACACGACGTCAAAGATATAAAACGGTCATTTGAAAAAAAAAAATTCATTGAAATTTTAAATTGAGAATTAACCGGGGAACGATAACCTGGGCTCAAAAATGACTCCAGGCGACTTTAAATCCCGCGCCCTTTCGCCCTTCGTTCTCCCGTTTTTTGTCGTTTTACTGCATTTTCGACTAATTTTTTGACTTCTAACGAAATTACCCCAGGATCACGTGATCCTGCATTAATAAACGAAAAGAATGAGCCCAATTAAACCCTTTTCGTTGAATTTTACCGGAGATATGAATTTTTCAAATTTGGGGTCATTTATGACCCCAGGTTACCGGAATTGGTAAAAAAATTGAAGTTATCGTTTTATAGGGTTAATTACGCACATAAAAACCTTTTTAGCTGATACTGATAATCCCAAATTTGGCGATGATTCAGTTGAACACCGACACAGGAAAATCACACTGAGATTTTAGAGAAAACAATCATTAAAACTAAAAAGAAATTCCGAAAACTACAACACCACTGCCCGAAGCTCGAACAGTTTGGAAATAAAAAAAAATCGTGTCACCACTCGGGTTTTATATCGGGGTTCATTGGAGGGGCCCAGTGTCTTTTGTTTTAGTAGGTTACTGTTCCACTCACTCGTCTGCCAACCATGTGACGTTTCACCATTGTCACCCCTTCCACCTGAACAAAGGCCAAAAAACTAATTACGGAAGCTGAATAAATCCCTAAAAAACTGATTGTTTTATTTATCAACTAGCCAGGCCGGCAGGCTTCGCCTCGCAGCACAGTTGGCGCTAAAGTGTACGCCACCCAATATGAAAAGTTAAATTGTTTTTTCAAAATCTTCAAACTTTGATTTTACGAAAATCGTTACAACTTTTTTTTTTTACAAACTGGCACTCCGGCTGCGGGTCATTATTTTCGTTTTCTAATTATCTTTGAATTGGCAATTAGCGATTCTTTATTTACTATCATTTTTTAGTTGCTTGGGAACTTTGAAAGTTGAATATATGACGAAAAATTCGATTTTTTTTGGTTCGGGGTCCCAAAAAAAAAAATCAGAATGTAATTGAGTCTAAAACTTATTCTCATTCATGAGCTTCATTCCTGTGGAAGATTCTTTGAAATTGGTTCACTGGTATTTGCGTGAAAAGGACACAAATACAATTTTGTAGTGGAGTTTTTTTTATGTATTTAGAGATATAGAGATTCGGACGCTGAACTCGATCTACTTAAGCTGATTTTTGCAGTGAGACTGAGTACGAATTCGGCCGAGTATCGAGCTAAAAAAATAACTTGCAAAAATGGCATTTGATTGAAAGCTTTTGATTTTGAAAATGACGAAAACTAAACCTAGATTTTTCTTTTTCAAAATACATCCAAGGAGCTTGTCCACTCAACTTTTGCACCCACGGATGAGTTCAAGTTTGAGGTTTTTTAACCTCACGTTCCATCTTTGGAACATAGCGCGTCCAATCATCGGGGACAAGCGAAATAAATTTATAAGAATAATAAGAATCATCATACGGAATGCGAAAGTGTTGAGGACAAATCAACGTCTTTTAAGGCGCAGTCACATTATTATGTACTGTATGGTACGATAACGGGGCCTCCCGTATAAAATGTAGCATCGCGACATATACTTCTCAACGCAATGCTTTGATCCAGTGGCACACTTTATAACAAGTGACAATTGCCCACTGTTTGCTTGACTCTCGGCAAAGGGATTACGTGCCAGCAGAATACGATTTCGCGAACGTGTCAACAATCTCCATCGTTCGGGGACTAAAAAATTTGTCGGATTCGGAACGATTGATTGTAAATGAGAGACGTGAATTGCATTTAGTCTGAGTTCCGGGCAAATGCTTGTACAACTTTGCATACTTTGCGTACCTCGAAAATCGATTCGAATAAAATTAACTTTGTTTGGCGTCTCTAGGCTACCGAATCCCGCCAGGGATCACAGCACTACGGTATACGAAATTTCGTCCATTCCGAAGTCTCCTGTCAAACATTAGTTTCGCGTTCTAAAACCGGAAAAACTAAAATCATTATAAAGTATAAAGGTTTTTATTTATTGGGATATATATGATCAAAATCTCGTGGAAAAAATGACTCCGGCCAATGTGGAAACGAGGTACTATTAAATATCGAGAAATTCGTCAAACGAGACGATCACTTTTGCATTTTATTGATCATTTTCGACCCTAAAACGGTAACTCTATTTTTTGTTTACCTATTCCGATAAGCTGGGGTCAGAAATGACCCCAATTTTGAAAAATTCATATCTCCGGAAAAATTTAATGGAAAGGGCTCAGTTCTTTCGCTTTTTATCGTTTTACAGCATTTTTTACTAATTTTTTGAATTCAATCAAAATTGCTCCAAGCTCACGTGACCCTGCATTAAAAAACGGAAAGAATGAGCCAAACGTGAACCCTTTTCGTTTCATTTTACCGGACATATGAATTTTTTTAAATTGCGATCATTTATGACCCCAGGTTACCGGAATAGATAAAAAAAATAATAACGTTACACTTCTAGCCATGGATTTGTCCATTAGTTTTTCTTTCATCAAGGATTGACGACATTATGTTCGGAATTCAACTTATTCACACAATTTTCTGCGCACTAATATTTTTCTCGTACTCGCACACCAAAGATGGGTCAAGTTTGGAAACGTCAAACACTTGATCATCCTCAGCAACGATGTAATCGCCATGGCTTCGGGTATCTACGTGCTATTTTTCGATTTGACGACGAGAGAGGAAAGAATTGAAAAGTTTGATAATCGCGAGAGAGGAAAAGGCGCTTCGTGCTTAGCTGCTCATCCTGTAAGACTTGAATTTATCGAAAAACTATTTATAATGATTAGTGTAACAAGAACGTCAACGAGAAAAAATGAATGCATGATGCTTTATTTTTTAAAGGTTGTTCCCATGTTCGCCAGTGCAGAGAGACGTTTTTCACCGAAAATATATATTTTCACGTATCCTGGAATACGAAAAGTATCCAATTGCGTTTTGGAACCTGGCACCAATGGCTATTTGTCGTGCGTTTTCGCTGGCAGTGAATATCTCGTGAGCCTCACGAGTTTTCCACATTTTCGTATCATCGTTTGGTCATGGAGAACTGGAGAGAATCTGGCTTCCATTGATACCATTGTCACCGATAATTTTCAACGTATAACGTAAGTCCACCCACTCTTAGTACGAAGAGCTTCGAGTTAACAATTGTCCAGGGTTTTCATTGTCCACTTTTTTGGAGTCCTCGAATTCAAGGCGATAAACACCATATTCGTGAAAACAATAGATGCTCAAATCAACGCGAAAATTGGAAATATTGTTCCTCACAGAGGAAGCTTTGAGCATCCTGCATCTTGAGCATCTTGAGGAAGCAATTTGCATCGTTTTTTGTATTTGCATTTAAATTTTATAATCAGAAATACAGAGTTATCCACAATATCTTACAAAACTTGCAAAAATTCAAGCTGTTGGACGATTTTTCAAAAAACTCAGATTGTCGTAAAATTCGAAAAATTATTAAATTTAAACCGTTCAACCGATATTTCCCAAACTCAGTACCAACTTCCCTATTATGAAACTATATTTATAAAAAAAAAAAAATTAGTAAGAAATCTCAAAATTTGCGAAAGTTAAAGCACGTCACGCTTTTTTTGAAAATTTCAAAATACCGTAGAATTCTTATTTTTTTTTGCAATTCCGACAAAATTTGCAGCCAATGAGGAGCTTGTATAGATTTACATTTGTGCAAAACGGGAGCCCTGTAGCTCGAACCCTCGCTCGAACCGTTCTCAAGTTATGAACGTTCGAATTTTACAGTGCAAGAACATACACACACACACACATCGGGATATTTTTTCTTGATACGATTTTTCGATGTTTTGGGACATTTCAAGCACATTGACATTGGAAACTGGAAAAAAAAAATGTCCATCGTGACATAGCTTCCTCTATGAGGAAACAAAAATGGTCGTGCAAATATTGATTAATGAATGGCTTTTAAATTTAGATGCTCGCCATCGTCGCCCTACCAAATTTCACAGCTGGGTGAAATATCTGGCAATCTCGTAGTTCACGAAATAAGCGTGTGCTCGAGAATAGTAATGCTATTTCCCACGAATGGGAATTTAGCTCCAGCAGCCAACAGAGTCGTATGCACGTCGTGGTCATCCGACGGTTATTTATTCGAGTGCGACGTCAAGGGAAATGTCATCTTGAATTCCAATGATGGAAAAAGACGTCATCTCATCGTCCAAGGAGACGAATCTCAGGCGATGAATGACGAAAATGCCGCTTTGATCGAAACTTTCCGATCGGGCATTGTTGTCGTTGATCGAAAATCACAAATCACTGTGAGTTTTTGCGAGAGAATACGATCGTTCATTCTGCGATTAAAAAACTACGAATTTCAATAAATTTGCTTGCAAGTTTTACAGAAAACCAACGAGCTCCGAGAGTCGAGTGAAATCTGGAACTCCATGGAAATCCATATGGTCTATTCGAGCCAGTTCTCATCCCTTGTTCGTAGTTAGATCCTGCGAAAGTATTTTGTTCCATTGTGCTGGAGGAGAAATGTTGGAATTGAGCTTGAAAGATGAAGACGATTTGCCCAAAATAGAGACTCTCATTTGCCAAGGCTCGAAGTACAAGTTCCTCGCACTCATCAATCCACGAGGGGATCACGTCGTTGCGATCGACCAATTCAATCGACTGAACGTTCTTCAGTGTCTCACAGGGCAATGGGTCTCGAACTTATATTTGGAACCTTACGGATCTGGTAACGAAGAAATATTATAAGCTTTATCGCATACTAGCCGTGCCTGCGGGCTTCACCCCTAGCTTAATACGAAAAATTAGAATTTTTTTTTTTTCAAAATCTTCAAACTCTGACTTTACGAAAATCGCTATAACTTTTTTTTTTTACAAACTGCCACTCCAGCTACCGCTCATTATCTTCGTTCCCGATTTATCTTTCAATTGGTAATTAGTGATTTTCTATTTATTATCATTTTTTAGTTGATTGTGAAGTTTGAAAGTGGAAAATATGACGAAAAATGTGATTTTTTGGTTCGGCTTCCCGAAAAAAATGAATTATCGGAATGCAAATACAGCCTGAAATCTATTCTCATTCATGAGCTTCGTTCCTGTGAAAGATTCATCAAAATTGGTTCACTGGTTTTTGCATGAGAAGGGCACAGATACAATTTTGTAGTTTTATATAGAAAACTCTACAAAATTACAAAATTGTGTCAATTAATATGAATATTCGGACTCTGAAATTGTGTAGAACTTTTGTTGACTAATTTGATAATTTTTGATGTCCTGCATTGCGAATATAAATTTTATAGTAATTACATTGTTTCGATTAATTTTTGAATGACCTCGTTTGATTGCAGTAAATTGTGCCACGTCTCACTCGAGCTTGCCATTGATTGCGATCGGTACAACGATCGGAAAATTCGTGCTAGTCAATGTGCTTGAAATTTCACAACCATCAGTAATGAAAATGATTCATTTAGGGAGGGAAATATTAGAAATAATACGTTACTCTTGGAGCTCGAGTTTTCTCGGAGTTGTGGATTTCGATCGAGATCAATTGTTCCTCATCAGTAGTGAAGAAAAAGATGAATATTCACTCTTGGGTTTATTTAATTTTCCAATGAAAATATTGGATTTTTTGGTTTACGAAATCGAGAACGAATTAACGAAACTTGTGATACTAGCCATGACGAATAAATCTCGAAAAATAAGTCGAAATATCGTCGTCTATTCTCTTGATACTGCACAATTGGAAAAAGTCTGCCTCTGCGTCATAGAACTGACAAATGTTCTCGATTCCTTGGCTTATGGGCGAACGAGAAACGAAATAATAGTCGTGCCATACCTGACGAAGCAATTACACTTTTTGCAACTTTCGGTTGGTAAACGTTTCCCTCAAATCCATATTCGTGAATAAAAACCAAAGCGACATTATTGTTCAACTTTTCACAACAGGAAGATTTTCAAGAACTAACCTTGACCGAAGCTCTTGGCTCGAGCCATCAATTAAGAAATATTCGAATCAACTTGAGTGACAACTTCGTTTTAACCTGCAGCTACGATGGCTTAATAATTCTTAGGAACAAAACAAACGCTCAGCAAGTTGAAGCTATTTTTATGGCCCACCATAGAATAGACGGTGGAGCTAGAACGGCGATCATCTCTCCGGGCAACAATACGATTGTTTCCTTGGGAAGAAACGGTGACCTCGCCGCTACGAAAATTTGGTACGTAAAAAAATCATAAAGCCAAAACTTGGATATTAAAAATTTACCAAAGTGCTAAAATAATAATCTTGTGCTTTCTGCAGTCACTTGAGGGGCGTCGAGAAATTTCTTGACTTTGATGATTCGGCCTTGAGAACGAAACAATGGAAAATCGACTTCGAAGACGACTTGACGTGGATCGAACGAGATATCATGATGAGTCGTCAGCGAGAACGAGAAGAATGTGAAGCTGAACGTAATTCCATTCTCCAAGATTTTCCAAAGCTGCAGGAACGAGTAATTAGAAAATAAAAAATAAAAAAAATATAAAATTTTTCAATAATTTGTTGGGACCACGAATGATTAAAAGAATGAAAAGCCGTTTTCAAAATGAACCATTGTTTTTGGCAGTTAAAATCTCTTCTCGACGCGAACGAGAACGAATCCCCGATCACTCGCTTATCGATATCCGATTTCGACCTCGATCGTCATCAGCGAGCCCACAAAATACACGACAACATGGAAGCTGGAAAAAAACTTGTTGAAAAATTAGAACGTGAGATATTCCAAAGGAACGAAGTGTCGAAATATTTGAGGAAATTGTGCTGGGATTCCATGGCAGTCCCGGCCTGTAGTTTATTATCGATCGATAAGAAAATGAAGATCAATAATTTCGCGATGCCACGAATAACGCTGGAGGAAGAAAATCAACGAAAATGGGAGATTTTCACGATGAACTTTGACGCTTCCTACAGGGAGAAAAATAAGACACAAATTTTGACATCCGAAGAATTTTCTATCGTCGGAACAACGACCCACCAATTTTTACCCGAAACATTGGATCGATCGGTCAATCAGATAAGAAAATGTCCCAGTTTTTTCGAGGGTATTATCGCAAGCACAGACGTCAGAGATCGAGAGAAACAACTCAAAATTTACTTCAACGCGCTCTTCGAAAAAATGCAATCGGTTAAAAATCGTGAAATAACGATTGCAGCTGAACGTCTCGAAGAAATCGATTATTGTGTGAACGAGTTGAAAAACATGTTTAACCTCAGTCCGAGCAGAGATGAAAAGTTGTCACAGCCACTGTGGCACTATTCCGAAAAACCTGAAACCATAATGACCATCACCGAAGACGAAATATCGAATGGGGAAGCTGCTACATATTTGGAACGTGATAATCGTCTTGAAATTCTGATCAAACAGCGGGAAGAAAATTTGAGATTACATGACGACTTTCGAGAAAAAGCGTTGGAGACGATGATGGACGGTTTATTGGAAGTAAGGTCAGCACTTGGTCATGGTTTAAAAAAAAAAGTTGTCAATTAAAAGTAACTAATTGCTTCCTCAAGATTTAGCACGATGCTCAAATCTTACTCTATGAGGTTTTATTTTTTATTTTGCCTTCCTCATAGAGGCAGCTTTGAGCATCGTGCTAAATCTTGAGGAAGCAATTTGCAGCTTCCAATTTGCTACATTTTTGCAATTGGATACCAACCTGCTTATGATGATACTTTATTTATAAAAAAAATTAGTAATGAATCCTGAAATTTATGGAAGTTGGAGCGATGACGGACTTTTTTGAAAGTTTCAAAATATTGTAAAATTCGTATTTTCAAAAATAATTTCGAAAACTTTTCTAAACAGTGAAAAGAAAGTATATACAGACTTACGCAGAGAATGTTACAAAATTTGCAAAAATTGAAGCGGATTGACGATTTTTCAAAAAACTCAGATTTTTATAAAATTCGAAAAATCATGAAATTTAAACCGCTCAACCGGCATTCCCCAAATTCAGTACCAACTTTCCTATTATGATACTCCATTTATATAAAAAAAAATGAGTAACAAATCTCCACATTTGCATAGGTGACACCTTTTTTTTTGAAAATTTCAAAATGCCGTAGAATCCGGACTTTTATAGAAATTCCAACAAAATTTGCAGCGAATGCAGAGATTGTATAGACTAACATCTGTGCAAAAAGAGAACCCTGTAGCTCAAACCGTTCTCGAGTTATTAACGTTTGAATTTAACAGTGCGAGAACATACTCACGCACACACATCCGGACATTTTTTCGAGAAACAATTTTTCGATGTTTTGGGACATTTTGAGGACATTGACATTAAAAACTGGAAAAAAAAAAATGTTCACCGTCGCATAGCTTCCTCTATGAGGAAGCAAAAAAATATATAGTACTGAAACTAAATTCCGAAAAAAAAATAGACATTTTTTTCAAAATCTCAAATAAAAATTGAGCAAAAAAATCAGTCGAGCATCCGTTAAGATTTGATTTATCGTTATTCATCCTGGAAGATGGGAGAACGAAATAAAAAAAGATCCACCAAAACCTCTGTGTTTAACGACCAAAGATCCTTCGAACTACAACGAAGAAGAAATGGTCGAGATCGAGACGTACCGCATAAAGTGTGAAGAGCTGGAAAAGGAGAGAGAAAGATACAAAACTATTTTGCTGACCAAAATCGTCGACCTGGAAAGTAAGTTTTTTAGATATTTATTTATTTTTTTCCAGAGAAAGAAATTCCTTTCCAATAAATTTCAGAGTTTGACGTTAATTTGTGAATTTGAAATCAACAGAGGCATTGAGACAGGATTTTGAATGTTTCGATCGCAGACTCGAGATCTTTCGACTCGATCGGATGAAAATCGAGTCGGCTGTTTTGCAGGAGACACTCACGCGTCTCCGAGAGTCCCAGAGACATTTGCTCCGACGACGTGGAATAGAAACTTTGCATTTCGCTCACGAAGAATTGTCAGAGGCCATCAATGAATATCGAAGCACGACCGGTACTCTCATGAGCCTGGAAAATGTTTTGACCGAGACAAGAAATCGTTATGAAAATTTGTTAAAACGTGACAAAAGCCTAGACGCCAAATTTCGCGGAGATTTTCCAGATTTGAAGCAGCCGATGGTCGAGCATTTGTTACGACATTATCGAAAGCGACCCAAAAATGTACAATTAACGTGCACCTCGATCACTTTTCTCGCAGAGATCGGAAGATGTATTCTGAATTGCGAGCGATCGGAAATCTTGCCAAAAGATTGTTCAGACTTTCTTAGAGGCATGGACGGTCTGGATGCGATGCCAAATAACTTGCCCGTTCAAATCGACACGAACCATTGGAATATTTTGTGTAAACTCCGTCGAGCCAAAGTCGAATTGGAGATTAAGGTTGAGGGATAAAAATGTTTCCATATATTTATCTGCTCCGTGGTCACTCGGGGTCGGAGAGACCCTAGCCACGTTTAAACGCTCGCCGCGTTGCCAGAATCGTTCCGAACAACACATCAAAATTCAGGATATCAGTTCGAACCTTTCAGAATGAGAATATCATGCCAAAAAAATTTTATCCAATTTTTAAAATGGCAAAAAAGAATCAGCAAGGAGGCAATGTGCAAGAAAAAAATTTCTTCGGCCACCCCGAAGCACCGTTGGAGAGGATGCCAACCATCTCGGGCGCCAATAACTTCTACGAATTCTCGCTCAAAGATGCGCTTGGGGTCATTTTGACCCCTGGTGACCACGGACGGAAAAATGCTTAAAATCCACAGTAAATAACGAAATCATAATTATTTTTTGTTATTTTCGCAGCTAAGGATTTGTGCTGTTGATTTGGCTGAAGCCGAACAGACGTTCGTGTCACACCAAAGAGGCCACGCCATCATGGACAGCCAAGTCAACCATTTGAGAGAAATTTTAAAAGATCGAGAGCTTAAAAATCGAGAAATACTCCAAGATATGGAAATTCAACTAGTTTTGAAAATGGGACAAATAGAGTGCGAATTATACGGCGATCCTCGTGAATTAACCAACGCTGTTCTGGTACCATTTTCTATTATTGACAGTGCAAACACTGCCATTATTCGAGCTGGACGAAAAAAGCTCAACGCCATGAGACAAACAGTTTTGATTCGTCGTACAATTATTTGGCGAGAATGGTGACACAAATGTATGCAAATTACACTCAGCAGTATGCAAGAAGAACTCAAAGTATTGCAAGGTGTCAAAGTTACGAGAGAAATACAAATTTATCTGATGAACGAGCCTGCTGACATTAATCCTGCTGAAAAGAAAACTAAATTCTCCAACCGTGCACTCAATTATGCGACGAAAATGGTAAAGCTGCAATTTCAACAGTCTCTATATGTATAAAACTACAAAATTGTGTTTGTGCCCATTTCGCGCACGAACCACTGAACCAATTTTTATGAATCCTCCACAGGAATTTAGCTCATGAATCAGAATTACTTTCACGCTGTATTGCATGCCGATTTTTTTTTTTCTGAGGACCCGAACCAAAAAATTACATTTTTCGTCATTTTTTCCATTTTCGAAATTCACAACTAACTAAAAATGGCAATAACTAAAAAATCGCTAATTACCAATTCAAAGCTCATTCGACAACGAAGATGGTGAGCGGTAGCGAGAGTGCCATGCAGTTTGTGAAAAAAAAAGTTATATTGCAATTTTCGTAAATTCAAAGTTTAAAGATTTGATAAAAAAATTGTAACTTTTCACATTAAGGAAACTTTGATGAAAAGTTCGTATTAGCAAAAACCTCATTTTCAATGTGGATTTGGACCACCCTGTATAAAATCTCCCGCATTCAACGGTCATAGGAATAAACTGGATTTTCAATTTTGTCCCATCGAAATAAAAGCAAAATAACGTTTCGTGGATAAAACTTGTTTCAGAGTCTCGACAGAATTCTCGCAGAAGGAAGAAAACAATGTGAAGATAACGTTCGAAAAATAGCACTCTGGAGAGAACGAAACAAGAGGAGCTCAGATGCGTTGGAGAAGACGAAATTGACAAGTTTCAAAAGCTCCATGCTCGTTAACAGCGAAAATCGTGAAAGAGACACTAAATACCGACGAACAAAATTGAAAACAATAATGACCAGAAACAGACTAAAAAACAAAGTTAAAGAAAATTACGGTGAGTTGTTGGCGCTTCAGGCCCAGCTAGAGCTTTTAAGACTCAAAACTTATCCGACTCTCAGACTTAAAGGCAGACAGAAAGACATGGTAAAAAAATCCGATTAAAATAATGTTTCAACGGTGCTCCAGTTAATGACAGTACGAAAAATTAAACAAGAAGCTTCATAGATTTCTGAGCATGATTTTTCATAATTACCGACATGTTCACACCATCTGATGAATTTTCCAACGACGGACAATCGAGAAAGGAAAGAAATTCGCACTGAAACGACTTGGATTCTCTTTTTATAACTGCTAAGTGCAAAAACGTTATTGAAGCCACTTTTATCATTAATTGGGTTCATTGGGACAAAGTGCACATGATCGAGACGCCACAAAGGGAAAGAGATTGGGAGGCAAAAATGATTACAGCACATGCATTTTTCGAAACATTTTCCTCCAGCGAGCATTACGAAGTGCAATGTATAATTCGACAACGAAGATAATGCAAGGCTTTTCAATAAATGTCGTAACAATTTACAACGCTCGATGGGACGTATTTTCCAGTTTACCCCAACTGAATTCTTAGAACCAATGTGTCTCGTTGCATCTGGGAAGTCCCGGGCTTATCGCAATGCACAAGCGATCGACCTCGTAACCTGACTCTCTGATCTTATTCTTGATTGAATCGTACAGCACTCTCGAAAAATTGCATCCGGACTCTGTGGAAACGTAAAGAAAAGTGGAGAAGCGTAGAGTTCTCAAGAAACAAACGCGATGCTCAAATCTTCCTCTGTGAGGTACTATATTTGTAACTTTGGCTTCCTCGTTGAGGAAGCTTTGAGCACCGTGCTAAATCTTGAGGAATCAATTTGCAGCGTTTTTTAAGAAAATTTGCACTCATGCATCGATTTCTTACTTATTTTTTAAAAATGATTGCGAAAACTTTTCTAGAAAGTAAAGAGAACGACTTATACACAATATCTTACAAAATTTGCAAAAATTAAAGCGGTTGGACGATTTTTCGAAAAACACAAATTTTCGTGAAAATCGAAAGATCATAAAATTTAAACCGTTCAAACAATATTTCCCAAATTCAATACCAACCTTCCTATTATAATGCTCTATTTATTAAAAAAAAATTAGTCATAAATCTTAAAATTTGCGGAAGTTATAGCGGTGACACCCTTTTTTGGAAATTTCAAAATGCCGTAGATTTCGTATTTTTCTAGTAATTTCGACAAAATTCTCAGAGAATAAAGAGATTGTATGGATTTACATCTGTGCAAAACGGAAGCCCTGTACCTCGAACCGTTCTCAAGTTATAAACGTTTGAATTTTACATTGCAAGAACATACACACACACACACATCCGGACATTTTTTCCAGATATGATTTTTCGATGTTTTGGGACTTTTTAGGCACATTGATGGTAAAAACTGAAAAAAAAATTCACCGTCGCATAGCTTTCTCTATGAGGAAGCAGAAAGATTTATGGAAAATTTCGTTTCAGAATTGAACTCCCGAATGATTTTGTCAATCTCTCTTTCCTATCTATCTATCTATCTCTTTCTCTCCCTCTATATCAACGTCAATTTTCTTACTGAATTAACAACTCGTGGTACGTGCCTGCAATGGCTTAAGTACTCCATAATGTCTAATCGGCTGATTCAGATCGAAACGATACATAACATTGGACAAACAACTCGTGACCAGTGATCATAAAATAGAAACAAGGAAAGGAACTGAAAAAAATAATATTACGATTACGAGGAAGCATTTTTTCAGTGCCATTCTATTTGCACTATTAGCATCGAGATTTTATAGCATAATCTCATATTGTAAAGTTGTATGGTAATCATTATAGACGGTATAACAACAGTGACTATGTTTGATGATCAAGTTCAAACGAACATTACTGCAATAACGTCCAAGGTGACACGTCGCATATGACACAGACAACCTTGACAAGGCCATGCAATGAACTCTGTCTACGAATAACGTAATCCCCCAAATAGTGACGACACAAAAAGTTTGATGGTATGGATATTTTTTTATTATTTTTCTATCGTTGAATTTCTCTAAATTTCGATCGACGATATAAATAAAAAACATGCGTTCATCGTACCTCGAAAATTATGCGCTGACAATCCGATATATTTTTTTTTTTGGGACCTGAACCAAAAATCGAATTTTTCGTCATATTTTCCACTTTCAAAGATCACAAGCAACTAAAAAATGATAATAAATTTCAAAAATCGCTAATTACCAATTTAAAGATAATTCGAAAACGAAAATAATGAGCGCTAGCTAGAGTGTCAGTTGAAAAAAAAAAGTTACAATGATTTTCGTAAAATCAAAATAAAAAGATTTTGAAAACAATTTTTTAATTTTTCATATCAAGCTATAGCTTTACCCTTTAGCGCCAACTAGGTGGGCTATGGGGCGAAGTCCGCAGGCACGGCTAGTTTGGTTTAAATAGGTATAGGACTTTTGCTCATTTGCTCATTTGTGATGATTCGATATGATTCAGAATGTTAAACGAGTGAATAGAAACGAGAAAAATAAATTGCAGCTCTTTAAATTTTCATCGTAATTTACTGACTGAATTCCCCTTAATGAAATGAACGCTCTTTATGAATAGTGAATTAAAATTAACCAAGAACGAATTTGATTGGTTGGTGGGAGAAATGGACAAGCAAGAACGAGAGGGACATCGGGAACAAGAATTACGAGAATGACAGAATATTTTCCCTCTCCATGCGGCTCTTGGGCCTTTGAGAGAAAGAGCTTGTTGCACCTATATAAGAAGAGATCTTGCGGATACAATCTCGTACAACTCGACGATTCGTACTCTCATCTGCTCGAACAAAACGCTCTCAATAATTGCTTTCAACGACACTTGCTACGCGAGTGCCACATTTTTTTCTCTTTGAGTTTCAAGGTCGATCAAAAGATATACTTTTTTTTTGTGCACCATGTTCCGAGGACTCGTCCTTGTCGTCCTGGTGGCAACGTTCGCCAGGACTTGCATGGCCGATGAACCAACACCGACAGCTCCCGAATGTAAGAACTCTGAAAATAAATTATTTCTAATTATTCGTGATGCGAAAATCTTTTCCAAGTTTTGAAAAAAGCATCGTTTGGTTTTTGGATTTGAAGTTGTTCGCTTGCCATGGATCCTATTTTTTTNTTTTTTTTTTTTCAAAAAAACGTTCTGGAAAAAGTTTTTTTTTGAGGACGTGGTATGCAAATTTTTCCATCGATAGAATTCCTTGAAATTTGCACCACACAAAGGGAATAGTGACATGAAATAGCTCATGCAATTTGAAGAGATTTTCACCAATTATGAAAATCACAATTTTCAGTAGTTTCTCGTAAGAGCGTGTGTTGAAAGTTTCAATTTTCAAATTTAAATATTTCGATTTGTAAATGGTGAAGCCTCTTAAAACTTTGCATACACTTTTATATAACATCGAAGAAGCTTTATTGAGTTTTTCAAAAAAATAGCTCGCGAAATTTTTTCGAAATTTTGTTTATTATAAATACAGATTTCCTTGGACCCTCTTGGATTTAGAGTATGTTGTTCTTTAGTCAATTTTTAAAAACTTCTGTTAGTGAACTAAGGTTTGCATTTTGTATGCAAGAAAAACTGGAAAGAAAATTTTTGATTTGACCGTTGCCATACAACGTCCTGAAATAGAATGAAAAATAAACGTTGCAATGTCGAGAACCCTTTCCAAAGTAGTCGAAAACTGGACAAGGTCAAGTGCATCGAATTAAATTAACGAAAGATATAGAAACGTGACTGGTTTTCCAATGTCAATTGAGTGCTCACAGCGTTCAGGTTTGATCCTCGTGAGCGAACAACTTTTCAAGTTCAAGGTGTTGATGAATATTGATTAAGAATCGATGGAATGTATTCTAACGTTCATTTTCCTTTGTGCTAAAGTTAAAATATGCGTACCCGAGATATATTGGAAGGACTGTTTGAAAATGATGGAAGATTCGAAAGCGAAAGGTATGCCAATATCCTGCGTTTCGGGTCGTGACAGATTCGAGTGCATTGACAAAGTTGGCAAAAAAGAAGCTGATATCGTCGCTGTTGATCCTGAAGACATGTATCTCGCTGCTAAGAGCGAACTTGCCGATCAAGCAGGCTTCAACATTGTCGAACAGGTACAGATGCTTACAAACGCTTTGCAAATTTGCAAATTTCATCTTGTAGCGTTTTTAATAAAATTTACACTCATTTATCGATTTTTTACTGTTTTTCAAAATAATTTCAACAAATTTTCTATAAAGTGAAGAGAATATACAGACTTACACACAATATCTTACGAAATTTGCAAAAATTAAAGCGGTTCGACGATTTTTCAAAAAACTCACATTTTCGCAAAATTCGAAAAATCGTGAAATTTAAACTGTTCAACCGATATTTCCCAAATTCAATACCAACCTTCCTATTGTGATACTCTAGTTATAAAAAAAAATTGCTGAGAAACCTTGAAATTTGCGGACGTTAGAGCATTGACACACTTTTTTGTAAATTTCAAAATGCCATACAATTCGTATTTTTCTAGCAATTCCAACAAAATTTTTAGATAATGAAGAGCTTGTATAGATTAACATCTGTGCAAAGCGGGAACCCTGTAGCTCAAACCGTTCTCGAGTAATAAATGTTTGAAATTTACAGTACCAGAACATACACACACACATCCGGACATTTTTTCTAGTTAAACACATACATTGACGTTGAAAACCGGAAAAAAAAATTTCACTGTCATTTAGCTTCCTCTATGAGGAAGCAAAAAAAACAATTCAAGGAACGAAGAAAGTAATTAATAATTGGAGTAATGATTCCGATTTCCTCTCACGAAATTTGTTGAAAAAAAGTTAATTCACTCGTGGCGTTAGTCACAATGGAATACCATCCTTTGTCAAATTAAAGTTTTCAAAAAACTATTTAAAAAAATAGAAGAACAAAATGCTACTTCGCTACCATAAACTTAGTGAGAAATTTATGGTAGCTTTGGAAACTTTTTTTTCCAATACGATTGGAAAAAAAACGAAAGAACGACAAAATTTAGTAGCAACGCTAATAAGATAAAAAAATAAAAACAGGTTCGCACAAAGGAAGAGCCCGATGCAGTGTATCGATACGAAGCGGTTGCGGTGATTCACAAGGACTTGGAAATCAACGATGTTCAAAGTCTTCGAGGCCTTAAATCTTGTCATACCGGTGTTGGTCGTAACGTTGGCTACAAGATCCCCATAACTAAGCTCACAGAAATGGGTGTTCTTGCCAATATAAACGATCCTGAATATTCAGCCCGTGAAAATGAGATTCGAGCTCTCAGCACTCTGTTCGACAAAGGATGTCTCGTTGGCACTTGGTCACCAGACCCAGCGATCAATCAAAGGCTCAGTAAGGATCAAACTAAAACTTTTCACCAATTTCAACGATTTTTAATTGACATTTCAGTTTTTATCGATGCAAAGAATAAGGGAGTCAGAGCTTTGAAATGAAATTTGAATCCAGCTTTCTGCTTTCTTTTTATTCTCAAATAAATTTTCCAGACAATTGTGGATCTTGAGGTAGTACTGTGGGTTCTAGAATTAGTGTTCAGAATTTAATAAAATTTTGTATATTAATAGATTCTTATTATAAAAGGATCCAATTATAATTTCAACAGGCTACAGAATCAGAAAAAAGATATCCTCATTGGTAATTTCATACATTTTACATTGAGTTTATGAGAAATCTCAATTTTCATTGTACTTTACAATGAATTCTTATCAATTCTGAGGAGAAATTACAGTTTTCATAGTAAATTACAATGAAACGTATGAAATCGATGTTAAATTCATGCAATTACGAATAGGAATATCTTTTTTTTGGTTCTGTGTAGCCTTTTGAAAATTTGACTGGATCTTTTTCTTATCATGATCCTCTACTGTATCAAATTTTGTCAAATTCCGAACGGTACTTCGTCTTCATACATTTAACATTGAGTTTTATGATAAATCTCAGTTTTCATTGTATTTTACGATAAATTCTTATAAATTCTCAGGTGAAATCACGATTTTCATTGTAAATACAATGAAATGTATGAAATCGATGTTAAATTCATGCAATTACCGATGGGAATATTTTTTTTCTGGGTCTCCGTAGCCTTTTGAAAATTCGACTAGACCTTTTTTTTGTCATGATCCACTGCTGTATCAAATTTTATTAAATTCCGAACGGTTCTTCGTCTTCATACATTTAACATTGAGTTTTATGATAAATTTCAGTTTTCATTGTATTTTACGATGAATTCTTATAAATTCTCAGGTGAAATCACGATTTTCATTGTAAATACAATGAAATGTATGAAATCGATGTTAAATTCATGCAATTACCGATGGGAATATTTTTTTTCTGGGTCTCCGTAGCCTTTTGAAAATTCGACTGGACCTTTTTCTCATCATAATCCACTGCTGTATCAAATTTTATCAAATTCTGAACGGTATTTTGAAAATCGACAGTACTACCTTAAATGTATTTGTCAAAACGTTGGACTTTATTTGTCGTTTCGCAGAGGAAACCTACAGCAACATGTGCGCACTCTGTGAAAAACCGAGTGTTTGTGATTACCCTGACAATTATTCCGGTTACGAGGGTGCCTTGAGATGTTTAGCACATAACGGTGGTCAAGTCGCCTGGACGAAAGTCATTTATGTAAAGAGATTCTTCGGTCTGCCTGTTGGCGTGACGCCGGCAGTCCCCACCAAAGAAGACCCCAGCAATTTCAATTATTTCTGTCCTGATGGTACCAAAGTACCCATCGATGCAACCACCAAGCCTTGCACCTGGGCTGCCAGACCCTGGCAGGGATACATGACCAATGGCCAAGTGAAAAACGTCGACGCCGTCCAGAAGGTAAATATGGTGGGAGTTGCAATTTCATTTAAAATGTCTGGGAAAGAAGAAATAACTGCGAATTCAACGTCGACTGCTCTTTGGAAGAAAATCTCAAAAAGTATCGAAAAAATCGATTGTGTTAAATAAAATTGTTTGGTCGTTCAGGAATTGACTGATTTGGGTGCCCTTGGTGAGAAGGAAAATGCTCCATGGTGGAAAGACATAATGTTATTGGACGAGAAAACAAAGGCGGTTTCCGCACCTGCCGTAAACCCTCAAGAGCACTTGGAACAAGCCAAGTACTTGGACGTAATCGAAAGGAATTCAGGAGCACCGGAAAGAAACGCACGTTGGTGCGTCTCCAGTCCTAACGCATTTGCCAAGTGTCAAGCTCTCGCCAAAGCTGCTCATTCCAGAGACGTCAGGCCCCGAATCGAATGCATTTTGGAAACGAGTGACGACGACTGTTTGACCGCCGTTCGCAACGAAGCAGCAGATCTCGTCGTACTTGATGGCAATCTGGTGAAAAACGCGACGAATAATTTCAATGTCAAGCCCATTATCTCTGAAGACTACGGCAAAGGAACTACGAAAATGGGCGAACGACCTGCTGTCGCTGTCATCAAGAAGGACAGCTCGATCAAAAAATTGGGTAAGGAAAAATATTGCTGTGATGTAAAGAGTTTGTAGAGACAAGCGAAAAAAAAGGTGCAAATTTCAATTTGCAGCGATTTTTGTATTTGCATTTAAAAGCGAAAAAAAGGTGCAAATTTCAATTTGCAGCGTTTTTTGCTTGTCTCTAGAAACTTGTGTTGAAACACAATATCATAATTCGAAAAAATTAGAACATTTAGACGATTTAAAAAAAAACTCAGATTTTCATAAAATTCAAAAAATCATTAAATTTCAACCGTTCAACCGATATTTCCTAAATTCAATACCTTCCTATTACGATACTCTATTCATATTTAAAAAAATCGTAATAAATTTTAAAATTTGCGAAAGTTAGAGCGTCGACGAGCTTTTTTTGAAAATTTGAAAAATCGAGAAGCATAAAATTCGGACAAATTCAACGCATTTTTGGAAGGAATTATTAATGAGAAAAATTGTTGGCCAAATTTTTAATGAGCTGCTGACGAAGAAGAGAAAGACGAAGAATTGTCGCGGCCGCCAATTTTTCAAATAATTTCAATAATATTTCCATTTATTTCAAGACGATCTCCGTGGCAAAAAGTCTTGTCACAGTCAATACGGTACCAATTTCGCTGGATGGATGGCTCCCCTCAAAGTATTGAAGAAAGCGAATCTCGTCAAATCGAGCGATGAAATGATGGAGTTTTTCGGTGGCTCCTGCGCTCCCGAGGCTCCAATTGGATCAAAGCTCTGTCAACAGTGTGCAGGAAATCTCGAATCCAAAGACGAGAAGGTCATCGAAGCAACAAAGTGCAAAACGGACGAAGGCGAATCTTACGCCGGAGGCAAAGGAGCTCTGAAGTATACACACGTTTCTGACATTTCCTTTTCCCTCGTCCAGCCAACACAAATTTCTGATCGAATCGTTTGGTATTTTTCCAGGTGCCTTATCGCCGACAAAGGAGATGTTGCGTTCATGCCCCTTACAGACCTCATCCAAGCGAGTAAGTAACAAACACACGAAAAACAACCAAGAGAGTTTGCAACTTTGTCAACCAAGAAGAACGGGAGGCGAATATTTTTTAAAAACTCCGAATTTTCGATTCTCATGAAAGTCTAAGAAAAAAAACTATTTTTTTCAACATTTTTATCTGCGAAATTGTTCGGCCTCAAGCGACTTTAAATGCCGCGACCTTTCTCCCTTCGTTTTCCCGTTTTTCATCGTTCTACCGAATTTTCGGTCAATTTTTTCACTTCAAACAAAATTGCCCCGGTTCACGTGATTCTGCATTGAAAAACGAAAAGAATGAGCCCAAGTTGAACCCTATTCGTTGAATTCTATCGAAGATATGAATTTTTCAAAATTGGGGTCATTTTGACCCCAGATTACCGGAATAGGTAAAACAAAAAAAATAAGATTACCGTTCTAGGATTAACAGAACGTTCCTTTCCAGGTGAAACGACCGATGGCTCGATCAAGACTTCAGACTTCATGCTCCTTTGTCCCGATGGAACAACCACCTCGGTTGACGAATGGTCCAAGTGTAATTTCGGGCTCGAACCACCTCGCGTCATCGTAAGTTCAGCTACGAAGAGTCCAGGTGCTCTGGAGGAATTGACTCACGGTGTGTTGGCTGCGAGCTCGCTTTATTCCAAGAGACCAGATCTTTTGCACGTCTTTGGAGTTTGGGGCGGTCAACGAAACGTTTTGTTCAAGGTCAGTATTTCTTTTTCATCTTACGACGAAAGTGAACAACTTTCTTTTCGAGCATCCTTCAAAATGATACGAAAACTTTGGCCCGATACTGGCCAAATGGAAAATTCATTGTTGTTGAATTTTTATTTTTCTTCAATGTTTCAAGGACGATGCCAAGAGTCTGATGTCCATCAGTACCGAATGGGACCACTGGGACGATTGGGAAACGACGGAGAAAGAATATAGATTGTAATCACTTCAGGTTAAAAAATTATTTCAACAAGTTTCGATGTGTCTAGTTCGTAAGTTTGTCGAGCAATGAAAAATGCACTGTAAACCTTTGATACCCTTGAAAATAAAGATTTTTCTCATCAGACGAAAAATCCGCATTCGTTCAACTTTGCAGCGACCTAAAAATTATTTTTTTTCTGTTAAAAACTGAAATAACGACAAAAATACCAAGCGGACTTAGCAGACGATGAAAAAAAGTGTTTATTATAAAATGCTACATAAATTAACAATCAGAAAATATAAAATATACCAATAAGAAAAAACAACTGACTTTAATTCATATTTTCGAATAAGTACTCTTTCAGTAATTTTTCATAATCAATCATTTTCGTAACAGTATAAAATAATGAGCACGAGTTTGCAACTTTTTCAACGATTGAAAAACGTTACTCTTCATTGAGATACGCCTTGACTTTGGTCCCAAGGAAATGAGAAATTCTTCCGTACCTCGAACGAGTGTATTTTTTAAACACGATTTCGGTGTCGCTGTGACGCTTCTGAGACTCGAAAGTCTTTCTTATCAACAACAGTCTCACTGTGTCGATCGTTCCATCCGAGAAACTGCAATTTTAATAGAAAATTAAGTCCCTTCGCTTTTTGGCGTAGAAGAAAAAAATGATTTTTCAACGACTCGTCCTGCGAGGACGTTTTCGGTGGGAAACCAAAAGAAACTGCGTCTTTTTGATAATTAGGTTATTCACGAATCATAGCATCGTTATTCCAAAATGAAATATTTTCGAACAACGAAATTATTGCCAGCCGGATGGACGTAAGAGAATTTTAGTGACCTCGATCACGAACAGTCAACATTTTCCAAAATAATAGTGACAAAAAAAATTTTATGCTTCAACTTTCAATGAAAATTATGCACGCGATTCGTAGATGCAACAGAAACGTTAGCACCAAATTTCAAATGCTCTGTTCAAGGGATTTTCAAAAGGAAGAGCAATTTCTTTTTTCTGGAGCAAAACTGCTGACGTTCAGTTTTTTTGACGTTTTTAGTTTTTTGGTGTAATAGAAAAATCACCGTTTCCGTGGGAAAGGAAACGGGAAAGCCGGATGTTTCTTGCGATTGAATTTAGTCGTGGCCCCTCTATTTATGGATCATGTTCACGTACATTCGATAAAACGCAATAACAACATCATTTCGCAGCAAAGGATTTACCTATTTTTCATGCGAGGAGCCCTCCAAACGCTCCAATCTGGTTCAACCAGTTCATGGGGGTTTTCCATGGTAAAATAAAGAGCAGCTTCTGCGGCAGCAGCTGCCAAAAGGACGACGGAAATTTTCATCATTTCTTCATCGAACAATGCGACATCGATCTGGAAATTCGTGCAGCACTCTTTATAAAAATTCCCATCCCTTGACGTTCGATGACGATTGCAATATTTTGTGCTAAATATAAAAAATGTTTCGTTACCATGTAAGAACCGCAGCAATAAGCACGATAAATTTGGGACGAATCGAGAAATTGCGAATGAAAGCATGTCGTGATGTTGTAACACATGATGGAGAATGGATCAGGAAAGACGATATTGAAATTCAAAGTTTGGAGGATATCGATTTCGCATTTCAACAACAAATCGACTTTTCCTTCGTAAAGATCCTTGGCGAACGATATCATTCTCTCTGCCTGCTCATGAATAATTAGAGTTAAGAATAAAATTATTGAAACAATTAATTGAATATTTAAAAAATGTTTTGTCCTTCGCATCAAGGCAACTAATTTTTCCTGACCGAGGGAATGTTGTAGACGATGACTTCTCTCTTGAGGGCAATCCACATCGCAGCCAAAGCGATTAATTGGAAATCCTTGACGTCTACGATTTTTGCATCGAGAACGGTATCGAATAATTTGACCGTTTGGTAAAGAAAGAACGATGGTAAAAACAAGTGGCTCTGTGACAAAAAAAAAATGGATTTATTTACCCATGTTTACTGCAATTTATCGAATCGATCACCGATTTGACCCTAGAACGGTAACCTGGGGTCGAAAACGACCCCCAGGCGACGTTAATCCTAAAACGGTACCCTGATTTTTTTTTTTACCTATTCTGCTAACCTGGGGTCGTGAATGACCGCAATTTTGAAAAATTCATATTTCCGGTAAGATTCAACGAAAAATTTTACCGGAGATATGAATATTTCAAAATTAGGGTCAATATGACCCCAGGTTGTCGGAATAAGGTAACAAAAAAAAATGGCTACCGTTCTTGGGTTATAATCAGCACGCTGGAAACGTCGATCTCAAAAATTCCATTCCCCTGACTCGCCAATAAATAGAAAAATAAAAAAAAATTTAAAAACTCTTACGTTCAATCGAGTGAGAAATTTCACAATGATTTTTCTCTGCTCAACCGTAATATTTTGTCGACGAAGATTTTTTGAAAGTTTCGAAACTTGCATTTCTTTTTCCATCTCCTGCTCAATGAAACATTCGTCGTACGGGAGATCGTACTCTGGATCTCGAGAGACAGATCCACTCGCGAGTACCGGTCTCTCAGATTTAATTAATAAACGATCTCGATACAGGAGTTTGACCTGTCGATTAAAGAGAATTTTCATAACCTTTCCACTCGTTTTCCCTTGCCAATCAGAAGCGAAATAGTTTTAGAATTTCTCCAAACTTCTGTTCCACAATTTAGCGATTTTTTCGCGTCAGGGAGCGGGAAAATTTAAACCGCAAACTCGAACGAAAATGCAACGTGTCAATAAATTTAAAAAATGCACTTTTTTGTCAATTGTTTACCTTTTTAGTCGGTGGTGGCAATGCAGGAACATCGTTGGGTGTAACACGCGCCGAAAATTTATCGCTGCATTCCGGCAATTTGATTCTATCCAATCGTTTATCGACAACTCGGTGGGACATATGAGAATCGATTTTTTTGGCATCGTTAATTTTCAATTGATTTTCCACGGTGGCATCGGATTCCTCGGTTGCTGTTTCTCTGCCAACGATGCGATCGACCGGGTCGCTGTAAATTCGAAATCGTGGTTTTTGGAAAGTGTCGCTGTCCCGAATGCCAGCACGTTTTTTCGGCACGAAGTGTTTGTTCCTTTCGGAATCGTTTTGACTGTCCGAAACTTTTCGTTTTTTAATGGCGCCTGTTGAGGTTGCGTTTTGTGGATCGTGGTTGGGGTTCGTGCGGCTGGTTCGTACGGTTGACAACTCTTCGGAATGGACTTGTATCTGCTTGACGATGTTGGTCGTGGATTCCGACTGTTTAACAAAACGATTTTCTTTGTCCTTCCCATAATGGACAACGTTCAACTCTCTCGTTGTCATTGTAACATTTTCTGTTAAACGAATTATTTTTTTAATGCTACTTTTCGTGGTCGACGAATCATTTGCGGCGGAATTAAAATCTCGAGACATCGTGACACGATTTGTTTTTATTTTATTTTTTTATTTCAATATTAAATTATTTATTATTAATAACGTTTCGTCGATCAACAACGAAATTTTTTATCAATAATGTTCAACGAGTTCGAGTATCAATGCTTTTCGAATAAAATTTTCATCAGTCCGTCGAATGCCAGCGATCAGGACTGCTCGGAACACTAATAAATCGACGTGGAATGGAATCAACTCGATATAAACACAACCGTTCGCCTTGGACGATAACAATACAATAATCACTTGGGAGCTACGTGCTCTCTTTGTTTGTACAGAGCAACGAGCTACGTTCGAGTCACATACGAAAATGAGGAAAATCCTGTGGAGAGAATAACCGAAAATTCGGAATATATTGTCGAAGCAATCGATCTTCTGTATCGAAATCTCGGTCGCACGTAAAATGGGGCCACAAAAAATTACAACCTTGACAAATTGATTGGAACTCCGTTGTGAGTTTTTAGACTGATTGTTGGCAAGAGATTCGATTTCCGAAACCTTTTCTTCTTGATTGAAATTTTTTTTTTCTGTATCGTCACTATGTGCTCGCTACCGAGGGCTAGGAAACTAAAAAAAGCTCCTAATAGTATGACTGTGATGAGAGGCACGACGTCTTCTATCTCGACCGTCGTCCAACCGCTGTCCTTCTGCATTAAACAAACGTTTTTGACGAAAACATTATTTGGTACTTCGAGTGCACACCTCTTGAGTGCATATTGGGTCAATCTGACCCGAGGCATTTTTCAATCGTTGTATTCCGGTGTTTTGTGATCCTGATTATTTAATAATTTACTAAAATTTATTTATCAAAATTTTTTGCAAAATCTTCGAACTTTGATTTTACGAAAATCACAACAACTTTTTTTTTTTTACAAACTGGCACCCCAGCTACCGCTCATTATCGTCGTTTATTATAATTTCCAATTGCTTGTGAACTTTGAATGTGGAAAAAATGACGAAAAATGTTATTTTTGATTCAGGTTCCCAAAAAAAAAAAAAAAATCGGAATACAGCCTGAAACCTATTCTGATGCATGAACTTGATTCCTGTGAAAGATTCATCAAAATTGGTTCAGTGGTTTTTGCATGAAAAGGGCACAAACATTCGTTGCCGTTGAATGCCAAAGATTTGGTGACAGGAAATTGTTATTGGGGTCAAAACGACCCAGTATGCACTCGAAGAGTCAAATTTAGCAAATATCTCAACAAGATTTTGTTGTTCTTCGACAATTTGGACTTACGTTGCTATTCGTAATCATCCATTCGGAATGTAACAATCGCTGGAGGATTCCACTGTCACGAATCAACAATATGCTGCGTACCAAGAGAATAAATTGGTTCTATCCATCATGTGATTTTCATCGATGTAGAAAGAGCGTGAAGGTGTGCACGATGAAAAGTAACGAACTTACTTGCTATCGATAATTCCTTTGTACGGACTCTGCGGTCCTACGGCCATGGCGATCGAGGATTGCGTTATCGTGTCTAGAGGTTCGAGTCTGCAACTAACTTCGGGTTGCAATTGTGACACGACGTTGTCCAAAGTCATGAAAGCGTATTTTTCTTCCTCGCAAACTTTTTTCAATCCATCCAAATAGGTTCCTGGCAATTCCACCTCTTTAGTCAGCACATCTTCGAACAGTACTTTAAGGACATGGTCCGTGGTGTTCTGTCATCAATTTGAACAAATATAAACATTGTGACAGATCGAATTAATCGACGTGACAGTTTCAAAACGTCGAACTATGCTCCGTTGTCATTGAGCCTAATTTTCAGCCTTGCAACTACGTATATGACCCCTTGACAGATAACATTCATAAATATTGACAGATTGTTGCACAGAGCAATGGTAAAGAAGTTTTCTCAGTACCTGAAAAAAACTGTAGTCTGCAGAGTCTCCGACTACACCAAATCTGTAAGTGCCGTCTCGCAAAAGGCCTTCCATCGTCGTAAATGGCATCACGAAAGTTTTTGTTGCTAACGAACTTATGAGAGCGGCCGAATAAGCAGCCAGGACAACAACGCCCGTCAGATGTATCACGAGCTGAATAATTCGAATCGGATCCAACAGAGATTGTTCCATTCCTATTGGACGCGTCAAAATATGGATTTTGAAAAAGTCGACGAGCTGGCTATTTAAAAAGTGCGTCGAAGAACGAAATGAAGATTTTTTCGATCATTAGCAGCAAGTTAATTAGAGAACGAGTGAAAGTTAATTAACTTGTTAACGTGAAATAATTCAATGAATTTTCTTTTCCACATCGATAAATAATGTCGAATTGATCAATTATTCGTTTCTGGGCGATTAAACCGTTTAAATTCGAACAAATTACTGTGAATTGATGTCTATACAAAACTGTGTTTGTGCCCCTTTCACGCAAAAACTACTGAACCAATTTTAATGAATCTTTCACAGGAATGAAGCACGTGAATCAGAAAAGGTTCGAGGCTTTATTCAATTCTGATAGTTTTTTTTTTCTTTTTTGGAACCCGAACCAAGAAATCACATTTTTCGTCATATTTCCATTTTCGAAATTTACAAGTAACTAAAAATTGACAAGAAATAAAAAATCGCTGATTATTAATTCAAAGATAATTCGAAAGCGAAGATCATGAGCGGTAGCTGGAAGGCCAGTTCGTAAAAATGAAAAAAGTTTCAGCGATTTTCGTAAAATCAAAGTTTGAAGATTTTGAAAAAAAAAAATTTTATTTTCATATTCAGCTAGCTGTACCCTTTAGCGCCAACTAGGCGTGCTGCGCGGCGAAGCCCGCGGGCACGGCTAGTAAATGATATACCTTGACTGCAAAAAGCTCCGAACACTTCGAGAAATATATCCGGAAAACTGGAGCTTGAATTATTGACGTCTTTCATATTTTCCGATATCAGCGGTACGATCGACTTTACGAAAGATATCGTGACGCTCGTAACGACCATCACGACGCCAATGGAACTCCAAATCCCCCAAGTGAATGGAGCAACGTACGCCTTCCATTTGAGTGGCGACGATGAAGGTCTTTTTATGAACGTACGGCACCTTGTAATAATTATTCTTTTTAATTATATGAATTAGAACAAAAAATCCCATGTGGTCGAATTTTCTTCACTAATAACTTGTGGAAATTCTAGCTCAAAGTTTCGCATAGGGTCATTTTGACCCCTGGTGACCACACAGGCCTGATCGAATATTTAGCAATATCCATCGGAATTCTATTCGAGAAAACTCGATTGTGTCATTCTTTTGAATTGATTAGACGTCACTACTTTGTCGTATAAACTGGAGTCGTGAATTCTATCGCTTCCAGTCGATCGCGAGTCATCATGAGTTCGGCAGCCACTACGTCAACTTCATCTCCGATTAACATGCCTATAGTTCCGGTCCAGGTGCCATTGCCTAACCGGTGACCCCATGACGAAGATTCAAAGTACGTTAAACTGGAAAAAATATTTTCAAAGTTCAATCTTTCAACCTAAAGAAAATATTTATTAAGGCGTTTCGTAACCGGCGATGCAATATTGCCATGCTGAACCATGGTAAGGAAATTTGATCACGACAATACAACATTGCCATGTTAAAAACTTAAAAAATGTCAAAAAGATAAGAATTTAACAAAATTTGTTGAATGTATTCTTTAAAAACATTTATGGTAATAGAAATTTTTCAAGATTTTTCCACCACGTAGTACTCGAGTTGTAAAGAATGTTATCACCAAATTTTATCAGAATCTGATTGTTTTCATTTCGTTACCTTCCAAAAAACATACAAATTCTCAAAATAATTAGAATTTAATAAAATTTTGGGAATAAATTCTTATACATGGAAGTGCAAATTTTTGGAAAAAATTTCTTCTAACCAGTTCTCGAGTAATTTAACATTGAAGTTCACATGTATAAGCATAGCGTTTTCCTGGCATAAGAATTCTGCTTTAATGCTGAATTACTTGATACGTAGGCAGGTGAAAAATTTGAAAAAAATTGTCTTTTCGCACTTGATGTCGAAGAACGTTATCACCAAATTTTGTCAATTATGTGTAGATTTTTCTACCGAAACTCCTTAACTAAGTCGTTAAAAAATACAAAGAAATTTATCGCTCGATAATGACGAAGGATAGAAAAATGAGAAATTGGGTGCCCTGTGATGAGAAACTAAAAGAAAAGAGTAATAGCGAATGAACAGCTGTCGAGGGACGGCGCAGTCAATTGTTTCCTTATGGCAATGACAGGATTCGAAAAGAAATAAATTTATCGTCAAAATTACAGTTTTTAATATTATGAGTATGACGTGATTTGTAAATATTGTCAAACTATGCACATTTTGGATCCCAACGCTTTGATGTTTATTCACAAAAATCATCGATGTCAAAATAGCTGAAAATTATTGAAATTTTCCATCGCGTATATTTTTTTTCCTGATACATAAATAATTATTTACAATGGAGACAATTTGTTAAGTGTAATCGAAATTTGGAATGACGATGTTACGCGGAATTTCGCAACGTGCTATCAGGAGTATCCATCGTGATGGGATTTTACATAGAGTCAAAAGATCGTACTCGGAAAGACGCAGACGTAAAGGGGACGGTACGAAGACTGATATTTTTGAGGAAAGATCAGCAGCGAGCCAGGAAGAATATTTCCGCAAGGAAACTGCGAGGCAGTTGAAAAAAATCAAGGAAAAACAGAAACAACTAGGAGAAGAATTGAAGAAACGGTTGGAAGATCAAAGCAAGGACGAAAGTTTGGATGGACTTGATAAAAAAAAACGACCCCCGTAGGGACAGGAGAAATGATTATTTTACGGTATGTGTAACGAATAGTGATCCATTATTTAATTTTAACCTTTCGAGTGCATACTGGGTCGTTTTGACCCGAACAATTTTTTGTCATAGATTACTCGCCATTTAATGCCAACAAATGTTTTGGCATTTTCGTTTTCGTCGAAAAATACATTTACGGCAATAAAATATGAATTATTAAATAAGATAATTATTGAAAACAATTATTAAACTATTGAAAATGATTATTATTGTTTAATTATTATATTATCAGAAATAATATTAGTAGAAAAAGTGTATCTACAAAAAACCAAACAGTTAATGCATATTTACCGGAATGCAACGATTTTAACGCCTCGGGTCGAATCGACACGATATGCACTTTTACGAGATAATTTCAAGAGGCTCATTTGTTGGATTGAACTTACGTGCAATTCATATTTTCCTCCAGCAATTGCATGATTCCCCCAAAAAAGCCTCCAAGCCCAACCATTTTGCCATCAGCGTCGCGAAGAATCAAAGACCCCGGTGGATCCTTCGAGTAATAAAAACAGTTGATCGATTCCGACAGAGGAAGAAAGAAGGAATGAGAAAAAATTTGAATCTCACGTAAATGGAAGTAACTCGGATAGTTTGGCCAAAAAGATTATTTCTCCGTTGATATAATCCTAAACGTGGTGTACTTATTCCGGCCGAAAAATTCCAAGTGCCAAATCTCGCCTGCCGTATCTCTTTGTCACGATTTATTTGATAGATCTCAGTTATTATCTCCTCGTTCGAGTCACTCTCGTCTTCTCGGACCACCATGAATTTGCAGTCAAATGGCACGTAAATATTATCAAAAAAATGTTCAATCGTAGTCGTGTTTCGGAAAAAAATCATCCACGTCGGATAAGACATATCAATCCAGGTCGAGATCTGCTGTTGGCGAACGTAATCAAGTCGGTACATAAATTCTTAAGGATGGATCGATGAATTTGAGTGAATCAAGAAAAAGGGTTCAAAATTTTTGTAGGCGTATGAATAAACATGTACTGAATCGTCGTGCCAAAGTTTAATATTATTTACCATCTAGTTTGGCAGTAATTAATTATTGAATCTCCAGTGTTTTTGGACACTTATACCCATCAGCATAGAATAGTCAAAAGTTTTTTTTTCTCCAGTGGTCATTCTCAAAATTTCATAATGAAAAACAGATCGACGTTTTCCCTGGATACCCAGGAATATGTTTTAGTTTTTGGACTTTCCCATTAAAAATTGATTGAAATATTAAAAAATAAAGACACAACATAACCCATAACCGACCACGGTATCAGCTGTTTTTTTCGTACGTTTTCAAACGCCTCGTTTTACAATGTACAACGCTACTCAAAATTGACTTTTTAAACATATTTTTATGAATAAATAAATCATAAAAAAAATATCGAGTCGTCAGGGATCATATTTCTAAAATAATAAAATGACTATTTTGAAGTTAGTTTTGTATTAGGAAACCTCGGCCAAAAATAGTTCTTGTAAAGATCACGTAGCCGTCACCCATCATCCTTATAACCATACCAAAGCATAATTCTGAACTTGTACACTTTTTGAGACTCGACAGAAATCACCAATGTAAGTTCGTAAAATATCCTTGAACTGTGACAATGTATTCACCTCAGCAAAGTCATGTTTAACGTTGTCGGAGTCATTCAAAATAACGAAAAGTGGCCGCTTTATATGGAAGTAACTGGAACCAACCTAGAAAATTGGAGTGTTTTTGGAAGTGTGAAAATAAAGAGTAACATAAAATGAAAAACTGCTCGGAAAAATGGTAAAGTGATGGTTTTTTAAAATTATTGAAAAATGAAGTTTGAATAATTCCTGAAGATTCTTACTCGGGATGCAAACGTTTGGAAATCCATCGCCGTTGTACGAATCCACTGATCTTTACTGAGGTAGATCTGAAGCTCTAGAAGCGCTATACCTTCTTCCAATCCTATTGTTCGGATTTCCATTCAATATTAGAATGGAAAAGTTCCATGAAAAATTATGGAAATTCATTCAATTCTTAAGAGTATGCAGTATTTAAATGTTTCATGAATTTTTAATTAATCCTCCGTGGTCACACGGGGTCGGAATGACCTCGGACAAGTTTGAACGCTTGCTGCGTTGCCAAGATCGTTCCGACCGACACATAAAAAATTCAGGGCATTAGTTCGAACCTTTCAGAATGAGAATATCACGCCAAAAAAATTTCATCCGATTTTCAAAACGGCGAAAAAAAATCTGCAAGAAGGCAAAGTATTAAAAAAAAAAAATTCTCCGGGCACCGCAAAGCACGGTTGGGGAGGATGCCGACCGTCTCGGGCGCCAATAACTTGCAATAATTCCAGCTCAAAGTTGCGCTTGGGGTCATTTTGACCCCTGGTGACCAGGGAGAGTAATAAAAAAATCTCTAAATTTTTGTATCAACGGATTAATCCAAACAGCACCGATTTCGCGATGTTGTTTAAAATTTGTAAATATCTCTGCATAACTTAAGCGCGCACATAAAAAAAAAGTAGATTCTGTAAAATGTTTTTTATTCGTGGTGATAATGAAGGAGATTCGTACCTTGAGTCTCTATGGGATCTTTCGTAGAGTGGAGCAAAATGATGCAGGTGTTATTGAAGTAATCGTGGATTCCCTGTATAATGCCTTTGTACACAGTAACTGGTCGGATTAATTGGTTGCTTCCGAATGGAAGGATTGTCAGAGCAAACGTCAGAAGAATGGCTTTCTGAAACATATCTTTTGTTGTTAACGAATGAAAAATAAGTGGGAAAAAAAAATTGAAACGCCAAGCTCCGTTAACGAGGGACACGACCCAACTGAAACCTCCCTGTCCTAACAATCGACATATATTTTTTTCTCCCTTTCATTCGATCGTGGATTCCACAGGGCGGGAACATTTCTGATTACATTTAGATACAGCTTTATAGATATTACGTCGATCGATGTTAGATCGATGTTTTCAGAGCACAAACCTTCTTAGGGGATTCTACTGTGAGATAATAGTTCGCAGAGAGAGAGAGAGAGAGAGATAGTCGCCCTATCGGAGCGTTTACGTGACGTTAAACGAACATGCAATGGAAACTGACGATATGATCAAACGATCGGAAGGATTTTCCTTGCCGACCTAGAACTCTTTCCGTACGAGAGACCGACTATTTTTTCCACCGCAGTTTACTGACGTGCACGATGTTTGAACAACCATGAGTAAATACGATTTTTCATTCCGCTATCGACTAGCTTTTATGGAGATTCAGTTTACCTTCATCGATGGTGCTCGATCGGACAATGTGAATTTTTATTATTCCCTAAAATCAGATGATGTTGAAGTTTGCATCGTTGGAATGCAACGAAATTCTGTTCTTCTTTCAGTAGAGCACATAATTGTTAATCAATGTTTGGTCTGGACAATAACACGATTCTCTCTTGCGTCCTGAAACTCAATCGACACGAAAAACTGCCATGATTTTCAAAATTCAATAAATAATAAATATACTTAATATTTTTCGTCAAATCGCAACGTTGCAAACTTCAGAGTCACGACATCAGAAATATTCTTTACAAAGACCATTAAATCCCGATGGAGCTTAATCTGAATCGTTATTAAAATCATTGAAGAAAAATTCAAACATGCTCGGTTCAAAAAATTGAACCAAATACTTAAAAATAAACACTTTGCGTAATAATTGATGAATGACTTCTTCCCCTTTCTCCTTTTCTCAACGACACCTCAAACGATTTTACCATAAAAAAAAATTCAGTGGCAAAAACGTCCAACACTCAATAAAAAATTTGGAATGTTATTAAAAAGAAAAATGGCTATGAGAACCACTGGATATCGAACATATTCCGGTTGCAACTCGACTCGATGTTTCACGTGTCAATACTAGAGCAACTTCCGTGACTGTAAAAGCAGTCACGCCACGAAAGTTCGACAATCTCGTTTCTAGAGGTTTGTCAAACGATATTTCCATTTTCTTTCGTTATTTCGTTTGTCCAAATCACTAAAACTTTTAGTCCGTGGCAGCGAGAAATTCGAGAGACACCCATTCGCATTCGCTTTCCTTCCATCCATTTTTGTTTGAATTAAACGCAATAGATAGGAAAGCTTGATAGATGAGTTGACACTATATAGAACCAATTGTCAGCATTTCTCTTTCCGGCGTTGAAAAAATAATTATGGTACATCACCTGCCATTAAGCGGCGTTGCTTTTAACGGCCAGTAAGAATGTTGCGATTATCTTCATCCCAGCAGTTCGACTAATGTATTTACAAGAATATCTCACTGCTACGAAACAACAAAATCAAATTGTGCTTCGATCGTGAACTTCACACAAATTCACTCGTAATTTTCTCATTTTTGAAAATTAAATATTCATTCCTGTCCTTCATGAACATTTGAATATTCCTGAAAATTCTTATCAACGTCAATTTTTTCCCCAATTAAACTTAATCAGTTGCATGGATACATGCGGAAAAAATAACCAAAACCAGCCACGCATTTTTTTCGGACATCCTTGGTTTATTCGAATCTCTACTACAAAATTGTGTTTGTGCCCTTTTCATGCAAAAACCACTGAGCCAATTTTGATGAATCTTTCACAGAAATGAAGCTTATGAATTGGAATAGGTTTTAGGCTGTATTGCGTTCCGATAATTTTTTTTTCGGGAACCCGAACCAAAAAATCACATTTTTCGTCATATTTTCCACTTTCAAAGTTCACAAGCAACTAAAAAATGATAATAAAAGAAAAATCGTTAATTACCAATTCAAAGATAATTCGAAAACAAAGATAATGAGCGGGAGCTGGATTGCCAGTTTGTAAAAAAAAAAAAGGTGCAGCGATTTTCGTAAAATCAAAGTTTGAAGATTTCGAAAAAAAAATTCAACTTTTCATGTTAAGCTGGCTCCGTCCTTTAGCGCCGAATAAAATGTGTATAGTGTTTACACAAAACATGCAAAAAACACCTTGTACTTCATATGTTTCGTGAAATATCTACAGGCTGTGCGAATGAAACGTGCAGCGAAATTGTTACCGATCGTAAAACTGACAGATCACCTTAACAAAATCCCAGGAATCACCGAGAATACAATTGTGCCACGACAACGATCAAAGAAAGAAAGAAAAATGAAAGGCGTGAGATCGGTATTGTTTCGAGTGCACTGAAATGCAGTGCAAATAATGGCATTGATCGTTATTGGTGATCAAAGAATCGTTGCCACTCGCCGGTCGTCAAATCTCGAGGAAATTCATTTTTCTGATTAGCTTTTCAATCGATAAGCATTGGCATTGGTGATTAATGCACACCACGTACTTGGAAAAAGCTTAGCACTGCACGTACTATTTCAATCGTTTCGCATTGGTTCAGTGGAGTTTCGTACTTTCCAAGAATTTATATTTCACTAAATAATCGCAATTTTAAACGAATTGTGTTTGATAAATAAAGCGACACTGTCTAAACAAAAGTGTTCCCGAACAACAGTATCCGTTGCATTGTGTAGCTGTACAAACATGTCGTTGTTTTGTTCGTTGTCAGCAATTTTATTTCTATCGATATTCGTCATGGGTGAATTCTCAGTGGCAACAGAAAATGCTAAATTCGTGAATCGTGAACATTCAAATTCTACGACATCAAAATCCGTGGAAAACTTTCAATCGGAAGGAAAAAACAAAATGAAAAATTCGACGAACGATCTGGCACAGGAATCCAAGGAAATTGAAACGAGGGCAAGGAGTCCAACGGTCGGAAGAGCGCCGAGAATAATCGGTCCTCTCATGAGGAGAAAACGACGAGAAGAAGGACCTTCTTCCGGTAGAGTAAGCTTTTATTATTTAAATAAAATAGTCGATCAAGAAAAATGGAGCGCGATCTTTCCAATGAAACAAAAGTGCGAAAATTAATATTTTTTTCATTGGTGAACCACGTTCAAGGACGGTGCATCCCAAATTTTCTATCGATTGAATTTCTTCAAATTTGCAACACACAAAGAGTGTGATCTCATAGCTCGCGCAATTTTGAGACGTTCCGCCATGAAGAATAATTCGGGACTGTAAAAATCACAATTTTCAAGAGTTCCTCATGAGAGCGTGTGTTAAGGGTTCTAGGGTCCAGTTAGAATAACGTGTTTTCAAAGATTTCATGAATCAATAAAAGGTGCAAAAAAAACTCAACAACCCATAAGAATGGTAAATGTTTAAAATTTGTTTTTGAATTTTATTTAGTAATTCCCGAACAGTCCACCGATGGAGGATCCAAAAGAATGATAAATTATCGTGAAAAGGAGCGATTCGACGATAACGAGGTTGACTATGTTTATCCAGAGAATCAAAACTTGCAATCAATCGGAGAATTATCGCTCGTTCAATCGGTTATCAAAAAGCGAAATAAAAAAAACTTCCTACCAAGAAACGATGATTACGACATAACGGAATTTCACATACCTATTGGCGAGAGCAATCAAGGCAACGTCAATAAAATTAGGGAACTCATGGATCATCATCGGAGAGAATTTTCTATGGAAAATGAGACGAAAGATAATTTTTCGGGCGAAACTGGTCCGAAAGATCTAACGAATCACATGCAAGATCAAATACCATTTCGCTTATCTTCGGACTATCATGAATCTGATCAGTTCAACTTTACGGACATCCCTTGGCCCATTGTCCCAGGCCCAATAGCCTGCGAACTTGGTAACTTCCTTTTGTTCATTCATACCGATATTTAAATGAAACACGATAATCTTCTAACCGGATACGAAAAAAAAACTACACAAATTTTCTTGAAGCTTGTAATTGCACAAAATTAACATTTCGCACAGTAAACATCACCAAAAAGTCGTCATTGCCATCGGGTTCCAGTTTCGTAACGATAATTAATGGGTCAGCGTAAATCTTCTCTGAGCATGAGATTAGAAATATCGAGAGATTGAAGTTTGCATCGTTGGAGTCCAACGAAAAATATCCATTCACCGTTTTTTGTTTATTTTCGGAATCACCTCACTTTTTTCTTTGAAATTCTGTTCACAACATTTTTCTTCGACGAAGAAAATCCGGAAAAACTGAAATCGTAATTCACGTAATTTTTTTCTATCATAACAAAAGTGGAAACGAAATTTGCAGGGACTGGAACCACGATTTGCAATAATTATTAGAAGCACGTACGATAATGTTGATAAAATTTTATTTACCAAATATTTATGCCACTACATTTAATAGTTGTGAAAAAAATGTTTCCGTATTTTGCTAAATAGTTTGGTGAAAAATCATGTTGTTAGTGCGAATATAAAACATTATTTTTTACCCACAGATTATCAACTTCAACCGTCGTTCGTTGCCAAACTAGGAGAGTTCGATTACGTGGTAAATTTTTGAGGAAACTTTTATTATTTTAATTTTAAGTATGCAGTAAAGTTTTTTTCAGTCATTACATTATTTTTATAAATAAAAACGACCAATCGTTTGATGTAACAATCTTGTTTATTAAAATGGAAAAAAAAATTGTAGGTTTCTTTACAACGTCAAGAAAATCCTAACGAACCAGCAGAGCACACATGCACGGGTGTCATTTACAATCGTCGCTTCGTCATAATCGCGCCCCATTGCGTCAACGATAATTATGGTCTTTCGGTAACGTCCACTGACGATTTATGTACGATCGATGAAATGATCGATGTCGATTATATCATCGAGCACAAGAATTACGACCCTGACACACGAGCGAACGACATTGCACTTTTAAAAGTACAGCAAAAATTCTATTATTCTATAAATTGAAAAAAGTTGAGAAAACATTGTCGAATATTAATTCTTTCAGCTCAAATCGGAGATACACAGGAGAGCGGCCAAGTTTGCAATCGACGAGGAAACACTCGACACGTATTTCTATGCAGTTGGCTTTGGAGAATTGATGGTAAAATATTATCACGATTTTTCCCTTCAATCCTTCGTGGTTGGACATGCTAGAAATAACGTTCTGGTCGCACGGGGTCAGAATGACCCCAGCCATGTTTAAACGCTTTCCGCCTTGCCAGAATCGTTCCGAACGACACAAAAAAATTCACGATATTAGTTCGAACCTTTCAGAATGAGAATATCATGCCAAAAAAATTTTACCCAATTTTCAAAATGGCAAAAAAAAATCAGCAAAGAAGCAATGTGTGGAAAAAAAAGGCGCCAATAACTTGCAGTAATTTTAGCTCAAAGTTTCGCCTGGGCTCATTTTGACCCCTGGTGAACGCGGAGGTTTATTCAACCTTGGTTAATCAAAAATATTGATTGTAACAGTGGAATTCGTACCCCACGAAAGTAAGCAAACTTTTGCAAAAGCTGCCGGTCCAGAGATACACTCAGGACTTTCAGGAGGCCCCAGGAACGTTGCACGTCACAACGTCCCTCATGGATCTCACTGGAACATTTAGGGTATACAATTTCTTACTGGAAAATAATCTGATAATAAGAAAATAATGAAACACTAATATTGGAAATTTATTTAGGGCGACTATGGCGGTGCATTGATCAACTCGAAAGGAGAGTTCGTCGGACTCAAGTCAAAGTTGATTAAGAAATCAACGGAATACGAAGTTTACACAAAAGTTCGAGATTACCTTCCTTGGATCAAATCGATGGTGGCCTTGCATGGTTCCTAATAATAATGCTCAACAATTTAACGTCGAGGCTATGAAATATGAATAAACTTTGTGTAGTCATTACTCCAGATAAAAAATCTCTCGCCGCACCTTTCCTTGAAACGTAAATGACGGAAAAAAATCATAGCGACGATCGATGGAAACTGGAAATCGAAAATTTTCAGCAGATAGCAATTGGCATCAGGATTTGCATGTATAGAATTTATCTGTGGCCTGATTCATTATCATTGAATCATTCAAACTTCCGATTTTTTTTTTAATGCTCATCTGGTCCCCACTTTTAATTGAAAATCGATATTGCATCAGATCGTCTTTGCAGCAGGTTCAACACGACAATTCAAGTGCGAAGTACAGAACGTAATGGAAACATAAAGTGCACTTGACCGGCTTGTAAGATGGATTGCTCGAAAAAACACGAAGCATAATGCGAATACTTGTATATGGGTCATTTCACTCCACTTCATTAACTCAAACCGAAAACATTGTAGAAAAACAATTTTTCGCTCCCTCATAGAGGAAGCTATGTGACGTTGAAATTTTTTTTTTTTCAGTTTTTAATGTCAATGTGCTTGAAATATCCTAAAAACATCGAAAAATCATATCTGGAAAAAATGTCCGGATGTGGGTGTGTGTGTGTACTGGCACTGTAAATTTCAAACGTTTATAACTCGAGAACGATTTGAGCTACAGGGCTCCCTTTTTGCACAGATCTATGCAAGCTCGCTACATTCTTTGAGAATTTGGTCAGAATTGTTAGAAAAATACGAATTCTTTGAAATTTCAAAAAATGAAATTTCTAATTTTTCCAAATTTTCATTTTTTTTTATATAAATAGAGTATCACACTAAGAAAGTAGGTATTGAATTTCCGAAAAATTGGTTGAACGGTTTAAATTTTATGATTTTTCGAATTCTACGAAAATCTGAGTTTTTGGAAAAATGGTCTAATCGCTTTAATTTTTGCAAATATTTTAAGATATTGTGTATACTTCCTCTCCACTGTTTAGAAAAGTTGACGAAGTTATTTTAAAGAATACGAATCTTGCAACATGTTAAAATTTTCAAAAAAGGCCGCTCGATATTCCGTAAATTTTAAGACTTGTTACTAATTTTTTTTTATAAAGCTGCGAATTAAAATTACCAAATCGCTTCCTCAAGATATACCCCGTCGCTCAAAGCTTCCCCTATAAGGAAGCCAAAATAAAAAATATGGTACCTCGAGGAGGAAGATTCGAGCATCGTGCTAAATCGTGAGGAAGCAATTTCAATTTGCAGCGTTTTTAATCAGATGGCGCAATCATCGTATCGTTGAGCCATGTCTTATTCCCTTCAACTAATAGTGAAAGCTACTGGTAGTTCATTTAAAATAAGCACCTCCAGCTGCTGGGACACCATGAAAGCTCAACATTTGTCGATCCTGTCAAAATCATGATGGATAAAAATTGACACAGAAAAAAAGGGAAATAAAAACATTCTGCTGTCCCTTGCATATAGTTCCCTGTCAGGGAGGAAAAGGTGATGAAAATATTAAGGAAAACTGAATTGAATCAGGGATTCGAATAGAAATTTCGAGGCATCAATTTTCTCGTATGTCCTGCTCGAAATGACCCATAGGCCCATTCGTGCGTGTGTATGTGTGTGTGTGCGTGTATGTGTGTGTAATGCTACATACACAGTGTAGCATTATTATCCGAGGCTGGTGGGGACTAAAGAGGCATGGATGCAAGTAAAACGAGCGATAAGGTGGGCAATGGTGGCAGCTAAGTTATATATAAGAATGGAGGGGAAGGAAAATTTTCATTAGGCCGGTAGCCTGCATACTTGCATTTTCCCGAAGGCCAAGCGACGAAAGGAAGGTATAAAAAGCCGAAAGCGGAATCAAGAAAAAAGTCGAAACCATCAGTACCAATATGTCCTCGCATTTGAGCTTCACGCTCCTCGTCGTTTTGGTTCTGACCGCAACGGCTTATGGACAACGGCCACGTGAGTTTTCAAACGTCACATGACTCTTTGTCAACAAAAATGACAGTAAAAAAACAAAAGAAAAAAAAACCAAGTCACCCATTACCACATTCAGTGAAACAGTTTTTGTATCCACGATTGTTGTCAATTTCAGCTCCGCGCGGTCGCCAACGTGCACCTCTATCGACGACGGTCAAGACCAACGGTATACTTGGCGCCATCGTCCCTTATTTCTGGCCGATGAACACCCTGTTGTACCAAACCCTCGACAGTCTACTCAGAAACCTTAAGAACGAATCATTGCCATGCACCATCTACGACTTCATGTCTCTGGACATCGTTTGTACGCCCATATAGAGAGCGACCACTTTTTTTTCATCGACTTACACGCAGTGTCAGGTTATCGTTTATTTGCGATAGTGCGCCTTATAATTATTCCTCATCGTTGTAACAATCGTGAGAATAAAGCAGTTGTTCAGTACGAGTAACAATTCCATCAGACAAAATCAGGTACATCAGTGCGTGAGAGTCCAACTCCCACGGAAGCCTATTCCAGCGACACTTCAATGATATGGAAGCCAACGAAATGACAACCATTATTCTAGTATTGTTGATCTGAATAAATAACCTGATGCAATAAATAAAAAAAGACCGTCGATATATTTTCACATTTCCTCCCTTCCTCGGACCTGATCTCGACTCATTTTTTTTTATAACCGTACATAGATCCAACGTAGACCAACCATGATATCGTCCAATTGAAAAATCGTCGCAATGGAAGCATAATACAAATTCTAAACACTACCTAATGTCCAACCACGCAATTTTTAACATATTGCTCAAAATGAATCAGCAAAGATTTTATTTGGGCTGGAAATCAAACAAACATGAACATCAACCCAGGTTTACAATGTTCGATTGTGCAGGCTGTTCTGGTGCAAAACAGTTGCCATTTAATCGCATGCTCGGTTGCACATTTTTTCCCTCGTCTGGATATCGTTGATTCGAAGAGCTCCTACTGGTCAGAGTTTTCAAGGATCCAACTGCTTTTTCTTCATTTCTGTTAGGAGAGCGTGCTCCTAAGGACGTTCACTTTCATTGATCGACTTTCTTTTAATGATAATCAGCTCATTTGTGTAATTGAGCCGACAACTTTTCAAGAACTCTGGCACGCAAGTTGCACAAAATGGAGAGAAGAAAAAAGTGATCATTGTTCGTTGGTAAATAGCACTCCGTTGTGACTCATTCTGAATGCAGCAATGTCGACATCTTGCCAAGTAATTTTGGTCGATACAACCTGTTAAACCTGAAAGAAAATTGAACTGTGTCTTGACGTTTGCACATACAATTTTTCGAGTATTGTTCGATAAGGAAGACGATAAGGAGGAAAAATTGAACGACGTAGGAACCGATCGGCTGCAAGGGCACGGTAGCCTACGATGCGTCGTCATATTGAGACAGGAATCGCGTTATTTCACTCCGGTTTACGAACCCCTCGCATTGAAGAAGGAAAGAAACTCGAAAAGCGATGAAAGTAATTGAAATGAAAAATGAGCGATAGCAAACGGGTTACCACTCGGGAAGGTCGTCGTTTTGACTCTTCAAAGGAACCACAACGGTCATTGGACAAGGCTATATCGCGAGTCATTAAAATATCACTTTGAACCAACAAGCAATAACCTACCGACTTCAATACCATTCCGGAAAGTTGGTTTTCTTGAAAATTGTGCTTTTTCTGTCCGCGGCAGGAAATAATCAATTATTGCGAAGGTCTCATGCGTGTGTCTCGGTCACGGTCTCGATAAGGATAAACAAATGAGGAGAAATAATAAACGAAGAAAAGCGCTTTTGACCAACGCAAATAGAGCGAACATGAATATTGAAATTATTGCTAATTTTCGCTTTGGTGTATTTTCTATTGAAGACGATGAGTAATCAGTGGTAAATAATTCCTCATGACGCGCGAACAAACAGTGCGTAATGTCTTCTATATCAATTTTTCAATTGTTGGACTTTCCTCGCCTGGACGAACTTGACCTGAGGAAATAATAGATAAACTTACCGAATGTCCATACAAACTCATTACTCAATATTTCCGAAACATCCATTGAGGCCGAAAAACGTAGTTTTCTTCACGATTTGTTTCTGAAAAGGCATTGCATTTAACCAACACATATAGAGGGACGTATTCGTAGCTTTTGACTTTACATAAGCATTTTGTATTTTACAAATTATCCGTTGACACCGCTCCTGTAGACGATCTCCTGGAGGTCCTTAAAAAAAAGGTTTCTGGCGGTGAGCACAATATCTCCGGTTTGGATTATCGAAAAAGAAAAAACCAAAAAGATTTTTTTAGTGGATAGTTGAATCTAAGTATTGATTGAAGGAGTAATTGAAATTTCGATTTTTTACAAGATGGCGGCTCTGAAAAGATTTTTTTTTTCTATTTTCGACGAATTTTTTTTCGTTCGAGTGTTTAAAAAAGATAGAAATAATTATCGGTAAGAATCTTTCTGGTTTTTTCATTTTCGATCATCCCAACCGGAAATATCGTGCTCACCGCCAAAAACCTTCTTTTTTTTTTTTTGAGGACCTCCAGGAGATCTTGTACAGAAGCCTTGTCAACCAATATTTTTGAAAATAGAAAATCCCGATGTAAAGTCAAAAACTACGACTAAATTTACTTCCCCCTACATATGTTGGCCAAATAAAATGCCTTCTCAGAAGGAAATCGTGAAGAAAACGACTTTAGTCGGCCTTGCAACTAGATATAACTCCTTAACAAAAAAACGACTCCACAAACATAAAAAACTGCATTTTCCGCTGAAATGAATAGCCATCGATGTGGGAACGTAGTTAAATAACTGTATCCATGATTTCTGACACCCTTACCGAACTGGTGATGAAAAATTTCACTACCAAACCTGTGCATCCATAAACATAACTTATTTTTTTGAATAACTATTCTCCCAAGTAAACTGTTACCTCAAATGGCCTCATTCTGCAGTAATGTATTCAGACAATACGTCTTCAACGAAATGTAATCATTCTGAAAAATATCGTCAAACTCGAGTGACACAAATTCCACGAATATTGCACGAAACGACAAGCATGAATTCGGTCGAGAAAATTCCTTGTCGACATGTGTATTTCTGTACCTAATGAATCGAGACGCTTTTCTTTTTCGTTTCATTTGCATTGCAAATCGGTTTCCAATCTTTCGGAGTTTTTTTTTCCCGGATTTTCCTGACGATCAAATTTACACAACGCTCGTAACGAAGTCTTACGACGTCAGTTGCTTTGAAATAAAAGTCAACCACGAAACGTTCATTAAATAAACTAAACCAATCGGTTTCTTCCACGTTTCGAATAACTCCCGTCATTTCCGCAAGACTGAAAAGAAACTTTTGGTTTTGCTCTTTGGGGCATGCCACAACATTTCTCTTGATTAACCCTAGAACGGTAACCTCATTTGTTTTTTTACCTATTCCGGTAATCTGGGGTCAAAATGACCCCAATTTTGCGAAAGTCATATCGCCGGTAAGCTTTAACGATAAGAGTTCAACTTGGGCTCATTTCTTATCGTTTTTTGATGCAGAATCACGTGAGCCTGGGGCAATTTTGCTTGGAGTATAAAAATTGGTCAAAAATGCGGTAAAACGATTTAAAAAAACGCGAGGAGTCGTTTTTGACCCCGGGTTACCGTTCTAGAGTTAAAATCTGTTGTGGAAGGTCCGTGATCCTGAAAACGTTCATCTCGATCGATTGCCAAAATATATGTATGACAAAAAACGAAGTAAAAGAAGTTTCTCGATTAAACAGGACCAGGCTCCAGGACGAATGTGAACGTTGCAACCCCAAAGAGAACAAGTTTCCTCAATCTGAACGAACAATTATTTTCCCATGAATGATTATCTATAAAAAGTTTCATTTTCTCATCACCATGTGGCTCCATTCAATTTCTTTGCGCAATGAGTAACGGCGAAATCCGAAGAACGGCGTATATATGTTTGGAGCGATTTCCTACAGATTGTAGAATTTGAGTTTTTCATATAGTTGCGAACGAATGCGAGTGAATCTTTTTTGGCGAACCGCACGATGAAATTTATAAATATTAATTTGCTAATGGGTGTTTCCAGTCGGAACTCATTTGTTGAAAAAAAAACAAAATCAATCATGACAGAAAATGTGTGTACGTCATAATATCCATCCATCTATATCGTGCCAGTCATTAGAGGTAATCTGTACGACCAAATTTATAAATATTGATTTGCAATATCCGTGTTTCTGCTAAGAATTCGTGCGTTGAAATAGAAATTCACCGATGACGCTTCAGGAAAAAATGCACGTCTACGTTACAGTATTCAGCCACTTGCCTCTGGCATGCATAATGAATCCGTTTTCATTGTAGAAAGAGCTCAAACGTTGCAACAGTTTTTTACATGCAATTGCGTCTGCTCAATGTTTAAAGCTAAACAATCGGTTGCCGAGAGTAGCTCCGATTTCGTTAGAGGATTTTTCATCGATTTACATGTTCCGTGAATTAAAAAATAGAAAGAATCTGCAGGCCCTTGAGCAGCTTGTGTTTAATGAGTCAAAATGTACCGTAACAATTATTGAATGGAACCTAAAAATGCTAAATTGAGATTCAACATTTCGGTCGGATTTCATCTGCAAGCGCCTTCTATGGAAATATTGATCGATACAATTCTTCACCCTTCCGCGTCACGGCTCTCCTTGACAAGGACTCAGATCTCCAGGATCCTACGCTTTCATCAAATCATCGCACCAGATTGATAGAGATGACGCGTCTATCCTCCTTATTTCCCTCCCTTTCTGATCCAGGTTCCTGATCATTAACCCCCCGTGGTCAGCAGGGGTCGAAATGACCCCAAGCGCAACTTTACTACAAGTTATTAGCGCTCAAGACGGTTGGCTCCCTCTCCAATGGTACTTTGGCCTGCCCGAAGAATATTTTTTTTCACATTGCCTCCCTGCTGATTTTTTTTCGGCATTTTGAAAATTGGATAAAATTTTTTTGGCATGTTATTCGCATTCCGAGAGATTCAAACTAATATCCTGAATTTGTATGTGTCGTTCGGATCCATATATACTGGCAACATGGCAAACGTTTTAATGGCCGATCGGTATTTTGACTCATTAATGAGCCCAGCTATAGAATTTTTGTCAAAACCTTCAAGGGCTTTTAAATGTACTTTCATTTACCTTAAGAAACTAATTTCCCGATGAAAATTTCGCCAGTGCATCAGAACCAACCTTAAATGCCACGACGACCGTCATAATTACGAGAACATTTCCAGTTCAAGCGAAAGATATTTGATTACGTAACAACTGCGGAAAATATCCAACTCCGTCGTAGCCGAAGTTGTCGCACGACGTTCGACGCAGTCCATACGCACGAGCACGAAATAGAGGACTCATTTTCCGATCTAGTGCGCACCGAGACATCGCACTTTTGGGGACAAATTTTAAGGAAAAAAATAAACAGGTGAATGCTTGTTCTTTTGAGAAATGTTAATCGCGCGCCGTAAGATCCGGTCCTCCAAATGCAGTGTGAGCATCGTCGGTATACGAAGGAAAATTAATCGACAACGGTTAATACAAACAGTTAACGATAAGCATTAGCAGAACGAAAAGTTAGAGACTCCTGCAACAATAATGACACCACCACTCGGTAGTTTGGTTTTTTATCTTACATAAATTTGGAAACGAAATAGCAAAGTTTCTACGTGGCTTGCCAACGAGAATGTTAATTTATAAGCCAGTCACGAAACATTTTAATTGAAAATATAAAGGCATTTTTCCGTTTTCGATAAATTCTCCGTATTCAGTTTGCAGCCGAATAGGCATGCTGTCAAAATTGCTGAACCAATGAAACGAGTGAGAAACAATAATTAAACAGTCTGAAAGGGGAGAATCACAATATTTCACATTTGTGGCAACGTAATAAACGCCGGGCTGCAAAGAAAAAAACTATAAAAATCGTTAAAACTGTGTCGATAACCACACAGCAGGTAACCATAGCTCATTTGTCTTGCTTTTTTTCTTGCGCAACGTTATGATAACCAGTAAATGGTGGGGAAAAGGAAGTATAATACGACTTTCTTCGGTAGGTACAGTTCCTATCCCCGTACAACGCTCGACAATGTCTAAGCCAGCATTAAAGACGTTCATTGTGATCCTGATAGTGGCGGTAATCGCGTCAACAAGCGGTCAACAACAGGACGGAGGTTCGACGCGGTTGGTAACGCAAGGCACGTTGGAAAAATAAATTCTCAATAATATCTGTCAATCAAGAATAATCATAGTTTGGACCGAGCCAACAACTCCTAGTTGACTTTATCAAAACTAGAGGATTTGCTACCTGATGGTTGCAAAAAGAAAAAGTGAAAAAGAAAGTATTCGATGAACAATTCGAATCCTAAAGAATTCATTTGGCTGATCCGAAATAGAGGTGACGTCAGAAAAATTGTATTCAATCAATGATATCGTTTGGTGTTGTTGCTTCCATTGGTTGCGTTTTAGGTCCTGGTGCAGTACGAGAAGGCAGTGCAAACAGTGGTAGTGGAGCTAACGGTGGAAACAGTGGAGCCAAGCAAGGAAGTGGAGAGACAGGAGTCAGTCAAAGCAGTGGAAATAGTGATTCCAGTGGGACTGGCGGTGGTGGCTTGATCGACGGTATCATAAGCATTCCAGCGACACTATTGAGCGTCATCTTATCACCGATAAGGGCACTTTTGTCATTTGTGCTGGGTAACATCGGCAACCTATTGGGGACAATATTAAACTTGGTCTTCAACTTGCTGAGAACTATTCTGACTCCGATCGGGTATATAGTCGGATTGCCACTGGACCTTATTGCAGACACACTCGGCGGTGTTGGGAGTGGTGTCGGAAGCTTATTACGCGGAATATTTTCATTATTATTTTCAATCCTCGGCGGGGGTAGTAACACCACTGGGAGTACACCTGCAATTGCGGGACCAACGGCATCCACCAGGGTGAGGCGTGATCTTGTCATGGAAGCCATCATGGGTATGACGAGCCAAAAGATTTTTCACTCAGTATACTAATGGGTTTGCAGTATTCCCAATAATCGTTCCTTTCCCATTGCATGGCTTCTTCATACCGCTGTAGTTTAAGATTTCGAGTTTCAAGTTCCCAGTCACGAAAAAAGTGGTCTTGCATTACAAGATCTACTAACATTGTTGCTACAAACTCTTCTTACACAGATATAACGTCTTATGTCAGCTCTATAATATCTCCCTTCCTGTTGAATCTATATGATTCTACACAGGACGCAATCTTTGACATACTGGAATGGTCATTTTCAATGGCTAAACGAGATGTACTACCCAGACTGGATCGTTTTCTCGTCAGCGCTAAGGACTCTGGATGGGTAACAGAGGGCATGGCGAATTGGTGCGACGCGATACACACCGGGTATACCTGGCTCCATGCCTTCGGAATACTTTGAGCGATTTCGTTCGACGCTAATTCCATTGTCCCAGCATTCTCAACATCGATTATTTATCGCCTTTGTATTTTTTGTTATGATTTTTTTTTAAATTATGGTACAATGCTTCAATAACGGATTCAATAAACGGTGGAATTAGCCTGAATATGTATGAGTTTTCAACATTCCTTCCCATTGTCTACCCTCTTCTCGACTTATTTATCTCGAACAGAGGGCATGCGGAGTTCCTACTGTCAATGAAACAGCCCAGCTCTGTCCACGAAAAAATCGAAACTCCATTTATATACTGCCAAACTGAATTGGCACCATCTTTCGACTCTGGAATACGAGTCCACCTATTGTTTCAACAGAAACTATCTCCGGAATGAAAGGAGACACCTGCATGATTTTCAATGGCCATTTTGCTCTAGGGTCAATATTTGTCATTCTTTATTGGCGAACATATCATGCTTGTCCGCTTAATATAAGGTACCCAACAAACAGGCTAACTAGTGTTGCGGGCGGAAGCACTGCGATTGATTGATCGGAATGTTGCCCTAACATCGATCGCTGTGGCTTCGGAGGGTTCCATTAGATCGCAATCCACTTAAAATTAATAGTGGCGACGTAAAAAATGAAATTGCGTCATGGTGATGCCGGGAAAATAAATATTTATTCATTCGGAAATAGTTCTGTTCAAACTCGTTTTATTTCGTGTTGGACATTATCTGAGCACAAGGTAACATGTGCATGCATTTTTATGTATACACATATATTGAGGTATATATTTATATACAACATAAAATCCGTAAGAAATTCGATTTGCTTTTCGGACTTGTTCTCTCTCTCTCTCTTACAACTCCCTCATCGTTGGTTCGTCAATGTCTAGGTACCGGCTGCGCCTGATTGGCATTAACGACGACTCCCCCAAACAGTACATCGGCCAGAGGATCAGCCAACATTTCAATCATTAACATCATAAACGACTTCACAAAACCAGGTAATATGATCGATGGTACTCCGTCAAGAGCCGATATTAAGACCTTGCCGAAACCGCCGTTCGTGACCAAGCCCGAACAGTACGTTCCGGAGAGGGAAACGGTACAAGGCAATGCACCTCCGAGAAGCCTCGCGAGTGCACCGTTCGTTCCAATCTCAAAAACGTCCACCAATCGTAAGATCCATCTCATAAATGTCGCTATCTGACCACCAATAAGGGGAATTTTACCAATTCCGTTTATGATCGAGTTAACCATTCGTGACAAGGCACTTGGTTGACCTCCTGCACGTCTTTTGACAACTGGAAGATAGGTGAACAAGAAAATGAACCATCTTAGCCAACGAGCATGTCTGATGATTTTTATCTAGTTAACAAAATCACTAGAACGTGAAGCATTTTCTTTTCTCTTTAAACTCTAAACCTTTTCGTTGTACTCACTGTTGTCGGCATTTGCGTATCCACATAAGATGACAAGGGTCAAACAAAGAAGGTATTTATTCCCAGATAGCCTCATGGTTGCTGAAAATGTAGCCGTAAAAGTGCAGGTGAAACTATGAAATCGACCGGCAGCGAGGAACCCCTTTATAAAGATGATGATACGTTTTCCCTCTTTTTACAGACCAAGAGTGGGACTTTGGAAGCGGTCGGGGGAGGGACGCAAGGAGAAGAAAAATGGAATTCGGCTTTTGACGCTATCGCACCAAATATGTATACCAACGATAAACAACTCTGGTATAAATGTGCGAACTAACACGACGAATCGCCAACCAGCTTGTCAATTGTGCTTACGCCAACGCTACCGGTTCCTTTTAGCGGACTTTATCGCTCACCTTGTCATGCCTTCTTTGCCTAATTAGCATTCCTCCATTTTCCCGTTGCTCTTCTATAGTTTTCCAAATTTCCATTTTTCTCCACGCACCCCACGGGCACTTTTATGGACCGAGGAGCTCGTTATCACGCAGAAATATTTTTCAATTTGGTTTCCAACTGAAAAGCTTTTGAAATTGCAACTAATTTTTCAAGATTAAGTAATTTGATGACGAGAACTAAATTAATTTGTTGATCCAGAGTCAACGAACCGCGAGAAAAGTTGTACGACAATTTTTCAATAATTTATCGATTAAAATCCCGGGTCCAAATTTCTACCCCGATTTCCATGTAGTCATCGGGTTGAAAGATGGAATTAGCATTACAACCAAAAGCGAACTGTTTCCCTGGTGGTTGAATGTTTAAACGTTTCCAAACGAAAAATTGTCGAATAAATTGACGCCGACGCTAATGTCTTCCCAGATAACGTCCAAATGTATTGCGTCAATATTAACTGTGTTTCTCGATCGATACGTCAACCCTGTAGATTGATGAACTGTGCAATTTAATTATTATCGACCTTTTTTCAGATACGAGCATGCAAAAATGCATGCATTTGCAAAAATTGAAGCGCGGTTACACGATTTAAAAAAAAATCAGATTTGCGTCAAATTCAAAAAATCATAAAATTTGAACCGTTCAACCGATATTTCCCAAATTCAATACCAACCTTCCTATTATGATACTCCATTTACAACAAAAAATATTAGTAATAAGACTTGAAATTTGAAGAAGTACGATAGCCCACACGATTTTTTGAAAATTTCAAAATACCGTAGGATTTGTATTTTTTTAGCAATTCCGACAAAATTCTCAGAGAATGAAGATCTTGAACGTATTGACATCTGTGCAAAACAGGCGCCCTGTAGCTCGAACCGTTCTCTAGTTATAAACGTTTAAATTTTACAGTGTCAGAACTCACACACACACACACATCCGGAAATTTTTTCTACATAGGATTTTTCGATATGTTGGGACATTTGAAGCACATTGTCATCGAAAACTGAAAATTGAAAAAATCTCACTATCAGATATAGCTTCCTTAATGAGGAAGCCAAAACAACTTGTTGGCAAATTGAGAAAAAACCAGCGCCAAATCAAATGTTTTATTACAGTTGCCTCGACTATTAATTACGATCGAATTCAATTAATCTGTCTACTTTAACGAGTGAGCTTGAATTTAGGGTAATTTTTTGTGCAGAAAATGTAATTGTGTTGAAGAAAAAAAACTAATTGAAGTGGTGTGATGTTAGAGAAATATAATCACGCTCAATCGGAAAAAGCGCCGTTTCCAATGACGTTTCTCCTTCGCGCACTATATTTCGAACAGAAAATGAAGAAAACTACTTTGTCTTTTTCTCGGTCGGTAAGAAGATGATTCTCTCGTTTTTAGCGACCGAACATGTTCCATTTTTTCATTTTTGCACTTGAAACAAAAGTTTGCAAAAAAAACAATGGCAAAAACACATTTTCAAAAATGTCGCGTACGTCGAAAAAAATTCAAATAAAATTGCTTGGGATATCTAATTACTTTCGAGAAAGAGTTGCTCATGTAGTTTTTGACACGCAATGTCTGGAAGGCGAGAGTGAAGCCATACTCCAGGCGCGAGAAACCGAACCGATGGAAAATATTTTTACTCGCTAAATGGCAGGCAAAAAACGCATGTTAAGAATATTTCAGAGATTTTGGAAGTCGAATTCGAAAGAAAACCTAAACAAAAACTAAGAAAAAAAAAAAATTTAAAGTAATTACAAAAACTGTAACTGACTTTTCTGTTTTTGAAGGAAAAAACAAAAATTTCTCAATTTTTTTATTGATGATAGTAAAAATATTCCATGGGGACATTTCCGAAGGATATTCTGGTCGTGCACAAAGAAACGAAATTTCATGCTCATCATGCAATCTCTTGTTTTCCCCACCCCCTGATTCGGTTGCGTAGGGTACAGTAGTACCTGGTAATCGATCGTTCGCCAATAGTCTGCTGTTCTAAACTTCGCATGCGTAGTAACAGTCTGAACGGGGCTGCAGTCTCGAAGAACAATGTTTATCGCTGTGTCGGTAAACTATTTAGCAGTTCGATAATCATTCGAACCGAATAAGCAAAAAAAAACCTCATTTGATTCGTACCACTTCAGCAGCATTATCAAATCAGTCTCACTGACGTTTATCAATGTTTTCGTGTTGATTTTATCGTTTGCCATCGATTTTCATAACTATCCAAGTTATTTATAAATAAAAACACTGCCCAAGCTTCCTTCGCTCTGCTTCGTGCATGCGAATTCTCGTTATTGTAATATCCGAAGCATTAACTTCATATGATTGCACAAACTCTGAACAAAAAGAACGAAGGGGTAAACGAAGTGACGAGCGATGCAAACAGCTGTTTCCTTCTCCTCCCATGTATTTTTTCCACCGCTGGGAAAAAATTGAAAAGTTGTGAGGATAATTAACGACATGGAAGGTTGACGAGTTGAACCAGCGAAGTTCAGTGATCGAACCAGCAGCCCAGGGGAATTCCTCCAATATTCGTTTTTTTTTCTTCTCGAGATTATTTTTATGCCAAATGACGTAATCGGTGCTGAAATCTTCCGGAAATTACACAAACACAGCAAGAACGAAAAAATCACTTTAATGGACATGACGAAATTTCTTGCAGCCATGTTTTTTTTTTCCTATCAGTGGTGGTTTCTGTGAAGGGCTATCAGATGAAAACAAGAGTCCATATGACGTCATGGCTGGAAACCAATGAAGAAGCCAAGAATATCGATGTCTAGCAGCCAAGCGTACGTTGATGCTTTAGGCTTCGAATTCAGAGAATTCTGCTCTGCGCACGAACCAACCGAAAAGATTTTGCGGCTGAGCTGCGCCGCAACATGTTCGATTCACTTGGTCTAGCGCGCGGTTGGTCGGAATTCCCTCGAATCGAGAGGAGGGATACAGAGTAATAAAAAAAGTAAAAATAAGAAACGAAAAATAGTACAATAAAGGCTGGAGATGTATGCAGTGTTATAATTGATTCGGAACGTGCTTGACTCTCGCTGGGACGCTGAGAGCTGAGATCGCGTCTGGCCCAGCAGTGCCTCGCCAGTTGCCGCAGTGAACGGCCACGAGCAAATTTATTTCTGATCGTGAATTTCGACTGTGCTATTGTGGACTTGGTCTGGATTTTTTGGGAGCCTCGCGCAATCCTCGTCGTTTCAAAAGTTGTATTCATCAATCTTCACGATGGTCAGTTGATTGTTATGGAAAGTTTAATGCACCCGAGACATTAAAATTGTATGTAAACGTCCGATAGAAATTTCGTGATGTTGAGTTCTCTTGATTACGATTTGCCGAAAAACAAAGCGTGTGTCTCATCATTTCGACAACTGAAAAACAACAACATTGCATTTTAATATTTTAATACAAATTGGAGCATCTCAGCTACATCGTTCGTTTAAATCGATAGAATTGTCCTTCAAATTTGCACCACACGAAGAGCTATTCTCTTTGGCGTAATTGCCGATGTGGAAAGTTTGATAACTCGATTTTTCAAGGACGTTGTATGCAAAATTTTCTATCGATAGAATTCCTTCAAATTTGCACCACACAAAGAGAACAGTGGCATCTAATAGCTCGCGCAATTTTGAGAGCTTTCACCATGTAGAAGTCGAGATATTTATTTATAAAAATCACAATTTTCAGTAGTTCCTCATAAGAGCGTGTGTTAAAAATTCCAATTTTCAACATTAAATATTTCGATTTATAGATCGTGAAGCCTCTTAAGATTTATTTATTTTTTCAAATAAATCGGTCGTAAATTTTTTCTCGAAATTTTGATTATTATCTAACAAATACAGATCACCTCGGACAATCTTGGATTCAGAGTATGTTGTTCTTCAGTCAATTTAGACATTTTTTAGACGTTTAGATGAGAAAAGTAAAAAATTGGAAATTAGCAATCTCAAATTATTCTTAACGTTAGAAAATGTTTCTTTATAAGAGGAAATTGTTAGTTTTGGTGTCAAGAATGTTCGTACAGAATTATCTAATCCTAAATAAAGTAATTTTGTGATAGTAATACGTCAATTTAATTAATCTTCAAATCTAACGTTCATTTCGATGTTGGGCACCATTTCGCGATATCGAGCAAGATTTTTTTTTCATGGAAATTGATTTTGATACTTTTTGATAATATTTAACGTTGTTAACGAAATTCGAACTATTTGGAGGTTAGGAAATTAATAAAAGTTACGAAAGATTTTGGTCTTGTTTTTGAATTTTCCAAAATTTTATAGTTATCGTATTCAACAATTGCATAGATTGTTTGGTATGCCAAATTGTTTCTCTGGGTTTATGAAATAATTGCAAAATGATCAAGTTCGCGGAAAACGTTCGGGATTTTCCCGAATACGACGAGCGTCTACGCAGTTCGTATATAATGGTTCACTTCCACGATCGTTCGTCATCTTCCTCCTTCTTGACTATATGATTAGCCAACGACACCAACGACTGTACGAACGAACTTACATAATGATCGACAATTGACAGAGCACGTTGTTTGAAAAGTAAACAACGACTCGATTCGTTGGAGAAACTATGTTCTAAATGGAATTGAATGCTTACGATGAGGTTGACATTGAGCATATTCCCTGAAAGTGATAAAAAGAGAAGCTTGCGTTGGATAAACACGAGATCGAAGCATCGAACGTACTCGTTGTATTTATTCAAATTTTCAGCGGATACTGAGCCTCGTTATTTTCATTTTTTGCTCTAATTGGAAAAAACCTAAAGACTCTGAAGTTTGCAACGTCGAGATTCAACGAAAAATATTTTGTATATTTATTATTTATTGAATTTTAAAAATCATGGCAATTTTTTGAGTCGATTGAGTTTTTAGGTCGCAAGAGAGGATCGTTTTTCCAACGATGCAAACCTCGACATCATATCCAAGAGACTGCTTTGGAAAATTGCAGTTTTTGGTTTTTTTTTCTTTTAATTGACCGTCGCGTACATGGAATGAATTACATAATAATTGAGTGCGAAATAATGGGCGCTGTTTTCTATTTTACGTGGCAATAATACGAAGAAAACGTTGGACTGCGCCGATGAGCCATAATAAATATTAATTCTCGGTATACAAAAAAAAAGTCCGAAAGATTATCGAAATGGGATCCAAACTTCGACGCTCTTCGAGAGCTCGTTCGAGTCTCTCGAGATCGCATTTCGCAAACGTGGGTAATTCTGCATGCGGATGAAGATCACACAAACATCAGTGCGAGTGAAAAAGATTTGGTCGTTATCAAAGAGCGATAGGCCACGTCCGCGCAGAATGAAAATAATAACATGAATTTCTGATCCGACGTCAAAACGTCTTATCGAGTTTCAATTCTCTGGAAATGAAGTTTTCCACGCGTCAGCACTGTGCGAAGGAACAGTGGCATCATCCACCGCTCGCAACGCAATTAAAATAAAGGTCGACACTCTCTCTCAAATAATATAAACGCCATGTATATTTTCGTTCGGTCGGAGATAATTCCCAAGAATTTAACGAGTCAAACTCCTCCATGGCGTGGCTTAACCTTGTAATAAATTACGCAGCCCCTTACCCTTTCTCCTTGAACATAACACGTTTTAGAATTGCGTCGTACGACGAAAAAGACGCTTCTATACGCGTCGTACGTATTTTGGATTAAAAAAAAAAAAATTTATTGATCGTAAGCAATAGAACGATCGACCCAAACCAGAAAATCGTATTTCCATGTAAATGAGTAGCTCGTCAACGGCTGCCAGACATTCAAAGTTTACATTACGAAATAATAATTGAGCACGTTCCAGCAATGAATTTTTGAGAAATTTCGCATTTCTTTCAAAATCTTTCGATATCGTTCACGTTTTTTTTTTCGTTTTTATTGCTCACACCTCTCGACAGGATCTTGGAAATTGTTGTCACGAAAATAATCAAAATGTCGATTAGACACGTGCACAACTCGAGATGTCCCGGCTTAGTAATTGTTCAATCAACGCCCGTGCGTTGACGAACAAGGATGTTGCATGATTCATGCAAGCTCCATTGAGTTATATTTATCGTCAAATTGAGCGATAGAACGAAACGACTGAGGTTCCCGGGAGAGTACAATATTTGCCAAAATGTGGCTCAACACATGCTGGAAGTCTCTGTCTCCCTAAAACTCAAAAGACTGTCGATAATTTTCGTAGAATTTTCTACCTGAAGCTCTTGGATGATGTTGAAGTTTGTATATCGTTGGAATGCAACAAAACCCACAATTTTATTATATTTTTTCGAAGCAAAGCCAAAAATTACGACGCAGTGTTTGTCTGTGATAATTATTTGCAAATGAAAAATTGGATGTCGAAGAAAAGTTGAGGTGATTCTGAGAATTTCAAAAATGCGGGTGCAAAATATTTTTCGTTGGTCTCCAACGTTGCGAACTTGAATATCGACTTTTTGTTGCGTTAATTTTAATTCTCAATCAATTTTTCCAAGATTTTAAATATTTTTCTATGGCCATGAAAGGAAAGACGATGAAAAATCTGTGAATGCATTTTTATTCTTCAGCAAATATTTCAATTTATAAAATCCTTTATAGATTCTGGTCAAAACATGTTGCGGTTGCATTTCCTTGCAAAAAGGAACAATCACGATCGGAGTCTTATCACTGGTGAGTAAAATTTTTAATAATAAAAAATGCTCAGCACTAGAACTCTGAACGGATGAAATTTTGTGAACGTTATTTTTCTTGCTAAGCGTTCTCTTGAACATCTTTGCATGGTGACGCGCTTCATGTTAAGTTTATGGAAGATGGGAGTTTTTCCTTTTTTATTTCTGACAATAAAGAATTTCTTATTCGTCAAAAAACAAAAAAACAGGTCGGTGCGATCCTGAACACTGTGATGATGTCGATCAACGTGAATTCAATACCTCCGAGACGGGAGGATATCGTAATGCCTCAGATGGTTTTCGTCAAGGTTTTCCTCGTGACCATCTTGATCTACGCTTTGATCGGAGGGGTTTTCTCCGTGCTCATGGTCGTGGGAGCATTCAAGGTGAGAAAACGAGTAAAAAAAATATTTAAAAAAATTAATGATTGCAAATGTATTCTTAATTTTTCTTTTATTAATTTTCATTTTCATGAAATCGTTTTATTCGTCGGGTTGGAATGTCCCAAGTTCTGGGAGGACCGATCCATTTCAAATTTTCAAACTTTCGGACATCCGAAATGACTTAATGAAAATATTATTTCCAGAGACTGTCCGGTTGGATATTTCCCTGGCTCGCAGTCACATTCGGAGGCACAGTAGCTGGAATCTGTCTCACAATAGCCATATCCATCATCTCCGCAATAGAACTTCCGCTGAGCGCCTTCTTTATCTTCACGATAGTGACCTCAGCTGGTTCAGGTACGAAATTTGTCGCTTTTTAACTCGACTTTTAAAACGTATTTGGACGATGAAAAAAAAAAACTTCAGTTTCTCGTGCAATGCACAGCCCTGCAATTATAATTACTTGGAAAAATCTTAACTGCGCTAATTTTGAGTAAAATTTCCATTTCATTAGGTGACTTTTCGCGCTTTTCCAAAATCACACAAATCTTTAAATTCTTTCATTTTTTAAAACAGCCCTGCAAATCTACTTTTGGCAAGTCGTCTACAGCCATTACAAAGAACTCGTGGCAGAGAAATTTGGACACCAGCCTAACCCCATGGAGGGAAAAGTACTGGGCGCAGCTCCATATCACAACGTTTGAGATGAAAATCGTTCAGAAAACTGAGAAAACGTGCTATATGTGCGTATTGGGTCAATCTGACCCAAGGCGTTTTTAAACCGTTGTATTCCACTTAATATTCTTTCTTTTTTTCCAAACGCTTTTTGTAGTAAATTATATCCACGTTTTAAGACCCTAAATTTATTTTTAGACGAAAATGAAAATGCCCAAACATTCGGTGCCATTAAATGCGAAACAATCGGTGATAGAAAATTTTTGGGGTCAAAACGACCCAGTATGCACTCGAACCTCCATGAACGACTCGATTTCGAACGACATTCGTTATCAACGAATTAAGTTCGCCATATTTCATTAACTCTATTGTACATTATAAAAAATAGATTTCGTTAGTTATATTTTTTAATATCAAACTATTTTTTCATGATATCTGAGAAAAATTAAAAAATATTTTTGATACTGAAAACTTGTGTTGGAACGGTATGAATCGACGTCAAACATTTTCAAAGATAATAAGCGAAGGACGCGTCTCCGTATTATTTGACGAGTTGCTAAGTATACAGGGAAACCGGAGACCTCAAGAACCTTTTGCTTTTGAGCAAGAAGCTTTTGATGAAACCGTCAAATTTCGCTTACGATTTTAATTTGAGGCTCGATTTTCTCGTCGCTTGTATAAATTATAAGCCAAACCTAATTTAGCACGTTTTGTGCTACTTTTTATTTTCTTCAGTTTTTCAACGACGAGTATAGTCGATTGGAAAATTCGCCGCACACAAAAATCCTAATCTCTTGCCATCAATGTAATCGTGTGTGTCAAAAAAAACCTGGAAAATGTAATACAAAAATGATAAAAGAATGATGTTGAAGTTTGCATCGTTGCAATGCAACGGAATCCATTATTTTATTTCATTTTCCCAAAACAGAGCCAAAAATTAAGACGCAGTGTCCGCCGTCTATGACAATTATTTGCAAATGGAAAATTAGACGTCAAAGAACAATTGCGGCGATTCCGAAAATCTCAACAGTTTGTTACGTCTCTCCACATTATTCAATTCGGTACAGACACATTTACATTCAATTTACGATTACGAAGACGAAAATAAAACCACTAGCAACACCAACCTCGAACTCCATCAGCGAAACTGATGAATGGACATGGCACAAAATAAAAAGTGTTGTCTACGTTCCTCTAAGATTGGTGGTACAGTTTGCTCTCGTAGTTCTCGCCCCATCCCGTGACCGGCTCCGTTTTTGGCTTCCTCCAACTAGTGAACTGCGACTTTGGTAGCTATGCGGGCTTTGCATTTTGTTTGGAATTTCCAGTTGGAGTGATCGCGACATTCAGCTTTTTTTTATCCATGGCAATCGGCCGCGATATCTTTAAAAAATCGAGCTGACTGAGAAGGTCCACGTAAAAAGAAAGACGCCATTTATTTTCGCGGAATATCAAGCCTCTTAACGCAAAATGTGCAACAGAAGTTACCATGACAATAATACGCTATCCCTTTCAGTGGTATGCACGCAATTTCTACTTCCAATTGCGTATGAAAAAAAAAAAA